>VZQC01015297.1:2389034-2519034 GCA_009823505.1 Rhizomys pruinosus | reverse complement strand
CCAGAACCCAGTTTGTCCCTTCCAACATGTCATTGTTGGAATCTTGAAAAGTGCTTCAGAGGTTCTTCTTTGGGGTTTTGAGCATTTGTCCCAAGCTGGTGGCACTGATTGTGGAGGCTGCGGAGCCTTTGGGAGGTAGGGCTCAGCTCATGGAAATAGGTGACTAGGGGTTGGAGAGGGGCCTTTGAAGGTTGTATCTGTCTCCTCATTCCTGTCACATTCCTGTGAGCATCCTCCACCATGCAGATCAATATTCATGACCTGAACTGTTCCACCATTCATTCCTTCCCACCACGATGATCTGATATCATAATTAAAATAAAGAATTCCTTTCTTAATTTGCTTTGGTGGCATGCTCAGTCACAGTTACAAGGAATAGTAAGTAGGCCTGCCACCATGAGAGCGCCCCTAGTGGCCCCAAGTTAGTATTGCTTTAGAGAGAGACTTAACAAAGAGAAGAAATTCCCATTGGTCTGTTCCGTTTTCCCTTGAGTACTTTTTTTTAAAGTTAATTTTTATTGAGCGCATTTCATACAACATTTCTTAATCAAATTTAGACTCATTCCCCCATCCATGCCCACCCCTCGCGTCCTCCACCCCCCGTCAGAGCTCATGGATTCTGTCATACATCTTGCATCTTTTTCTCAGTCTTTTTTATTTTTATTTATTTTTTATTTTTTAACATTTTTTATTGATGCTTTGTGCATTTCATATATCATTTTCCAATTCAGTTCAGGCATATTTCCCTTTCCCTTCCCCCTCAGATCATACATTCTGCCATAACTGTCCTGCATCTTTCTCTCAGTTTTTTTTTTTCATTTTTTAGCTATAAGTGATAATCCATGAGTACAAGCATCCTTCATGTAAAACCAATTTGCAGGCTGTTGTGCCCAAACCCCCACAGCCCCACCTTCCAGCGGGGGGTGAGGGGTTGTATGTTCAATCAAGTTGATCAAATGAGTGTCCAGACTACATTGCTATAGTTTCACCACTCACCCCAATCGCAGCCCTTACATTCTACCATGCCCCGCTCTCCACTAATTGGTTCCCTAGGCTTAGAAAAGGGGCACAGTGGATGAGAAGCAAAGACAGCCACTCTTCTGGAGCTGTTTACTTTGACTCCTGGTTCAATTCTGGCTGTTTTCCTTTCCATGGGCTGACAGTTTGTCCAGGAATACTTTCAATCTAGCGTCTTTAAATGAAGCATCCAAGCAATTAGATATATAGGTATTTAAACAGCACTAATAGTTATGTTAGGATTTCCGACTATTTGGTATAGACACATATGTTGAATGAGATGTTAAGATCCATGAATTACAATTTTCTTCCTTGTTAAAATGACAGGGTCTTACTGGGCTCTTAACACTCCTAACCTGTAGAGGATGTAAGCTTGAGCATCAACCATGGTTATTCCCTCCAAGAGAGACTCATAGCCAATTAAGATGTGGGAATATACAGGCATATGGCGCCCTCTCTGCGTGCGCAAGTAATTTCAGGCAGGTGACGTCGTGTAGAAGCGGGTGCTGACGGTGGAGTTTTGCTTGACTCATGGAGACGTATATTTGACTTTAGTGGTTTATGGCGGTTTGGTAAAACTCTCTTGGTGTTCCAGAGGCCATCTGGTACAAAAACTTGATGTGTGGTCTCAATACATCTTTCCTCCCATGTTAACGTCAGGCTTCCGGGCAGCAGGTGCTTATTGCCTCTCTTCTTCTTGCAGGTATCACAGTTTAGAGGCAAGGAGCTCTTACCTTTTGATGGGGCCTTGGATCCCCTGTACAGACATCTCCCTGGTAGATAATAATTCGCATTCTGTGTCTGAGAGCTCCTGTATTGATTATATTTTGGCTTAAGTGTAATAGTTTAAGGCTTTAGAATTATATGTTCTGCGTTCTAGCAGAGAATAATCCTTTTCACAGTTCTTATGTGCTATTAGTAGTCAATTAAAGAAGGCAGTTTTTAAACCGGTTTTCATAGATTACCTTCTATAATAGTTGTCTCCAATTTACAGTTGGAGAGACAACAACTCATCATCATATATTTCTCTTTTTTCTATGGGTGGGAGAGTCAGGAAGTCTCTCATATCATAACCTTTGCAGCACCTAGGAGGTAAGTTTCATTAGGACTCATTATAAATAGTTGTTATCATGATTAGGATCCACAGAGGGTTCTGATGTTTATGGCAACTGAGGCTTTTCTTCCTTTTCAATGTTCAGACAGGGTCACTTTCTGTTTGGCACTTTCTGGTACATCCAACTGAATGCAATTCTGTATCTTTTCTTTCTCACTCATTAATTTGGTTATGTTTTGACCTGTGGGAACCTACAAAATCTTTTCCCGTAGTTAGTTTTACAGATTTGAATTAGGCTATGTTTATTGACCGAAAAGGTTTTATATTTATCTGTATCCCCCCCTCTTTTTTTTTTAACCATGATCTCCAGAAGACAGTTGTAACTATAGGGTGGAATCAAGGCAACAATTTTATCAAATTCACCCATGTATGTTGGGTGCACTATATCTATGTAACTTGGGAAGGCAAACTTATTTTTATGTTAAATCCATCTTAAAGACGACTATGGCTAACAGTTGATACTGTATAATATGAAAATTATAGAGAACATTTTCATGTGCCAATCCCAAAGTTATTGCTCTACAGATTTATGTAAAACAAATGTGAAGAACAGCGATATATAATATCTCCAATTTATAACTCAGATGCATTACCATTTTTACTAGAGCCTGTAAACCAATGCTGTTTAATATACACATATCTACTTTTACTAAGACCTAAAAACACCATGTATCCTAGACAGTGTCGGCAAAACTGGGTACTTGCTTAGCTCACGTCAATTAAATATGTATTTAACTCGATATACACCGCTGTCCCTCTCCCACCCCTCCCCCTCCCCAATTCCACATTTCCAGGGTCCGTTTTTCTGATGGCGAGCCCATCTGTTGTTGTTCTTTTACTATGGCCATTCTCACCCACGAGAAATTATTTGATATCTGGGTTATGGTACTTACATCCACATATATGAGGACACCATTTCTTCATTAGTTTTTTCTGGATCTGTGTACCTCACTTACTATAATGTCCTTCAGCTCCATCCATTTACCTGCCAAAGTTCATGATGTTATCCCTTCCTTTACCGCGCCATAGCAACGTCCATTGTGTACTGTACCACATTTTCTCTATCCCCACCGTCAGTTGAGGGCACCTGGGCTGGTTCCAAGGCTTTTTGCTATTGTGAAAGAGCTGCAATTAAACATAGCTGTGCATGAATATCTTTTGCTCAGTAAGATGATGCTTGTGGGTACATACCCAGGAGTGGAATGACTGGGTCAAACGGAAGGCTCATTTTGATGTCTTTAAGGGCTTCTCCACACTGCTTTCCATAGTGCTGTACAGTTTACAGTTCCACACCAGCATCTTGATGAGTTTGTTCCCCCTTTCCCCACCAATCTTTCCAGCACTTACGGTAATCATTTTGTTTTCTTTGATCCTAGCCAGGTCTTTTATAACCTTTTTCAATGCACAAGTTACTGTTTGGGTCAGTTCTTTGAATAGGTTTTTCTCTCTCTCTCTTTTGTTCCCTTTTAATTTTATATTTATTCCCAAAAATATTTCATCATTTACACTCCCATACATACAATCAACATTACATAAATCTGGGAAAATAAAACTATAGGTTAATTCCAAAACAGAATTAGGGTTCACAGTTTAACAGTAAAATTACATGCAGGTAAAAAACAGGCTATACAAACTTCTACCATTCTTTTTTTTAAAGATATGATACATATCTTCTACCCATATCTGGTAATTACAATTTCTGAATACAAGTGGTACAGTCAATTCCAGAGTCCATAATGAGGTTCACATATATAATAGCACAGTGAAAAAATATTTAAAAATTAAAAAAAAAAAATTAATAATAAAGTTGCTCAGTGCTCTACAACTAGGTACTTGCATCCACAAATGAGGGAAACCATACACACACACACACACACACACACACACACACACACACACACACACCCTGCCCCAGGACTGTGTTACTTTACTTAGCATAGTGGCTTTGAGTTCCATCCATTTACCTGCAAAGTTCATGATGTCATCCTTCTTTACCGCTGTATACTCCATTGTGTAGATGTACCACATTTTTGTTATCCAGTAATCAGTTGAGGGGCACTTGGGTTGGTTCCAGCTCTTTGCTATTGTGAAGAGAGCTGCAATAAACATAGCTGTGCATGTATCTTTGTGGTAGGAAGCATCTTGTGGGTATATACCCAGGAGTGGTATGACTGGGTCAGGTGGTATGACTGGGTCAGGTGGTAGACTCATTTTGAGTCTTTTAAGGGTTTCTACACCGTTTTCCACAGTGGTTGTATGAGTTTACATTCCCACCAGCAGTGGATGAGTGTTCCCCATTCCCCTTGAGCACTTAACTTTCCTTTCTCTTATTCTTGCAGTGGCTTCAGAAGGCATCCCTTATATGCTTGCTGCCTTGCTTCTTCTCACAGTAGGAAATCAGGGTGATTATGGGGCCCTCCCTCAGCCAAAGTGTTAGGGGTTTATAACTGCTCTTGCTGGTGGATGACTAATGGACTCAAGTCAGATTGTTTCAGTGAAAGTTTCCTACAATCTGATGCTGAAGTGGAAGGCTTGAGTGAAGCTTTTATCACTCTTTCACCAGGCTCATCAAGAACTTCCTTTTCCTCTGTAGAAATTGTATTTCATGTCATGTGTATTCCTAATCCAAGTGTTACATCAATCAGCGATCTGGGCCAGGCTTGTTGTTCTCCTGAAGAGTTATTTTTTTTTACAAGCAGAGATGGAGTTTCTTATTCTGGCCTACTCAGCCCTCCTGGACTCTTGGAAAAATACTCAAAGTGCAATTTCCTCTCATCTATTATGATCTGTTGCTTTTTAGAATTATTGGGTTTTCCAAAGCATTACCTTAATAAAGGCATTCCTTTCTGAGCTGTGCTTGACCTGGGGTGAGATGGGGAATCTGTTTCTTCTCATGGCCATTATAAAGTTAGGGCTCATAGAAAACAGAGCAAATGGGGGCCTTTGAAATGTGATCTCCCTGGCCAAGGACAGCCCTGTGGTTAAAGGGAGGGTTGAACAGTTAAAGTGGAGTTTGCCTGAGCATTTCAGCCTAGAGATAGGTTTCATAGACCTTCCCAAAAGGTCAGTTTTCTAAATTTTTGTTGTCAAAGAATGAAACAGGATGCTTTAAACTTCCAGCGCTGAGAAGTATTGGCTGGTAGGGATGGGAGAGCAAGAACGTACTGTTCAGATGTTTTCTGAATGTTTACCCAATATGTGTCTGTCCTATAAACCTTCTGGTAGCCCAGTACCAGTTGTGAAGACCAAGTGGGGGCTAGTTGGCCAAAAGTCTACCTAAGAACTAGAATCTGAAGTCCTGAGCTGATCTCAACAAAAAGAAAGAGTTTAGAGTGTAGTCTGGGGAGTTTGATGGTGATTTTGGGTTGTTTGTTTTTATCTATCATCTATCTATCTATCTATCTATCTATCTATCTATCTATCTATCTATCTATCTGTCTATCTATCATCTATCTATCATCTATCATCTTCTATCTGACATCTATCCAGCATCTCTGTGTGTGTGCGTGTGTGTGTGTGTGTGTGTGTGTGTGTGTGTGTGTGTGTGTGTGTTATGGAGACCAGAGGTCAAGTCAATTATCTCCATCTATTGACCTCAGGGATCCTCTTGCCTGTACTTCCCTAGTGCTGGGATTATAGGAGTACACTGCCACACCTAGCTTTTGTGCTTGGGTTCTAGAGACTCCAACTTGGTCATCATGCATGCACAGCAAACACTTTACTAACAGAGCCATCTCCCTGGCCCAGTTTTTTGTTGCTGTGGTTTGTTTTTAATTTAATTTTATTTTATGTGCATGGGTGTTTTGCCTGCTTGTGTGCAATGCCCACGGAGGCCAGAGGAGGACTTTAGAGCCCATGAAACTAGAGTTATTGATGGTTGTTAGCCCCCATGTGGGTGTCAGAACTGAATCCAGGTCCTCTGGAAGACCGACCAGGACTCTTAGTCAGTGAGCCATCTCTCCAGCCCCCATATTGTTTGTTTTTAAACAAATAGGTTTCTAAGTGTTAAAAACTTTTCCTACCCATGATTGAAACCATCTAGCTGACATTTTCTTCTGTGGGTCCAGAAGATGGAACTTGCATCCCATTGGTATCATGTTCCGGAAAGCACTGTCATTAAAATTAGGAGAGACTGTTTTCTCCTTCTCTGTTTAAATTCACCCATAGCTTATTTCTTAAGAAAAAAACAAAATAAAATAAAAACCCATCCCAGCAACTGCGACAGGGTATTGCAGCTGTCTGAAGAGTTTTTTTTCAACTGTTATCTTTCCTTTCTTTAAGAAAAGAGTCATTTCAGAAGCAGTCGTGACAGCTCTGTCATCTCACTCACACCTCTAAATTTCTCTTTCTGTTGTCAGTCAGCAGACAGCAGACTGGGAATCTGATGGGCCTGAGTGATGTCCAAATACATGAGAGATCGGAGAGGGGCCTGGAGCAGCGCCTCGGAAGCCGTCATCTTCTGCCTTTATTCTTGGAGGAGCTGTCAGGACTTTCAAAAGTTCCCGTGTGCCAGGATCTCATCTCCGGCACCATCTGCAGCCCACGCAAATAGGCACATGAGGGGCGGGGTGGGGCTTCCTCTGGCATAGTTTTCCAGAAATTCCACTTAGGGGGTTGTGTTGAATTCTTCTGGCCTGTACATTCCAAATGGGAGGGGGTGTGAATATTATATTCCGATTAAGTCTTTGTCCCATGTAAGGCTGTGACATAATAAAGGCATCCATGTGTGCTAACATTGATGGGTTCTTTGGTTTTATCTCTGAACCAACTGTTTTAAATCCACTATTCACCCATTTTCTAGTGGGCCTGCCTGGGGTACCATTTTTCATCCCATTGTAGTGATATGATACCCAAGGCCTAGCGCCATTAAATAACTCGAGCAGTTTGCCTAAGACCAGACAGTGAGGAAGTGGCAGCTGGATTTCCACTCTGGTCCATGTAATACCATTGCCCCAGGGCTGTAAGCCACGCGAGACTCTTACAAGTCACAATGACATTTTCTATCCTGTTGAAAATCCTAATGGATTTTGAGGTAACTGAGGCCTTTGTGTAGTGTGAGGCAGAAGATCAGTAATTCAATGAGAAGGTAAAGTCAGAGGTTGAACATAATGAACACCCATCTCCAAGGACAAGGCTCTCTCTTTGTGCAACCTGGGTTCGGCATGTCTGTGAAGGAGAATGCAACTGTGGGACTATGCTGGCTCCATGTCAACTCTCTGGTAAAGCCTAACTTACTCATTGTTCTGAGCTGGCCTGTCAAGGTTTGACATATGGCTTGACACAAGGAACAAGCAGCCTCAGTTCTTCTAGATACTGGCAGAACCATGAATAACAGATTCTTAATGTCAAAAGAGGCCAGCTTTACAGTTCCCTTTGTCTGTGTTTTCCCACTGTCCCTACTTTGCCCTTCCGTCTTCCTTTCAGCTATTCTCAATTTATTTAGCATCTTCCTCATTCATGTGGGTGCCTTGTTCACACCTAGCCCTTCCCTAAGCCCTCTGCGGAGGGAGACTGATAACACCCTTGCCATGCAAGCCTCTGCCTGAGACTTACAACCAATTGGGTTGAGAGCTTTCAGAAGATGTGCCAGCAAAGTGTGGTATTTAAACTTAAGCTTTCCAGATTGCATTATAAAGCATTGACTTTTGCAATTAGATGCTTGGGTATGAATTCTGGCTTTACCTCTTGGTAAGCCTTAGGGGGCTTGCTGAACTTCTGTGCAGTGCATTTATTTTCTTTTTAAAAAACAAGGTTATTTATTGTGTCTCTGCATGTGTATACACACAGAGAGACCAGAAGAAGATGCTGACTGTACTCTTCTGTTACTCTTATCTATTCCTAAGAGGCAGGGTCTCTCCCTGAACCTATTTTGACCAACCAAAAGCAGCAAGCCCCAGTGATCCTCTTCTCTCCTTTCCCCGCTTGTAGCTGGAGTTATAAGTGTTTAAAAGACACACAGCTTGTTGCATCGGTACTTGTATCCAAACTCCAGTCTTCATGATTGTGAGCAAGTGCTCTTAATTACTGAGCCATCCCTGTATCCCCCTAACTATTTTTCTTTCTTTATAAAGGAGCTGGGGGGCTGGAGAGATGACTCAGTGGTTAAGAGTGCTGGCTGCTCTTCCAGAGGAACTGGCTTCAATTCCCAGCACCCACATGGTGACTAACAACCATTCATCCATAACTCTAGTTCCAGGGGAATCCTAAGCTCTTTTCTGGTCTCTGCAGGCATTACCCAATATGGGTGCATTTACACACATGCAGACAATACACTCATACACATAAAATAAAATATAATAAATAAAACATTTAAAAATAGAATGCCAGCAACACCTGACTCCTAAGATTACTATGTTTGATAATAATAGTTATAGCTAATTCTTTTATAGCTCTTCCTAAGATGATCTTGCCTATAAAGTCATTTAATCCTTACAACTCAGCGAGACCAGTAAATACTGCTTCTCCTCATTATGTTGATGGAAATGGAGGTGTAACTTGGTTGGTGGAGTGCTTGACTGGTATATATGAAGCCCTGGGTTCAATCCCTAGCACTGCATGCATAAACTGAACCTGGTATCACATACCTGGAATCTCAGCCCTGGAGGCAGGGTAGAGGCAGGAGGACAAGAAATTCCAGGTCATCCTCAGCTACATAGTGAGTTTGAGGCTATCCTGGGATACATAAGACAGTGTCTCAAAAAAAAAAGAAAGAAAAAGAAAAATTGTCAAGGCAAATTTAATTTAGCTAAGGCTAGATAGGTGAGAAAGTGGAACAGAGATTGATTGATTTATTAATATAAATATAATTTAATGCTTGTAGCACACTTAGTATAATGCATAACACATAGTGATAATTCAGTAAATATTGACTGCTGTAAGTAATGATAACCAGTGTATTATTTCCAGGATGGTGATGATGGTGATGACTACAGGGTACCATGTTAGCTGCTGGCAATAACACCGAGCTGCGCCCAACAGTTCACTTGTGTATTTAAGAACTAGTGGGGGCTGGAGAGATGGCCTAGCGGTTAAGAGTGCCAACCGCTCTTACAGAGGACCCGGGTTCGATCCCCAGCACCCACATGGCAGCCGAGAACCGTCTGAAACTCCAATTCCAGGAGAATTCCAGTTCCAGGTGAATCCTACACCCTCTTCTGACCTCCGCGGGCATTGCACGACACGGGTGCACAAACCTGCATGCAGACAGTACATTCATACACATACAGAAATAAATAAAATTAAAAAAAAAAAAGAACTAGTGAAGAAGGCCAGGCGTGGTGGCGCATGCCTTTAATCCTAGCACTTGGGAGGCAGAGGCAGGATCTTTGTGAGTTCAAGACTCAAGCCCTTGGTCTACAGAGTGAGTTTCCAGGGACAGCTGGGGACATACAGGGAGACCCGGTTCATTCGAAAAGACCAAAAAAAAAAAAAAAAACTAGTTGGAGAAGCATAGCATGACTACCAGTCGGCAATAGTCATTTCAAGGGTATGTCACAGCTCTGACTTACCTGCGGACTACCCAGGAAGAGCCACATTTCCCTTTAATACAACGATCCCATCGACTTTGTGCTAACACTTTTAAGGTGTTTTTTTTTTTTTCTTTTTTTTTTTACCAGTTTCTCTTTGGCAGATACCGTAATTATCCATGGAAGCTATGGATTGGAAAAGGAAGTACCTGCTCAGAGTCACATGGTCCATGGGCTTTTAAGCTGGGACTTGTCGAGCCCAGCTCTGTTTAATGGAAGGTTGTGGGTTTTCAGCCACTGTCACACATACCTGAGTGCCTCTCCATTGACACTTGTTTCCAAGGACTTCCTGATACTTTTCTGGGGACAGGGTCAAAGATGAGCAGTCAGAATGAGATCATCAGGTCTTTCTTGCTCTGCCTTCCTTCAGCTTCCCAGTCCCCTGTAGCATGTTCAGTGGAGAATTACTGGGTGGGAGACACTGTCTGTATTGTCCACTGTGCTTGGCTTTCCTCTTCCACATGTGTGCTCCAGTAATTTGTCACTGTGCAATGCTAAAGACTGTGTCCTTTAAGGCCCTACTGTGTGTGGCCTTCCATGAAAACACAGGCCGATGGTCTTCCCTCCTTCCTTTGAACCTTGGACTCTGAGCCATGCACTTGAGCACTTCATTCACTCATTCAATGAACTCTGCTTCATGTGCACTGTTTCAGATGCCCAGACCATCTATAGAGCCCTTTCAGAATAGAAACCACATTTGCTCCATAGTCACATGTCCATTCGGCTTCTGCTTACAACTAAGAGATGTCCTTGGGCCCTTTCTTTTCCTTAACCCCAGGGATACCTCACCAACTCGACTGTCAGCACGTCTCAAATATTTCCTGAACTTTCACCACTCCCTTCCTGGGCCAAAGCATTGATTCAACTTTCTGGGACCCCTGGAGTAGCTTCTGAACTGTCTCCTCCTTCCCTGTTCTTCCTGGTAATCTATTCAGTAAATGGCAGCCAGAACAACCCTTTATATCATCACTTGTACCACGTTATAGTAGTTCCGTGGTGCAGTTGGTATACAATCCAGAGTCCCCCAAGGCCCTGCTGCCCCCCCCCCAATCTGGGAGAGCTCCTCTTTCTATGCCTCTTGGCCTGGGAGTGTCACTCTAAGAGAGTAGATACAGAAGATTGAACAGGATAGCCTTTGGTGTAGCACCTTCTTAGCTAAGTTGGTCTCTTCCCTTATTTATTATTTATTATTTTATGTGTATGAGTGTATTGCCTGCATGTGTATAAGGGCACCCATGTCATGTAATGCCCATGGAGGTCAGAAGAGAGCTTCATATTCTCCTGCAACTGAAGTTATGGAAGGCTGTTAGCTGCCAAGTGGGTGCTGGGAATGGAACCCAGGTCCTCTGCAAGAGCAGCCAGTGCTCTTAACCACTGAGCCATCTCTTGAGTCCCAAGTTGGTCTCTTGTTATCATTTGGTCTTAGTTCATCTTTCTGCAATGAGATGTTCAGTGCTGACTAACAGAGCCCCCACTTATAAGTGGCCATCACTCTCTATTCCACCAATTTCCCCCTTGGAAGAGTTCATGTTATTATCTTAAAAACTGTTGGTTATTCATGTGTTTAAATATGTGCTGTCTACTCCTATTAGAGTATAAAATCCATGATTCAGTGCCTTCATCTGTCTTGTTTAACCCAGCCCATCCTACAGAATGGCTGTGTCAAAATGCCAGGTAATAAATAATAAGCACTTGCTACTCCTTAAAAGAAATATCATTTTCTGGACATTGATGAGAGCAATTCAAATATATTAACCCATTCCAATGACTGTGGATCTTAAATCCCATTATTATTCCCAATTTACAGGTGGGGAACCTGTAAGTGACAAAGCCTAAATTCCAAGCTCAGGCCATGGGGCTCCAGAGAACATGCTTTGAATCACCACATTTCAGTGCCTCTTTGGAAGACAGGATATACATACATGGTAGATGAATTAATGAGTAGAAGCTGCCCAGTAGAGCCTTGTTGACCAAGCACAGTCAGGGGTTAGTATGGAATGGGTTATGCCTGCATGTCGCCACATACTTCTCAAGGCAAAGGGTGTGGTACAGTCCTGTGGGTATTGAATGTTCCACAAGCCCAAATTTGTTTTGTTTACCACCACCCCTGCCATTTATACTTTAGACCTGATAGAGCCTCTAGCCCAAAGGACATTTCCTATTTTTGAAAATTTCTCTTCTTTTTTTTTTTCAGAGAGAATTGTGGGAAATATTTTGTTTTCCCTGGGAGTTAGGCTATGTATTTACTTCAAGTTTTATTAAATGAGTTATAAATTTTCCCAGCAATTTACTCATAGCTCAAGAGGTTTAATTTGCATGTGTTGCCTTTTGCAATATGCTTTTCCTAATGTTGCAGATGCCTCTTCCCTTAGCTTCAGTAAACAACAGGCACTCAGCCAGCTTTTTGACTGAACACGTGCCAGGCCTGGGAAATAGAAGTTAACTGTGTGGTGGCCAGGGCCAAGGGGCAAGGGGCACTCCTCTCTCTCTCTCTCTCTCTCTCTCTCTCTCTCTCTCTCTCTTTCTCTCCGACACATCTGGGAATTCCAACGGGGTTCCTGAGTGTTTAGGAGCAAAGATTTTGGGGAGAATCTTTTGAGACATCTTAAAAAAATATCTTTCACCCACATGACATGAATAAAGAGGCAGACGCTTATGTTTACATGTCCAACTTGCATTTGGTCTTATTTGAAAATGTACTTTTGGTTGGAGAGTTGGCCTAGTGGTTAAGAGTGCCAACTGCACTTGCAGAGGACCCAGGTTCAATCCCCAGCACCCACATGGCGGCTGAGAACCATCCGTAATTCCACTTCCAGGAGAACTCCAGTTAATCCGAGACCCTCTTCTGACCTCTGCGGCACTGCACAACACGGGTGCAGAAACCTACATGCAGACAGTACATTCATACACATAAAATAAATAAATAAATAAAAATTTTAAAGAATGTACTTTTGATACAATCACAGAAAGAGTTTCTTGGGGTTCTGAAGGGTGATCTCCAGAGAAACTGAAATCTGCCCACAGGTCTGGGATGAGGAAACCAGTCTGATCTGTGTTTTATTCCAGAAAGAGGGCTTTGGGGTTGGGAACCGGTCCCTAGGGAACACTCCACGGGAGGGGGGGGGTTGAGTTCTGGCTCTGCCTCCAGCTGTGTGACATTAGAGAAGGTACTTAAGTTCCTGCTGAAGGGGCTTGTATGGTCCCTGCCAGGTGGTTATATTGGGAAGATTAAAGAGAACGTAAAATGTAAAGCAACTGGCACCGAGTGTTCATAAGGGGCTTGGTGAATGGCAACACTTCTTACCCCAGGACTTGCTTAGCCCACTGAGCACTGCTTATGAGACAGATCTCTAGGAGAAGATTTTCTGTTGGCGTCTTCTTCTCAGAGGGGAGAGGTGCTAGAATAAGGGACTAATAATGTACTCATTAGAATGAGGTCCAGCTGCATGCAACAGAAAAATCTGAAGTTAATGTTGCGTTAACACTGTAGGGATTCATTTCTCTCTCCAGTAAAGGAAATGTGGAGGTGGTCAGTGCAGGGTTGGGTGATAGTTTCATAACATCGCCAGGAATCCTGTGCTGACTCTGATCTGGTGTTCTTCATATATTTTCTCATCATTGGAGATGGCGGAGGTGCCTTTGTCTTCCACTCATTTTGAGAAACAAGGAGGAGGAATAAAAGAACAGGCTCATTCTGTTTGGAGGACACTTCCATCTTGTCTTTCATGATCATGCTCTTTGTATCTCATTGCCCAGAGATTCTTCACAAAGTCACATCTGAAGGGAAAACATAATTGTTAGCATTGTTGCAGCTCAATGCCATCTTCAATGATAAAAGAGGAGATGGGGATTGTGTATGAGTGTACTGTCTGCATGTAGGTTGGTGCACCCGTGTCATGCAATGCCGTGGAGGTCAGAAGAGGGCATCAGATTCCCCTGGAACTGGAGTTAAAGACGGTTCTTAGCCACCATGTGGGTTCTGGGAATCAAACCTGGGTCCTCTGCAAGAGCAGTCAATGCTCTTAACCGCTGAGCCATCTCTCCAGCCCAATATTAGTACAGCTTATGCTTGAGATAAAAGCTGGCCCAAATGCAGAAGATTATTTTTTTTTCAGTTTATCTCATTGACAATGTTAGAGGGAACAAGGGAATACTTTATTTAAGTAATCTTATTGTCGCCAAGTGTGGGAGTACAAGCCTTCAATTCCAGCACTTGGGAATCAGAGGTGGGAAGATCTCTGTGAGTTCAAGGCCAACCTGATATATGTAGTGAGTTGTGGGCCAGCAAGGGATATACAATAAGATTCTGTCTCAAAAATAAAAAAATGAAATAAAATATAATCATATAGTTACTCTTTTGGCTGACGCTGTGATGTCAGTGGCATTATAGAGTGACACAATGGGATTTTAGGTCTCATTTTAAGTGAAGCAGTTAAAAATATTAAGTAAACAGAGGCATATCAAAATATCAGAGGCTTTATGAGCTTTGGCTGAGTGTGAATCTGTGTCTGTCCTCTATTTGTCAGTCTTGGCATTTCCATGCCTCCAGTGTGTGTATGGTGTGGTGGTGGTGGTGGTGGTGGTGGTGGTGTGTGTATTAGTGTCTCTAGCCTAGGCTAGCTCACAACTCTCTTTGTAGCTGGTGACCTGGAACTTCTGATCCTCCTCCCTTAACCTCTTGAGTGTTGGGATTATAACTGTGCCCTCTGTTTGTGCAGTGCTGGAGATTGAACCCAGGGCTTTGAGCATGCTAGGCAGGTACTCTACCAATAAGCTAAATCTCTCCCACCTATGCCTCTATTTTTCCATCTGTAAAATGGCTTTAAAATCAGTGTAAGGATGAAAATGCTAGTACTGGCAGAGCTCTTAGAATAATTGTGCCAAGCCTGGGGCAGGTCAGCCGTGAACTTTGATCATTATCACTTGCTGCTGTTGTCACTGTGGTTCCCATGATCAGATTTCTATTAATAAGTATAAAAGATGGAATTTGGAGAGAGCAAAAATGATAAAGGTAGTATGCATAAGGTTGAAACCAAGGAGACACCATGTAGCGCAATGAGGCTGGCGGGTAGCCAGAACCCCAGCTGTAAGTAATGCCTTTATTAACAGTTAATACCAGTGCTTTGTAACATCAAGTGATTCCATGTAGGAGCGTAATCATGATGCTACTTTATTAACCAGTTACTCTATGTCGGGTACCATGGAATGTGCTTCAAGTGTATCAAGGTTACATCTCTCAACATCACCAGCTAAGTTGCCCTGTTCTGTTGATGGAGAACCTTAATGGGGCCAGGTCAATTGCCATCATCCCATCTCAGCATAGGACTAGCATCCATCTCCATTTGGAGTGCCTTCATTCCTTCTTCCTCACACCCATTTGACTTTCTACCCTCCCAGCCCTGACTGACCTCACCTCCCATGCCCTCTGACTTCTCCTTCTACCCATGTTCCTTCCTACAGAGCCCAGTTACTAAATACTGCAAATCTGTCAGCCCTTTCCTAAGCTTCTCTCTGCTGTCCTTTGTGCACAGGACCCAACAGGTGGCAACTTCAAGTCTGATGAACTAATACATGGAAACGGACCTTAATGGACTGATGTCTTGGATCTCGCTAGGTCATTCTTAGAACATGCTAGTCAACTTCAGATTTTGTTTGCTTGATAATTGACTTCTCTTTATTTCCTTCATTCTTTTGTTCATTCCTTCCTCTTTCTAGTAGACTTTATTAAGAGCAGTTTTAGATTCGCAGCACAACTGAGGAGAAAGTACAGAGATTTCCCAGATACCTCCCATGCCCACACATAACATGGCCTCCCCCACTATTAGCATAGACCTGTGGTTTTCACTTAAAATAATTAGCGATGGGGATTAAAGACAGGAGACAGCTCGGCAGCCCATGGGTGAGTTTTAAGATGTATCCTAGGTCATTGTGTGAGGTTTTTAAATTACTTTATCTTAGAGTCCTGACAAAAATGGACCACAGATGTGATGGAAGGAACCAGGCCCTCTGCTGAGTGTGATCAGTCAGTGGCTCTCCTGCTTTGCCCGCCAGCCCTGGCTTCTAGTCTGGCATATACGATATTGTTGAGAATATGAATCATTTGCCAAAGACCTTTCAGTTGGGAAAGGAACAAAGGCTCCTTTAGGAATGGAACAATGAGTTTCAGTGGATAAGATTTGGTTGGGCCTCATGGATGGACTTGATAGATATTATTATTACTATTATTATTATTATTATTATTATTATTATTATTATGCAAGATATAATGCTCTGTCATGCAGGTCAGCTTGCTGTTATCCAGGGACCCTATACATCTCTGGATAAGTGAGCAGCATGCTGCTGGGATTAGGGACATTCATCTTCTACTCTATCTTTGGAGCTGGAGGCTCAATGTGTTATGCTTGTGATGTCATAAAGCAACTGATGTCTTAGTCCATCCTGCAAGAATTATTTCCTCTTTTGCTCTTCCTACAAATTGTACCTTATGATCCATTGAATTTCACTTTCCTATGTTTCCAACATTTCTTATTTTCTGCCTTTATTCTATCCTCTCTCAGACCATCAAGGGAAGGAAGAAATGTTGCTTAGCAACCAGTATGGAACTAGTCAATACTTTCTCTAATATTAACCCTTTGGTAACAAGCCAGTCACCTTGTTACATCCCTCTCTACTAATATGTTTCATAGTAGGTGTTCTCACGAATTGGCAGCCTGACTTCATACTCTAATCACAAGCATCAAGGATGTGCCTGGGTTCATAGTCTAATCACGAGCATCAAGAAAATGCATGGGTTCATATTCTAATTATAAGCATCAAGGATATTCGTGGGTTCTATAAATGTTAGTGAGACCCCAGTGCTGTAAGCCGTATGCATGTCTTTTTGTTTAAGTCCTTGACTTTCACATTATTAGGAATTTGGTATGGTTATTAGAGGTTTCACCCTTATGTTTGAATGCATAGGTTCTTCGTAGATTTTTCCAGTGTGTGTGTGTGTGTGTGTGTGTGTGTGTGTGTGTGTGTGTGTATTGGTTTACCTTTCAGACATTTAAGTTCATGTCACAATCAGAAGGTATATTTTCAAGATTGTGCCATTTTTTCTATCTAATATCCACTGGGCTCTACTGTGTAGCAAGGCACACACATTAGCAGGCTTGGTTCTTCTGGGCATCTGTTTTGGCACTCAAATCTTCCCCCTTCAGTGTCATCTGTTAACAGGCATGTACCAGGGCTGACTTTTCATGTGTTCTAGTTCCTCTTCCACTGGAATGGTCCTTTCTACCTGGATGACACAGTATTCCACTGAGGTTCTTTAACCTTTTATATATGGATAATGTAAGGTAACAGGAAGATAGACACTGCCCTTCATCTGTTTCATACACAGGTGTACAGTTTGGTTTCTATAGGTACTTAAAGTTTGACAGCCTTACTTTGCCCTGTACAAGATTATGTTTGTGAAATTGGTTTTCAATGTGTTTCTTCTATGTGGCACTTCATTTTTTGTTGTTTTTTGCTACAAATGGCAGGTCCAGTCTCCATCCCTATCATCTTTGTGGCAGCCAAAGCCATGTCCAGTTGATGAGGCAGTGAGCTGATGTGTCCTCCTTAGGGTGTTAATTGATTTATTGAAAGCTCTATGCACACAGAGTTTCTCTGACTAGATAGGGATTGTGGCTCTCTGATGGTAGACTGAGTGGATCTCTGAAGGTAGACTGAGTGGATCTCTGATGGTAGACTGAGTGGATCTCTGATGGTAGATCAAGTGGATCTCAGATAGTAGACTGAGTGGATTTTGACCAGTTGAGCTGTTTGATTTTCATTCTTCTCTCTCACATTGTATCTCGTAGGGTAACTGGAAAGAGTTGAATATATCCTTGTACCCTATGGTCTTGGAGGGTGCTTCCCTTAGGCTTCTCACATTCCCTGGTTCCCCAAGGTCCCTATATGCTCAGCCATTGGTGAACTGTGGGCTTGAGTGGCCAGTATTCCACTCCTCTTGTATATGGTTCTTCATTGGTTGTTCCAGTTGGTGTAAAGAACAGCCTGCCACCTTTAATGGTGCTTGGAACTTGCTTGTTTTCTACATTACACAGAAGTCATAAAGGGCATGTTTTGAACTGGAGTTTGGTAGACATCTCCACAAGGGAATAGACATTGAAAGCTCCTGGGATATCAACATATGTGACTTGTGTTCTTGTTTTCATTCAGAACAGAAAAGGAGAGAGAAAAATATATGGATGTGTGTCTGAATGTGGGCATGATTCTAGTAACTTCCATTATTGTACACCTATTCTATAGAAGACATTATTCTAGAGAGTTCCTTCAGCATTGTTAAATATTTCCAGTAGCCTTTCAAGGAAGGTGTTCTTTCCGTTTTGTAGATCAGAAAACTGGGACTAGGAGGGTACACTCTCACTCGGGGAGGCTCACGTGGTGGACGCAGGCCACTAACTACAGATGGGACCTGAGTCAGCATGTCCCACCTTCTCAGCTGCCCATGCTCTTTCTGTACCAGCTGCTTCTATTGGAAGCTAGGAGAGAGTGTGAGTTGCGATAGATGTGAGTCATGTAGGGTCCCACCATGATGGGTTCCAGGCTGGTTGTCCACCTGTACTGATGGTCAGCTGGAACCACAGCAGGAGGTGAAGAAATCCTAGACTCTCTAATGCATAAAGTCTTTCTCTGTCTCTCATTTACTGCTTTGCTGGCCCAACACTCACCTTGAAATGCAAAACTGTGATCCCAGTTCTCTTTGGATAGCTGGGTGTGGCCGGTGAATGTGGTAAAGGCAGTCATCCCATCTCCTGCCAGATGCTCCAGATGGCTCACCCCAAGGCTAAGAATTTTGCAAATATTATTTCCTTGTCTTCTTTTTGACATCACTCTCAAACAGGTGATTTGATGCCCAAATTCAGTTGAGAAGACAGAAACTCAGAGTTTAACACAGACACAGACACACGCAGACAAAGACACAGACACACACACACACACACACACACACACACACACACAGAATCAAAACTATGCTTGAATTTAACCTTTTGTATTTCAAATCTGTTCCTTTTATTTTTTGCTTCTTTTTTTATTTTGCCTTTTTGAGACATGGTCTTACTCTGCCGCCTGGGCTGTCATGAAACGTACTAAGTAATCAAAGCTGGCCTTGAACTCCTCCTCCTCCATTTTGTGCCTCTACCTCCTGAGTATTACAGGGGAGTGCCACAGTGTTTGGCTGCAAAGCTGTCCTTAGACATTAAAGCTCTGCTGTTGGGGAGGGGGTGCTCCTTGCTTTCTGTCTTCCAGGCTTCTGAAGTAGATCAAATCTGCGACATGTGCCAGAACATCAATTTTCCCCGTTACATTCCATGAATGTTCATTTCTATAGTTGAAGTATAAGCCTCTGGAGAGCAGGGGCCGTGCCTTCAGATACTCCCGGAGAGTGGACTTATTGAACACTTGGCTGTACTCAGCAAACATTCAAGGGTCTTGTGCTTTGGTCGTTCTGTTTGGCTTTCTCCCAACTGCCGTTGATGTCTAAGGAATGTCAGGAGGGTATGCCATCCACTGAACCCCTTCATGGAAATGCTTGTGGTATTTTTTGTCTCCAGCCTGATTTGGAGTTGTAATATCTTGGGAAATGGCAAACATGCATATGAGAGGTCCACGGGTTCTGTGCTGGGTGCCAACTTTCATATGTTGTATATTTGAGAATCATGTGAGATGATGACTAAGGAGTTTTGGTATAGGGCACATGGTCAGTAAAATGGAATGCTTTGTGTTTTCATTTTGGTTTGTGTTTTATTCACCAGGAAATACAGTCCTGAATCTTTTCATGAGGAATTGGGAGAGTTAGAGTATCAGGTGGGAAACTCTCCGGGACAAGGGATCGTTAGGCCTTCTATGGTAGGACCAAAGGTGGGGTTGGCTCACACTAAAAGACACCCTCGTTCTTGATGGTTCTGCATTCTCTTCTCATTGGTTTCATTGATTGTTAGCATGCAGACAGACATGATGTTGAAAGCTTTTGTATGTTGTATGGCCCACCCCTATGGTAGGCTGTGCTTAGGATAGCTCATCACACAACCTCCTGCATCCTAAGGAACAGAATATGTCTCTCCTCGTTGCTCCACATGGCCGGCCAGCCATGTCACAGCTACAAAGTATATCAGTTGAGAAGTAACTCCCTCTGTTTGCATCCTGCTTATCTCATGCACTGAGAAAGCAGACTTTCAGCAGCTCCTCAAAATAATGGCTGCCCGGTGTTGGCATAGGCAGAGTGTGAATGCTCCAGTCTGGGCCCTAGAATCCAGTGTGGAGGAAGAGAGATGGTCAAAGGAACAGGAAATGCAGAGGCCTGCCCCTCCCTGCTCAGCTGAAAGGCTTGTCCCTCTCTGCCTGTCACAGATAGAAGTGGGGGACCACCTAGCTGCAGCTGCAGATGTGGAATTGTCCATGTGCCTCTAACCATTAGGCTACCTTGTCTCTCGCTTACTCTGTGCCTCAACCTCCTACCAAAGAACTCACTGCTGCTTCTCTTTCTCCAGACTCTAATCTTCTTCTCAAGGGATTATCCTATTTGTCTTGGGTCCTTGCCTGAATGTGTAGCTGATTTATTCATTCATCTCCAAACCCTTACAATGTTCTCTGGTCAAAGAATGAATGTTATATATAGACAAGTTGCTTCTGAAAATTGAAGCCCCATATCAGTGATCATTTAAAAGTAAAAAAGAAGAGGACTGGAGAGATAGCCTAGCGGTTACCAACACCCTCTTCTGACCTCTGCGGCATTGCATGACACAGGTGCACAAACCTACATGCAGACAGTACATTCATACACATAGAAAATAAAAATAAATAAAAATAAATAAAATAAATAAAAGTAAAAAGAAAAAAATTGAAAGAATTTTAAATGGAATTGTGTGACATTGATGGATTTAAAAGAAATTAAATATGTTTATTTAACTATTTGTGGATATGTGTGAAAACATGGTTTTTATTTTCCCAAACTAGCTTACATTTCAATGTAATGCTTTTACCTTTCTAATACTGTAACAAAATACCCAACACAAATTACATATAAAGAGAAAAGGTTTATTTAGGCTCAAAGACTTAGAGGTTCCACTCCCAAATCAGGCAGACCCATTGTTTTCAGGTCTGGGGTAGGGTGCCAGATAACAATAGTGGAATGTGCATGTGTAGTAAGCAGTTTGCTCACCAATGGCCAGGAAGTAAGGGAAAGAGAAAGGGAGGAAGGGGCCAGGGTCCTATGGTCCTAGTCAGGTATATGCTCCTAAAGATCCAGCACATTCCTACAAGGCCCTTCTTCTTAAAGGGACCCAGTGCCTCTAGGCAGGGCTGCCTCAGGGGCTAAGTATGTGGGGACCAATCCCTTAGCACATGGACCTATAATAGCATTTTGATTGACAACCGTATAGGACATAGTGAGTGTTCCCATGAGATTATATTGGCTGGCAATTCTGTAGCTGTCTTAGTTTGTATTAGCATGCTCTGTGATGTTCATTCAATAACAAACTGACCTAATGATGCATTTCGCTGGTTGTATCCTGATTGTTAGACAAAACATAACCAATATTATATATAGGTATATACATACATGTGCACATGCATGTACACACACTCATATCCGGAACCATATTTATGTTCCATGAATTGGCTTTCATGTATATTTAGAAGCTATGCATTTAAAAATATAATATATGTGTGTATGTTTGAATGTTTGTATATTGCATGTATGTTTATACATGTAGATATACATCATTTTAAGTTTTTGCCAGTTTCCTCTCATTCTCACTGTGCTGCCCCTCATGTGGGGTATAGGGTAGGCTGTCCTGGAGCATGGGAAGCCAGTGAAGAAAGGGAAATTTGCTGGTCACTTTCTGCATCCCATGAGGTCATACACAAACATCGGTGTCTGAGTGTATTCACTTTCCTATCACCATTTGGCTGATAGAGCTGGGTTCTTATGGAGATCATCCTTGGGTAGTGAGAAGACAGTACGTGTTAGCTGTGTGGCTGGAAAAAGCTGCCCTGGCCTGTCAAGAAGAGGTTCCCTGGGTTTCTTATGTCTTTCACATAGGAGCCTGAAGCCAGCAGATGGAGGAGAAAGAAGACTCTAGACCTCAGACCTACACAGAATTTCCCTAATGAGACCTGATCTATAGAGCAGGAAGGGACAGTTCCAACTATGGATCTGTCAGCATCTCAGTCTTACATCCTCCCTGCAGGGATGAGGAAGCCCTGCCAGGCCTGCTGACAGAGCAACCATGTCTGGTCATGGTCCAAGGGACCATATCCATTCCATACACAACCGTGGAGCAAGAAGGACACCTTGTTCTTGCAGTCTGGGCAGAAATAGACTATATGCGTCTCTTTTGTCCATGGGTCTCTCTGGGCAATCAAGACAATTTTCCATCCTACATCTGATGGGTGTGTTCCCTCAGCAAAAAGGGATCAAGTGACATGCCAGTCAAAGCTCCCCTCCCTGGGCAGTGCTGATGAAGACTATGAGTCTCAGCTCTGGGGATGCACTGGAATTTTTGAAACTGGGCTTTGGAAGGAGCCACCCCAGTTTTCCTTTTTAAGCCCCAGTCTGAACAGAGTGGGCTCGAGGGCATCAGTTGGTAGACTTGCCTTTACTCTTCCCCAAAAGCATTTCTATTGACCCTCAATTCATGAAATTAAGTGTTTAAGCCTTTAAGTCAAAGGCCTTGGAACTCTGAAGCATTATAAAGAATGATTCTTTTCTGATCTATATTAATACATCAAAACCCTAAGTATGAGCAGATTCTGTGTAAATAATAATCTATGGCCAAAGTACTTGTTGTTCCCCAATGGGGATAGGCCAGGTCATGGTTTGGGGAAACATAATGTCTTGTTTGAGGGGGTTATATGTTAGGAGAGAGCAGAATCTTTCTTACATTTATTTATCTTTCCTAACTTTGAAGGAGAATTTGAGGGGGAGGGGGAAATGGGAAAGGAAGCAAATAGCAAATGTAATTTCAGGACAGTTAACAAAAGAGCGTGTTGGAGATACCAACGATGGCAACTAACATATTGCATGTTTCATCTGAATCTTTGCTTACATTCACATAAGGAAAATGAAGTGCATGGGTATACATGCCTGAAAAGCCAGGGGTGAATAAGCCTGAGCAGTAGGCTCAAACATGCAGTCCCAGTGGTCCTTACCTTCCTCTGGTCCCTCTTCCTACTTTTCCCTGACAGGCAAGATCCTCTTCAGGGAAGCCAGATGGAGCCACGAGGCTCATGATTTCTTTATTCAGAAAAGGTGATTCTCCATTATCAGGTGACATACCCAACCAATCTCAGCAGTGGGTGAGATTTGATGCCTTGGCTATCTAGTCAGTTATATGTCTGTCTGGAGCCTGGGATGGTATTGATGCCATAAAACTCAGGAGTTGGGAAGGTGGGTGGTGGAGGGTGGACCTCCCACTGATTTCAGAAGAAGTACATTTGCCTGCTGGACAGGTAAAGTCTTGTGAAAGAAAAATATGATAAAAGTCAAAGAGATCCTGAAAGAGTCTTTGAAATGGGCATGTTTTGCAGATGGAAACCGAAGCCTGTGCCTTGCTCTGGATGTCCAGACCCAAGGACAAAACTGATGTGGCAGAACAGTTCTTATAGCAGAAGGAGTTAGTTAAGATGTTCGCTAGTCAGTATTTTCAATTCAAAGCATCCCATATGTTTCAGATCAGAGAATTAAGGAATATGGTTATTTGGATCCATGGATTATAGCCATCTCTGGTATCTATTACTTTGGTGAATCAGAGGGTTAATGAGGAGAATGTCATGAGTTAGGATGAACATTCTACATTTGAGTAACCTATGCAACAGATTTTTTAAAAAAAATCACTGAGATATGGCTTCATCCTTCTGCTTAAGGCACAGCTAGACTAACCATTGCAGTCTCTTGGAACTATTCTTAATCTCTGGTGAAAAGGACATATTTTCTTCTTCTGAGACTAGGTTAATGAAGCTGTGCCCCTGTAATCCCAGAACCTACCAGTTTCATGAGAAGTGAGAATAGCATGTCTTGATGAATTGGCCAGAAGCTGTGTCTCCTTTCCCTTGCAGACAGGAGGCTTGGCATTAACAAACCACATTGTCACAGGAAGAGTCCAGAGAAGTTTGGCCATAAGAGAACGCCGGGATTTTGTTACACCTAATAACTGCTGTGAACAATGGGGACTTTGCTCATGACATAAGTATAGTGTGTGCTGTGGTTCATGGAATGCTGCCTGCAGAGTCAGCCAGATTGTCATTGATTTGCACATGCAGAGCCGGCTAGAAGGCCTTCATCACTCAGTGTAGTTGCAGACATTGGAAGTCTCTATATAGGGTTTCCCCAGCACCTCCCCCCTGGAACAATGGGCACCTTTCCATAGCAGCTTCCAGTTTCTAATGCAGAGAACAGCTGCTTCCTATTGCTGTGCTTCCGTGGACTTTCTCCCAGTGAAGAGTCACAATTATAATGGCCTTTGGAGCCTGAGAAGACATATTGGCATTCATATTACCAACATTAACGTTGGCTGAAAGTCTTCAAGAGAAGTTGGGATGGCTTCTCCACAAAGGACAACTGTCCCCTTTTCAATTTTCCTTCTGTCCTTTCTACTACAATAAGAAGAAAACATCAGTTTGGAGCTAATATGTCTTTAACATTTTTATTACCCATGGATTTTTTTTTTTTAGCAAAGAGATCTATCTTCAGTAGGCTAGTATATTTATAAAGTCAAAAGACATCATGTCTTTTCATTGTATACCTTGGTACATTCCGTTATATCAGGCAATGGTCTTTCTTTGTGATAGTTATATAGAATTCCCTCTCAAAAAAAAAAAAAATTATTATATATATATTATATATATTATATATATATATATATATATGAGAGAGAGAGAGAGAGAGAGAGAGAGAGTCTATTAAGAGCAGGGTTTCTTAGCCTTAGTACAAATGCTATTTTAACCAGATAATTATTGGTTGTTGGAGACTGCCCTAAGGATTATAGGTTACTTAGCAGGATCTTTGGCCTCTGCCCACTGGAAGTTACAACCAAAGTTGTGATTATCAAAAGCTATTTTCAGATGCTGTTCAATGCACTGTCCCCCCCCCACCCCCACCCCAAGCACTGTGAACTACACAGCTAAATCTTAGAAGTAACTAACAATAGTAGAGCTCTGTGGGCATAGGAGAACTGTGAATGGCGGAAGTGGCTACATTGAGTGCTATGCTATGTTTTATGGGCAAGGGTGCTTCTGAATAGCACTAGACCACGGGACCTGTCTGTACTCTGAAACCCCTTCAGGTATGTGTATGCGTGAGAGGATCAGGGACAGCCTGCGCTCTCAGTGGGTGGCAAGTCAGTTCTGGACTGTAACTATGGTGCTATAGAGTCACCCACTCCTTGCAGAAGGATCAGAAGACCAGCCCAGCCCCATGACAAATGCCAAGTCACCAGAAATAACAGAAAGGAGTGCTGAGTCATAGTTTCCCATTCAGAGATTAGCATGTGCTTTTAAGCTTTTAAGCTATAGTGTAACACAGAGCTGGTGACGAGCAAGGTTTAAACATTCATTCAACATCAGCATCCGTGAGAATTGCCAGATACTTTCATTAATTGGATTCAGGTTATATGTGTTTCATTTAAAAGCAGCTACGATCACTAATGGAATGACCTCCTTGTCATTTTCTGCTCTGAAGCACTGAGTGAGACGGCCGGCTCTTCTTAGGACGTAGCGTTTGCCACTTGTGCTGACACCGAACGCCAATAAAATATGGATCTGTGGCTTTCAACCAAGCTAACCCATTTTTAAAAGAAAAATTTATTTCCATTTTTAATAAGCACGGGCCTTGGCTTACAAAGCACAGGGATTCAGATTGCTTCAGTGGCTGCCAGGAAGGGGTTTGGGAGAAATTGGTTTTCTTTTTCTACCCATTGACATTCTCTCTTACTCTCCACTGTCCTTTGGCTTCAGAGTCTAAATAAGCGACACAGAGTATCCATACTGCTCACCAGTTCCCATTGGTTTAGAAGATCAGGAGCCCCCATTCTTGCCTTGCAGTACCCCACCCCAACATGCACACAGTTCTCTCCTCACTTCGCCTCCATCTCGCTTCTCTCCCTCCTACCAGGATCCACATTAGCTCAGAGCAGAACCTCACGGTAACAACAATGATGCTGGCATGATGGTGCAATAACAACTGTGTTATTATTCCCGGTGGAATGGCTGCAGAGCATTCTGCTGTAATGTTTTAAGTTAGTCTTTGTCACTCCTCAGTTCAAACCTTTACTCAAAGTCCAGAGAACTGGGGGCCCTAGCCGGTGTTTCCTAGCCTGCGCCACCGGAAAGCTCCACCCTGACCTTGCAGCAACTTGGACTTGTTTGGAGATCTTTGCTTTTGATGTTCCTTTTATTTTTACCAGAAGATCTGGAAAGGTGGCTGTCTTTCTTCCTGCTAGTCTTTACTTAGCTCTTTTGTCCTTTATGGAGTCCTCCCCGACCTCCTTGTTAGAAGTGGTGCTCCCAGCCCTCCCTGATCATCTGCTTTACTTTCCATTTCCCCTGTGCCCAGCTACCAGCATTTCACATATAATCATCCTTCCCAGAATCCCATTCCACCAGGGCTGAGGGCTTGTCTGCTCTGGTCACTGAGGTGTACCTTACACTTAGGGGTATTTAGCAAGCATTGGTGAACGCTTGAAGTATCCAAGCATTAGTGCTATGAATAGCAAAATGGGGCCTTGTGGGCACCACTGTAACTGGATGCACCTGTTTCTATCCTCCATCTCTGTCTATTGAGACAGACTGTGCAGGTATTGTCATCCCCACTTTACAGATGAGAAAATTAAGGTCCAAATATATCCAGGTCTCTGTCCATATCTGAAGACCTAAGGATGGTGAAACTTGAAGTCCTTCTGCTCCAAGTGCTGCTTAAGTTTGCTACCTGGTGGTTCAACTCAGACTGCCGGGAAGGAAGATGTTTGCACATGAAACCAGTAGAGGAAGTTATTTACCTGGGTGATGACTATCACAATCACCTTGTCCACCCATAGGTATCTCTGGCTTCTGGCCTTTAGTTTAATTAGCCTGGAGGCCTTTGGCCTGCTGCAGTAACTGTTAAGGAGCTCTCCATTACTGCCCTTCATTAGGACAGGCAACACAAGATGAAATATTTTAGGTGAATCATCTGGCCTAATTTAGAAAGGCTCTGTAGGGGAGAGCCTTTGATTTATCGGATAGAGGTATCTGTTATCAGAGTGAGGCACACAAGGACTTATTTATTATCTAGAATCTGTTTTTAATTTCAGAGATTGTTTACCTAAACTGCTGTGTGTCAGATTCCAGGACGGATTTCTGCTTAGCCTTTAATTTTAGAAACTTGCCACAGCAGACAGTAAAAAATGGGTCTCTAGAATTTGTAGTTTCATTATGAATCTTACCTCCTGGCCGCCCCTACCAGCAGTTTGTCTTTGAAATCTCCTTGGTACTTGTTAACCCTGCTCTACTGTGAAAGAGATATAGTTTATTTATTGGATTTTGCCCATTTATGAAAAAGTACAGAAATTATTAATGGTTTAGTATCTATTAATGCATTACTTGGGTGGAATTCAAATTCTAATATTTATGGTAAACCCCTTTATAATGAAACGGGCTGAGAATCAGCTTTCCCGCTCCTTAAATTTGGATGGGTCTGGATTCCTTTGAAATGGCTCCCTATAAAATACAAGCCCTGTCGGTTTTATATTTACACACATAAATAAGAAATAAGTACTTTGGGTTGGAGGAGAAATAATTAAGAATATTTGTGTAGACAATAAAGAGAAAATGGTCCAGCTTGGTGAACTGTATACTTGGGAAATGCCAGAGGCTGCTGAGGCCTGGGTGAGAGGTGTGGCCAAGATTCAGACTTTGGGATTGTGGGTTATAGATCTTCTAGGATCCGTAGGGTGGTCCTGTGGTAGGTGCTGCTGTCTGGGGCTGAGGTCTGGGAACCTGGTGAGATTCTAAGTCTTCCCTGAAGCACGACAGCTTTGATGGAAGAAACATGAACCTTTCTGTATCTCAGGAATCCCATCTGTTAAGTGGAGCCAATATTTCATGAAACGATCTTAAAGATAAACAATTTGGAACTGCCCAAAGTAATACACGTATCTATGCATATGGGGCCTAAAGAGAACCTGTTAGGGGATGAATGGCAGAGTAAGGTTGAAAATGATACACATATCTAAATATGCATGTTCAGGGTCAGTAATTGCTGGCTGGTGATCAGGAGATAGAGATATATATGTAGAATATAATAATATATATATATATATATATATATATATATCTTAAGATAGAAATGTATAAAAACAGGGTCTCAGAGCACAGTCAATGGATGAGTGCCCCTCATCCGGGGTTTCTCTGCCTTCGTAAGTCCCTCATATTCCTGACCTCTCTCTAGTCTATCTTAAGATAGTTCCTCCCTTACCTCTTCCTGTTATAAATGGAAGAGTTGTTTTTACCACTCCAAGTAAAGTTATGGGTTATAAAATCATAACATATAATAACAGGGACTTCAGGGATCATCTCATTTACTGTGGTAAGTTTTATTGCATATAACTATATGGTGTTGGCTTATACATATGTGGCACTAAAAATAATTGAGCCACAGACATGCCAGCAGGAAGGAGTTTCATGATTGATGAGTGTGAAATAGCAAATGCTATGGTTCAGGAAGCATCCTCTTGGTGTTTGTTTGTTTGTTTGTTTGTGTTAGTTTCTTTAAAGGAACCAAAGTCTAGCAATAATCCCAGCTCACCAGACACATTTAGTAGGTGCTGAGCTCTGACTAGAGTCAGATCTGTGTTTTCCAATTCAAATGCTGATTACGTCATACCAAACTCCACTAACGTGTAGAGCCTCGGTGTCCTTCCATAATACCTAGGTTTCCAACAGTGAAAAGTCTCTGACTTATAAGAACATCAATTCGCATGGACCAAGTGTTTGCATCTTCCGGATGTGTCGAGGGATGTGAATAGAGAGAAAAGGTGATAAAAAGTATTGTATTAGTGATGATGTCAATGATGGGCATGAGCACTCTGTGATCTACCATGTCTGTGACCTGTGCCCCAGGCTATATATTTGGTATCTATTATCTCAGTGAATTCCAGAAATCTTATCAGTAAGTGATATTCCATCCGCCATGCATGTGAAGAAAATGGAGTCCACCTAAATTAAGAAACTATGTAGAGTCACAAGCTAGCAAATGTCAAAGCCTGAGACTCTAGGTTTGATCACTGAACATACATGGGTATGTCTCCTGTGAGACTTATAACTAGGGACATCCACAGGGGTGGTTCAGATGCCTACCATGAATAAAGATATGTTTTGAAAGTATCAAAAGAAACTTAAGAAAGTAGTGGCCAGTGCTCCCAGCAATGCTTAGAGTGTAGGGAACAGCAGTGTTTCCCTCTCACACAGAAATTCTCTATTCCATTCTGTACTGCCATGACTCTAGAAGAGTCAGAAGGACTTGGGTAGATTAGTCCCTAGTTCTTCATGTATGTGCATTATAGTCAAGAATCAGTTTGGGGGCTGGAGAGATGTCTCAGTGGTCAAGAGCATTGGCTACTCTTGCAGAGGACCTGGATTTGGTTCCCAGGACTCCCATGATATATAACAACCATCCAGATCTCTGATTCCAAGTGGTCAATCTGACACCCTCTTCTGGCCTCTAAGGCATTGCATGCATGGTGTACTTTCATATATGCAGACAAAATACTTATATGCATAAAATAAATTTCTCAAAGAACTAATAAAAACTGAGGAAGAAAAAAGAGATTCTATTGGAATTGAGACTTCTGGTAAGGTAAACTTATTCTATATATGAATAAGCTGGACGAGGTACCTGCATTTCTGGCAGTTGAGACAGTGGAGAAAGGGCAGAAGTAATCACTTGGCAAGAGTGCCTTTGCCGGTTGTGAGGAGCTGTTGATACAGCAGTCATGACTCTGCAAGTCCATAAAATGTAACTTAAGAATGAGGGTTATCGGGGCTGGAGAGATGGCCTAGCGGTTAAGAGCACCGACCACTCTTACAGAGGACCCGGGTTCAATCCCCAGCACCCACATGGTGGCCAAGAACCGTCCAAAACTCCAATTCCAGGATAACTCCAGTTCTAGCCAAATCCAACACCCTCTTCTGACCTCTGTGGCATTGCATGACACGGGTGCACAAACCTGCATTCATACACATACAGAAATAAAAAAAAAAAGAATGAGGATTATCTAACTATCTACCTGAAAGGGGCTATTTTAAGGCAGTGTAATTCAATAAGATTCCATCTATAATAACAACTGGCTTGGCAAAATATGTTCATTGGTGCAGTAGTGGTACAGATATTATGGGAGTAACCAGCAAGCCTCTAATTGGATTTAAGGCCTGTTTCACAGTTAGGAATCGATACCTGACACTATTATCAGGGCCAACAGCTTTTAACTAGGCAGGTCACAGGCCATAGAGAAAACCTATTACCATCATTTTGTTAAATAAATATAATATTAAACTGACTTATAATGACTATTGCCAAATACATAGATTAGTGCATCTCCCAGTTCTCACCAGAGAAGGCTCTTGCAGCAGATGGTGATTAACACAGAGATCCACAAATGGTCAATATGCAGGGAATATGAGACTGCAGAGCACTCAGGCTGAAATGAGACCCCTATATGATACCCTCTTCTCCCAAGGCCCAGGGATCATTGCAAAAGAGGGAGCAAAAAGAATTTAAGAGCCAGAGGTGCTGGTGAATATAAGGAAACTGTGTTGTCTGAATATCACAAGGTAGTTGCATATGAACCCATAGCACCTATGACAGCTTGAGCCAGACAGGGTCCCAGCATGAATGGGAAGGTGGATAGGAAGTGCCAAGCCTGGGTGAGGCTCTGCTGGAAATTGATAGACTCTAGAAGGAAGAATCCATTTTCCTTCCTAATATGCCACCTGATAGATTGACCAGACTCTAAGGGATGGATACACATCCAAGAGCACTTGGGAAGTAGAGATTAGACTAGATAGGCCTTTAATTTTTTTTTTAAAGATAAATAATGTCTACTGCCATACAACCCTGAACGCGCCCAATCTCATCTGATCTCGAAAGCTAAGCAGGGTCGGGCCTGGTTAGTACTTGGATGGGAGACCACCTGGGAATACCCAGTGCTGTAGGCTTAAAAAAAAAGATAAATAATACAGGAGATGGAGGGGTTTAGTAAGGTAGGGGTGTAGAAGGGACAGGAGTTTTGAATATGTTCAGAATAAATTATATGAAATTCTTGAATCAATAAAAATATTTTATTTATTTATTTTCATTTTTATGTGTGTGAGTGTATTGCCTACATATGTGTAAGTGCACCTGTGTCATGCAGTGCCTGTGGAGGTCAGAAGAAGCTGTTAGATTTTCCCTGGAACTGGAGTTATGGGCAGTTGTTAGCTACCATGTGGGTGCTGGGAATCAAACCTGGGTTCTCTGCAAGAGCAGTCGGTGCTCTTAACCACTGAGCCATGCCTCCAGTCCCAATGAACATATTTTTAATTGGAAAAATAAAATAAAAATCAATTAAAAAACTGAAAGAATCAAGCCTGCAACAGTTGGTAAAAATAGAATTTCTGTTCAGTACACCTGCCCTGCTAGACTGAAGTGGGTATAAGTATTTTCTGACTTCTGAGAAAGTTGACCCCTGATAGTGGAGAAATCAACCACCTTTCTTCCAGCTAAATTTGACTTTGTCCTCCCTAAGTTAGTGGGGGACATGAATGGACAAACTCATTTTGTGATGTCTGAGGACCTCCCTCTGATGACCCCAGGAGTTGTTTTGGTTGAGTCTCCATTTAACCTTCTTGCTGTGAGGTGAAAGTAAACCCAAATGTACCCAAGTATCTAAGGCCAACAAGCATAGCCTTTGAATCACCAACTCAGAACATCCTTCCTTGAACTGGAGCTGAATTTTATATATATATATAGAATATATAATAGATATATATATATATATATTTCTAAGTATTCAGACTAGAGAGTGTTAGCTTAACATTTAGTTTAACTGTCAAATAAAAATAAAAATCAGATGAAAGAAAGAAGATGGTCTCTTTACTTACAACTCATATTAGAACTGTATAAGAAGGTATCTTAGCCCAAGAGTTCCTGTCTGTGAATGGGCTCGCTTATCTGTACAGTCCAGCCTGCACAGTGCTGACTGCTTATGGGCTGCAGCTCCAACAGGGTCACTAGCAAGAGAGAATGGGAGTTCTGTAACACAGAGCTACTTTGTAGTTTAAGAAGGCTGATCCCAGAGGGAATTCCACTTCTCCCTTGGTGGGCAAGGTGGGTTGTGGGGCAAGCCACTAGCCATGAAGATACTTAGAGAAGAAATAGAGGCTATGTTGACAACTGAGTAGACTCTTCATAATGTGGCAGTCACTATGAATCACCAACTCAGAACATCCTTCCGTAGTAGTTTGAGGTTGTTATTCGGTATCTTGGAGTTAGGGAAAATGTACATAATTGATTTGCTCAAGGTGCCTGATAGAGAAGGCCTCAGGACAGGGTCATTGCTGAGGGACTGGTCATGCTTTTTATGGAGGAAAGCTGCCCTTAACTTATGACTTTCTAGCTTTTTCTTTTGTCTTCTTTGGGATTGGTTTCTTTTTGTTCAAAATGCAGTCCAGATGAGAAAGGGAAAATCCATACAGAAAATCCCTGCAGGTTGGGGGTTTTGCGCTGGCTTTTCCTGCCTGCTCCTCTCTAGGTACCTGCCCTTACCCAGGTCTCTGACATCCCTCTATTTTTATTCTATCAAAAGCAGTTTGCCTAACCTCTGTTCACCCTAAGTGATTCATAACTGACAAAAACTGAATGTGATACTTGTCACACTAATATTTATATTTTAATTGTGAGGCAAGCATTGAAGAGTTTTATTTTTTTGGTCTTTTTGAGACAGTGTCTCCCTGTAGCCCCAGCTATCCTGGAACTCACTATGTAGGCCAGGCTGGCTTTGAACTCACATTGATCTACCTGCCTCTGCCCCCCAAGTGCTGGGATTAAAGGCGTGTACCACCACACCTGGCTACTTTATTTTTTAATACTTTTATTGATTATTTGTATATTTCATACATTAGCTTTCAGTCCAATTTAGACACATTCCCCTCTCTCTGCCCCTCTACCCCACCCCTATCTGCCTTCTGCCATACATGTCTTGCATCTTTTTCTCAGTCTTTCCAAGGATTTTTCACTGCAGAGGCTTGTTGTTTTCGGCAGAGTTGAACTGTATCAGTCATTTCTTGACCCGGTCTTTATGTTGTTGTTCCCTTTCCTTTGTATTGCTACAGCATATGCCTATATAACCATCACATATGTATCAAAATTATGACCTCTGAGAATAAACTGCATGTTAGCTCCGAAATATGTCTAGGCATTCACATTTTTCCCCTTTAATTTTTTTAGCCTACTTTATTATTTTTTTTCAGCTTATGATATTTTTCTTTATTAGGCTGAAAGATGTCATGTTTGAAGTCTCCTCCTTGGCAAGCCCAAACCACCATCAGTTCTGCCCTTGTGCTCCACACTGGGGTTTTCCCTTCCCATGGTCACCAAATGAGGTCCAGTAAGCACCACGTCCTGTCTTGATCTTCCTTTACTGGTCTCCGTGATACAGCCTGGGTAGCCCAACAATGGCAGTCTATTCTCTGAAGAGGCTGAAATCTCAGTAGTAGCTCAGTCCACAAATTGGATGTCTCAGCAGTCCCCATCTGGCACTGAAGGTTTGGAGGATTCTTGGAGAGACATGAGTCTTCAGTCCATATTGGAAGGTTGAAAAGCTCTGTCTTCTCGTGTCTTTGAAGGATGGCAAAAGCAGTGGCAGCCACAGGGTAGTAAGACAGGCAAAACAACTGTGCTCTTTTTATTTTTATTTTTTTTTTTATATTTGAGACAGGATCTCCCTTTAGTCCCAGCTGGCCTGGAGCTCACTCTGTAGACCAGGCTGGCCTTGAACTCACAGAGATCTGCTTGCCTCTGCCTCCCAAGTGCTGGGATTAAAGGCGTGTGTCACCATGCCTGGCTTTACTTTTTGTCTTTTTACTAAGATCTCAAGTTTTATGCCTGAAGTTCAATTTCTCAGGCTTTACTATTTATTTATTTCTGGTTATACTTTCCTCTTGGATGTTTAAGGCCACACAGTTAGCCCAGATTAAGCAAGGTTTTTTTTTTCTCAAGGTCAGTTGAGGATCTGGTCCTCAAGGGTACTTTATTTTATTTTTAATTGTGTGTATGCATATCCACATTTGCGCATGACTGTGGGTGAGCACAGGTGTCTTGCAGGCCAGAGAAATCAGGTTCCCCTGGAACTAGAGTTATAGACACTTGTAAATCTTCCAACATGGGAGAGAGAACCAAACTCAGGGCATCTGTGAGAACAGCACATGCTTTTAACTGCTGAGCCGTCTCTCTAGTCCCTGAAGATCTGATGTTACCAACAGGTTCCACTTCCTACTCTATGACCTTCTTATATTGAGGCCAATCTGAGATCCCTAAGAATTCGCTTAAAACAGATTCCAGCCAATCTGCAGGACCATCAAAAATATACCTGAAAGGTAAACTCAGTTACAGAGAGCAGAGATAGCATTGTGGCACTGTCTGTTGAAGATTTATATACAGTTGCATGGTCTTCCAAAGCATCTGCTGACTGTGACCACTGTATTTATTGAAGATGATAGATGACCCTGCAGTTAGCTGGCTTCACCTGACAAGCTGAGGCTGAAGCCAGTCACTTGACTTATACAGGATGTTCCTTGGGGGCCAAAAGTAGAAGAGAGACTGGGTGCTTCATGTCATTTGGAACTATGGCCTTTTAGACTAAGCAGGAAAAACATGGCACCCATCTCTAGGGAGTCCAAGTTATTGATGTCCTGCCTCTCCTATTCAGGGCTGTTCTACCTAGGAGGCCATCTCCTGAAGGCACTGTGTTTTTTATATAACATTTTGTCCCTTTAGAAATTATCGTGACACATGTCAAGAGCTTTCACACCAAAAAAAATATGTCACATTAGCTTCCAAGTTTCTGATTGTCTAAATAACACAGCAACTCAACATACAGCTGTCTGGCATTTTGACAGTACAATAACCCATAATTCCTACTGCCACTCAACATTTCAAGGTTAGCATTTCGTAGTTTGCTCTCAAGGAGTATTCATTTAAATTTTCAAGAGCAAAGAGTTGACTGTGCCTGCCTCGTACCTCTCTTTTGATCTTCTCTTCATTTACTTGGGCGCTCTTCCCATCATTACATAGATTTCTCTGGAATGATCACGCTGACCTGTCAACTTTTTCTGAGACGTTGAATGTTTTCAGCTTCCTGTTCCTCATTCTGTGGATAATTAGGGATTTAAAAAAAAAAATGGAAACTATCTTCCAAGCTACAAGGTCAGTTGCCTGCCATTCTTACACATTTGCCCCAGAGTGAAACAAAAAAGAATTTGTTCAGAGTAGAAAATCATCTATGACTTCCTGTCTCCTTGAAGAAGACAGGTGGAATGTGTGCCTCACGATCTGCGGAAGGTGCTTTCAAATTCTTACTGTATCTGAAGGGAGGCCCATTGCTTGGTCCCACCTTGATCCTTGAGTCTGAAGGATGACTCTTGAGTACCCACTTAACCATATTTGACTTAGCTGTTGGATTCCCAATGGTATTTACTGCCACTGCTCATTCTTATAAGCAAGTTTAACATTCCAAGGTAGCTGAAATTGCACTATTTACCTGGCTTCATAATTAGCCTGGTAAACACTACCTCTTTGAACCCCTTTATTTTTAAAAAGTAGTTACTATCTCTATACGCTTGTAGTTAAGATTAAACAATAGAATTAAATGTACTTAAATCGGGCTGGAGGGATGGCCTAGCGGTTGGGAGCGCCGACCGCTCTTGCAGAAGATCCGGGTTCGATCCCCAGCACCCACATGGTGGCCGAGAACCGTCTGAAACTCCAGTTCCAGGAGAACTCCAGTTCCAGGGGAGTCCGACGCCCTCTTCTGACCTCCGCGGCGTTGCACGACACGGGTGCACAGGCTTGCATGCAGACAGTACATTCATACACATACAGAAATAAAAAAAAAATTAATAAAAAAATGTACTTTAAATCATGATTACATCATCATTAATATAATATGTTACCAGCCGGGCCTGGTGGTGCACGCCTTTAATCCTAGCACTTGGGAGGCAGAGGCAGGCGGATCTTTGTGAGTTCAAGGCCAGCCTTGTCTACAGAGTGAGTTCCAGGACAACTGGGACTACAGGGAGACCCTGTCTTGAAAAGACCCCCAAAAAATACATATAACATGTTACCTTTATATTAGACACAATGACTTTTTTTTTCTTTATTCCACCACTGGTTTACATCCCCCATCCACATTCCTATCTGTGGTAATTCAGTGGCTTACTGATCTCATTTTCTAAAACAAAAACAGTTGGTGTCATATATTCTGCCACAAACTATGTTCATTTAGGGGACCTGAGCTGTGGTCAAGGATGAACTTTTATATCCTGAACCTCCTTAGGTCATCTAAAAGTTTTAAATCTCTGAAATGAAAGGTTTCAGTGTCTGATCAACTGACTTCCTGAATGGGCTTTACCCAGACAAAGCTTAGTTTGCCAAGTTTCCTTTTCAGCTCATAGAGTTAAGCATAATTTAAAAGCCTCAATGTGTGTGTAAAAAGAATCCCTGTGTTTACACACAGTCCATTTATGCTTTCAAAGCCATTACATTTTGCCAGCATCAGGCCCTAACATCTCCATAACAAAATTCTGCTTGGTGAGACACATGGGGAGCAGTGCTGTTGGTGGTAGCATTCATTCTTTATCCAAATCCCTGGGAGTCATTTGACAAGTCAGGTGTGTGCTGGTGGGAAATTAAAGAATGCTTGAATCCCAGTAGATGGGGAGTTTCTGAAGTGCGGGCACATGTGGAGTTTCTCTGGTTGATTGCTTTTGATAGGAGGGTTCGGGGGTGACTGTCTCAGTTTACTGGTCACTTCATGAGGTTTGCTTCCTCAGACCTGGCAGTCTCGTTGGCTATGCATGTGCAGCGTCTAATGGGGAGTTTGAAACCTTGCCAGTCTACTCGGAGAGGATGGCACAACATTAGAATAGCTTAGACTTGGAGGAGGACAGCCTGTGAGGTTTCCACAAATGTTTGGGTGTTAGCAATAATGCAGTTGTTTGAATTGCAGATCATCGTCTTCTTTCAAAGGATTCTTACCTGCACCTGATACCATAAGAGTGTTCTGACATAGAGAGACTGGTGTGGTTGAAATCATGTTTCTAAAGGTTTTGTTGTGGGGGAGGGATGATAAAACAGTGCATCTTTTCTAGAAAATTCTAAAAATAATCCAGAAGGAAATGAGGGTTGTCTGTATTCTCTATTTCTTCTAAATAATCACAGCCAGCTGGTATGTATCAGCTCTATACACCCCTTTATGTATGTATTTGCACATGTACTTGTAGATTAGGATTGTGAAGTTGAGTTTCCTCTATACAATGACACCTTATTTTATTTACTTATTTAATTTTTTTGGTCTTTTCGAGACAGGGTCTCCCTGTAGTCCCAGCTGTCCTGGAACTCACTCTGTAGACCAGGCTGGCCTTGAACTCACAAAGATCCGCCTGCCTCTGCCTCCCAAGTGCTAGGATTAAAGGCGTGCGCCAACATGCCCAGCTCAATGACACCTTATTATTTCAAGCCTTTTACTTAGATATTTACCTGTGTTATCAATAGTCCTTGAAACTTGGTCCTTATCAGCCAGATAGTTGTTTCGTTATAAAGAGTGTATGTTAGTTTGGTGAAGAACTATGTTCTTTCTTCTTATATCTTGTTCCATTTAGTCTCATGAAGTATGCCCTAAAACATAATTTATTTTCATTTTAAACCCATCTCTGGTTATATACTTAGGATAAACTGTAAGACACACAATGGCTGATATACTTCTATCCACTTTTTTCAGGTCTATTAAAAGGGCAGAGAGGCTGGGCATGGTGGCGCACACCTTTAATCCTAGCACTTGGGAGGCAGAGACAGACGGAACTCTGTGAGTTCAAGGCCAGCCTGGTCTACAGAGTGAATTCCAGGACAGCTGGGGCTACAAGGAGACCCTGTCTCAAAAAGACCAAAAAAAAATTGCAGAGAAAGGGCTAGAAAGATGCCTCAGCAGTTAAGAGTACTGGCTAGTCTTGTAGAGGACCCAGGTTCAGTTCCCACATGGTGGCTAACAACTATCTGAAACTCTAATTCTAATGGTACACTTACATACATACATGCAAAACACTCATATACATAACATAAATACATTTAAATAGCAGGTGGGAAGGTGGGAGTACTATTCTCTTTTTTGGGGGGGAGGGCAAGTGAACCAGAAAAGGGAGACTTTTGACCCATTTAAAGGGCACACAGAAGAAGACCCAAGTGACCCAAGGCTGACACCTGCTTTGCTGACATCTGGGAAGTGAAAAGAGCACCGATTGTAGGTTTGGCTGTGTTGCTTGGTAACAAAAGGGCTCTCCTTACAACAGTGGTTCAGTGTGGCCTATGGTCCCAATAGGTCTCTATAGATTCTATAACAAAGATGAAGGCAACTGCGTAGGACTTCGTGCTGACACTGCTTGGGGCTTGGCTATCACTAGGTGCTCTGGGAGTGGTCCGCAGACCATCTACCTTCCTACCTACTTTCCTTCTCTTTCCCCACTTTGTTTTGTTCAGCAGGGCTGGGGATGGAACCTAGGGCATCAAACACCCTAGGCACCAAGCTATATGCTCAACTCTCTTCTTTTCCCTGCGGACATTTTGGGGAAACACCTATGAAGTTCCAGACTATGTTGAGTGGAGGGGGTATAAAGATGTGCAAGGTCAGCCCTTATCCCCAGTATTATTCTGGCATCGAGGCCCCAAATGCAAACAGATAACTATAATGGAGTTTGATGATGACAGTCATGATACTGTCTTATCAGTGTCTTCCTGATGTATTTCATAGTGATGTTGCTGGGAGATGACAAGAGTCTGCTCTATTGCCACCATGGACATCTTGGACTCTTCTCAATTCCTTTTTTTTTTTTTTTNTTGACTTTGCTTTGGTGGCTTTATTTTCATGCAGTTTTTTTTTTTAATTTTTCTATCATAAAATTTTTCAGTCTTACTAGCTTTTGAGTATCTTTAAAACAATTTATCACAGTTTTTTAAAATAATTTTTCTCCCATGCTTTTTTTAGTAGGCATATTTTTAAATATTTTAATTCTTTTTCTTTTTTATTATTTATTTTTATGTGTATGTACGAGTGTTATTCCTGTATGTGTATTAGTGCACCTGTGTCATGCAATACCCACAGAGGACAGAAGAGGGCCTCAGATACTCTGGAACTGGAGTTAACAGATCATCGTCAGCTACCATGTGGGTGCTGGGATTTGAACCCAGATCTTCTGTAAGAACAGCCAGTGCTTTTAACTGCTAGGCCATCTCTCTAGCCCCTATATTTAGAATTCTCTTTGTTTGTTTGTTTTTTTGGTCTTTTCGAGACAGGGTTTCCCTGTAGCCCCAGCTGTCCTGGAACTCACTATGTAGACCAGGCTGGCCTTGAACTCACAAAGATCCGCCACTCTCTGCCTCCCAAGTGTAGGATTCTTATTTACATGGATTATATTCCCTGGTGGTTGTGTTGTTTCACAAGGACAAATAATATGTATTTTTCCTCAGTGGTTTGAAGTGCTGGCTTTATTTTGTCCCTGTACTTGACTGAATTTCTGAACTCTGTCTACTTTTGTCTATTCCTGAACCAGTGTACATTATGATACAAAGTTATGTTAAAGAGTTATGTTAAAGAATTCTTCCAAGCATTCGGGAGGCAGAGGCAGGCAGATCTCTGTGAGTTCAAGGCCAGCCCGGTCTGCATAACGAGCTCCAGGACAACTGGGACTAAAAGGGAGACCCTGTCTCAAAAATACCAAAAATAAAAAAAGAATTCTTACAATATGGTCTACTATTTTGTAATACCTCTTATGTCTTATTATTCTCTCTGGTTTTTCTTGAGACCTGAAGCTCACACTGGAAAACAGTATTTAGTGTAGCTCCCACAGATCACCCACACTGTAATAATAAAAAATCTGTATTAGAATTTTCATTTTCTACATGAAGGAAAATTAATGTCTTTGTTATATTGTCTTTAATATCTATTTCCCCGTATAATAGGTTTCTTTCTTTTCTTTTAGTGGTATCACCCTTTTCTTTTAGCATCAGTGATACCACAGAACTGGATCCATATTTACATGGAGGCATAGCTGTTCAAGTTAAGACTCCAAAAACATTTTCCTTTGTAAGTATTTTTTGTCTGCCTAAAAAATATTCTTACAGAAAAGGAACAAAGTGCTCACTTATCCCAACAGTTAGCTAAAGGTTTTTGTCTTTGTTTTTATTATTTTAATTATACCCACTTTGAAGAAAATCCAGTAAATTAAGGAATAATATAGTACTCTGAAAATAAAAAATAACTTACAGCCCTGTAATTATAGCTCAGTTGGGGAGTACTTTACTATGTGCAAGACCCTGGCTAAGTTCAGTCCCTATACTTCAAACCTTAAATATGTACATAAATTTACACATTTTTATAACTAAAATACATATATATATATATATATATATATATATATGATTGAACAATGTCAGGCTTCCAATGTCTCTAGTTCCCCTGCAAGTCCCCAATCTAGGGACTTCTGATGCTTGATTCTAGCAAGAACAGGCATTGCTTCAGTATTCATTTCAATGGCATTGACAATACTGACAATATAATTGACCTGAAAAGTTCTGGATTTCCTGTTAATGCACTTTAGAAATGTACATCAACTACCCCCCCCCCAAAAAAAACCCCATTTCTATCTACATTTCACTTGATTTCCATTTTCGAGAGAGCGGCTTCATCATTATTATTCTATTTGAATAGCACTGGTATCTTGAAGGATGGAAGGAGATTTCTATTGTATGCGGGAGTACTTTATTTCGATATTTTCTTTGTCTGATTATACATGATAAACACACATTAGTGACATTTCGTGCATGTTTGGAAGATAAGTGGGGATATCTCTTTAAACCATTCCTGACACTTGCTAACCTGTGAGCTTAATGGCATTTTCTCTTTGATTCAATAATTTGTCTGTCAAAAAAAAAGCTGGGCTGACAGTCTCCTTGTTGTGGGATTGAAATGGAAAGAAATCTCTTCTCTTGAAGATAATTTTTTTTTAAATTGAAGGGAACATTTTAGGATAAAACTGTTTTTGAAATTATTTAGGGTGCGGGTGGTGGAGGTGGGGGGTGGGGCTAGTGCTAATGAGTGCCAGGACCTCATATTCTGTGTGTTGTCAGTGATAAAGGGTGGGGGGGTCATTACCTCCTTCCAAAAGTCCTCTTGAAATAATTAGGAAGCATGTTAAGCATTGCAAGCAAAGATGGCTTCTGTCTGTTTTGGGGGAGGCCATCAACTGACTTTCCAAGATGGTGGTTGGGTTGGGGTGTTTAGCAGGCATAGTCTCTGAGTCTCAACACCAGTTTCAGTTCCCCTAAGCCTCACTGTAAGGCTCGTGAGAACCCGGCCCCAGAATTATCCTGTAGAGGCTATAAATGCAATTGGCCATTTTTTTTCCCTTTGGTAGTTCTGGAAAGATGACTCTTCAAAGTCCATCCTGAGTTTAAGGAGAAAATTGACAAGCAGGAATGAGTGAGGCCTGGATCTCCCAAGAGGGCCCTTTGGGCAAACTGGGCAAGAGGGTCCCCTGTAGGGCCACATCTAGTGACCCTGCTCTTTGTCCCCCTGATCCCTGCAGCAGAAGCTTCTAGGATATCTGATTCATTCCATGAAACAAATGAGGTTAAACATACTGTTATGGCAGGCAGCAGAAGGAAGACGATGCTGGTGTATACTATGTCTCTTGCGTATGTGTTTGTGTATGGGTGTGTACCTGTCCTAGAGCTCTATCTCAGTTTCTATGAATCTGGGTTAAGGGTTGATGAGGACCAAACAATGTGAAACCCAGTAGGAACAGGCTAAGGTTGCTACCTTTTCCACAGCCCTGCGTTTTGCCTTGATTCTTATGGGGATGGGACAACTCTCAGGGGTGACAGACCATGGCCGGGGTCATGAGCTATGGCTCGCTCTCACCATGCAGTAGGAGGGTGGGAAAGGATGGAAAAGGAATGTGAGCCACCTGGAAGTTATTAGGAAAAGGCCTCCTGGCTCATGAGAGGAGACAGGCTGACCACTCTGGCCTCAGAATTTGATCTTCAAGAAACCATTTGAGATGAAGTGGTGGTGCACACCTGTGATACCAACACTTGAAAGCTGAGATAGAAGGATCGTGAGTTCAGAGCTAGCCTGGACTATAGAGAGAGTTCCAGGCCACCTCAGGGTACATAAAGAATTCAAGGCTAGCTTTAGGTTCATATGTATCAAGACCTTATCTTTTTATTTTATTTATTTTTTAAGTGTTCGAGTATATTGCTTGCATGTATGTAAGTGCACCCATGTCTCGCAATGCCCATGGAGGTCAGAAGAGGATGTTAGATTCCCTTGGAACTGGAGTTATAGACTGTCGTTAGATACAATGTGGGTGCTGGGATTCGAACCCCAATCCTCTGCAAGGACACCCATTGTTCTTTACTGCTAAGCTATCTCTCCAGCCCTAAGACAATCCTGAGTCTTTATATCTTAATATGCTTCTTCCTAGATTTTGTTTTGTTTTTATTTTGAGTAAATTTGAGGGTTTCTTTTCTACGATCTTGTCCCTGACCCATTTCATGGGTGTTTTATGTTTGTCCACCCTCTTCCTTTGAATAAAAGTCAAGAATGGAATAAGAGTGAGGATTTAACCAGTTAGGTGGGCAGAGGAGGTAGGTAAGTGGTCTCTGTCTCCCACAAGGTGGCTGAGAACTCCGCTCTGGTACTCAGGTGCAAGAACTGAGGCTTGGACACTGCCTACTCACCGTCCCTTGTCTTCATTCAGGAATTAGACACAGGCATCTGTTTCTTCTCAGTATTTCCTGCTGAGAACCCCACTTCTTATCTGAATGTCCTTCCAACATTTTATCACAATGTGTTTTCATTTAGAAGCAACTTTGAATGGAGAGGGTTTGGTTTGTTTTTTTTTTACCCTTGTCTGAAAAATAAAAAAATAAACTATACTAGGGATAGAACTCTGGGTGTAGAGGTGGAGGTGGTGGAACAGGTTTCTTTGAGTATTTTAGCTCTGAGATGGGATACCTTGGATAGGGAGATGTCCATTCTACTCCTCCTGATACTCAAGAAGTGCTTCAATAACTAGGACTTGATAGCGTCAAGGGATTTCTGGTAGGCAAGGTTTAGAGTTCTAACTAAGCTTAAGGCCAACTATGTAAGATTATTGCACTTTTATTATTAACTAAATAGAAAAACAGAATTTTGGAGGACATTAAAAAAACCCTGATTCATGTTGACTCATTCAGCAAATTTTGTTGACTATCTATTGGGTACCAAACACTTCTACACACTGAGGTTGCACCTCAACCCTTACAGCTCACCTTGCCAATGTGGGAATCCAGCCCAGACTCCTGATCTGATGGTTTTCCAGCTTATCACAATGCTTTCCCGGAGACCCTGTCTTCTTCAAGAACTGGAAGACCTGAAATTTCCTCTCATCATCTGGGTATCCCCCAATGGCTTCCTGGGCTAGTATCATGGGCTTATCCTCTCAGCGAACCTGGATCAGCTGTTTTTGAGGATGTTATCCTGGCAGCCTTGCAGAGCCAACACGTATAAGCAGAGAAGCAGTCCCTAAGTCTGACATATGCTTTCTGAGCTTGGACTCCCAGCAGCACATAGGGACAGTTTAAATCTTGGCCATTCTGAACACATACTTCAGGGACCTTATCCCACAACTCATTAAACAGATGAAAATGAAAATAGCCTCATCTCACAATAAATGTGATTTATAAAGTTGCAATGTGAAAGTTTTGGAAGGATTTTGTAAATCATTTCTAAGACCTAATAGAGTAAATTTATTATGATTTAAAGTTAGTAATAGTTATACATTTGATTGATCAATGCATATAAAGCTTCTTTTGTTGAAATTTAATGAAGCGTTTATTGACATGCTTTGTAATTTTTGTTTTACATTTTGTAGTTATTTTTTTATAGAGACAAAACATTTCGTTGGCTTTTTAAAAGTTTGAAAGAGAGTCCTCGATGCTATCTATGTATGTGAGTCCTAAGAGCTGAAAGACTCTGAATGACCTTCAACTACCCCCCCCCCAAAATTACAAATCCTAATTCTGCCTGTAGGTTCACCTTGGGGACTGCAGATGGGCTAGGCTTGTTTGCAAACTTCCAAGGCTAGCCTTGCATCATAGAAATGACCCTGGAGACTCAGGGAAAACTATTCTTTCCAATTTCTATGGTGTGTTATTCAGCTCAGGCTGACAGAGAAAAATAACAGACTGAGAAGCTTCAGTAGGATTCTGGAGACTGGAAGTCTACAATCTCAGTACCAAGCAATTGGATTCTTAGTGGCAATGCTCTCTGTGGCTTGCAGATAGCTGCCTTCTCGTGCTCCATGATAGAACTTGAACAAATTTTAGGCTTTTAAAAAGATCTTCATTGAAGAGCATTAATCTTATGAGTTTGGGAATATTATTTAACCCTAATTGCTTTCACGTGCTCATCTCAAAATTGTATTTAGAAAAAGGTTTCATTTGGAAGTCAGTATACCTGTGTCATGCAGTGCCAGAGGAGGTCAGAAGAGGGTGTCAAATTCCCTGGAACTAGAGTTATGGATGGTTGTTAGCTGCCATGTGGGTGCTGGGAATTGAACCGGGGTCATCTACAAGACCATCTAGTTCTCTTAACCCCTAGCTATCTCTCCAGCACCCTGGATTTTTTTTTTCTATAAAATGGAGATAATGACTTCTCTAAAAGGTTGTCACTTGCATTTGGGGTAATACTGGTAAAAAAGTGAGACCATTTATGAGGTCAGTCTTCTTTGAATTGTCATTTGGAACCTTTAAAATTAAATGGATGTACTAGCTAATTTTTTAAGAACTCACATCTGTGTTCTCATAAGGCTGTGACCTAGAAAGGCAGAGAACAGGGAACAGGGACACAGAGACCAGGAACATGGCAGGAGGCAGGAACCAGGTGAAGTCCTTGGAATAGAGGCAAGACTGGGCTCCTGAAAGGGGCTTCGTTTCTGCATCTCCAGAATGTCTAGGCTTGCGGGGAGCTCCTTGGATTATACCACACCTTCCTACAGCGCAAGGACTGAAGAGGGAGCATGATTCAGGGTTGGGGTGGTAGTGGGGGATTGTTCACCACAAAAGGATCTGTCATCTGACCTCCTGAGGCTTCCTGTGTGCCATTTCCACCAAAATGCAAAGTACAAATTGAAATGACTAGACTGATGGGGGTTGGTGATTATGTACGAATGGCCCTTGACAACTCTCAATATCTGAGAGGAAACCTGTACTGGATTAGACAGCCATCTAAACAGGAAGTACCACCCGTGGCTGTGAGGATGAACCAGGATCAGAGGAGACTGGCAGACATCAGAGGAGATCATTCCTCCTGTCCTTGTCTTGACTCTTGGCTATAGACTAACTTTCCTGATGGACTCTAGGCGAGCTTGGCTTATGGTTTCCCTCTTCCCTCCCTCAGTCTTCTTCACTTCTCAGCCTGGGTGTATGGAGGTGCTTTGTAAGTGCTTGTATTCCATCCCTGGGGAAAAAAAAAAACTGACAGAAAGTCTCACAGGACTTAAAATTAACAGCAGACACTAAGCATGACTCATAAGTACATTATGTAGTGTGTCAAGAGGAACAAATGCTACTAAGAAAAAAAAAGCCAAAGTCAGCAGGTGGTGAATTCATCAGGCTTGGGTGGGGGTGTAAGGCAAGCTGCAATGTTGGACCAGCAGATGGTCAGGGGAGGCCTTGGTGAGGACGTGGCTGGTGGGAGAGTCGAGGAAGCGAGTGTAGCTTTGAGGGAAATACTATGACAATGCATTTGCTCTTTTTGAGCTCCAGATATCCGATACAAGGAAGAAGCCGTGCAATTCTGGGGCCCTGGGATCTCTTCCTAATAAATCCAGCCAGTGTGCTTTATGGAGGTTGGGAATGGCCATGCCTGCCCTTTATGGAGGTGGGGAATGGCCACGCCTGCCCTGTGTAGACTGTACCTCAGGTATTAGTTGAGGACTGGGCAATAGGGCAGAAAGCCAGAGTCCTGTAGCCCAGATGGATTTGGGGACATCTCCAGTGGCTCAATATCTGTTAGATCAGTGCCTTGAAAGAGTAATGGAGACCTGTGTTAATAAAGTTACGAATGAGTGGGCAAGCAAACAGTGAATGAGGGATAATTAACAGCATCTCTTATGTTAAAAATGGGTGATTTACAAGTCCACACCAGAAGTTACTAGCTACATATCTTGGCTCAGCGGTGATTACTTTATTTTTTTTTTTTAATTTTATTTATTTATTTTTTATGTGTGTGAATGTATTGTCTGCATGTAGGTCTGTGCACCCGTGTCGTGCAATGCCACGGAGGTCAGAGGAGGGTGTTGGATTCCCCTGGAACTGGAGTTCTCCTGGAATTGGAGTTACAGACAGTTCTCAGCCGCCATGTGGGTGCTGGGGATCAAACCCGGGTCCTCTGCAAAAGTGGTCAGTGCTCTTAACCTCTAGGCCATCCCTCCAGCCCCAACGGCGGTGATTACTTTAAAGTGCTTTACTCGAAGTACAGGGGTTTACATTCAATAAAATTTCAAGTCATATGAAAATACCAAATTTTAAGTATGTTTAAACATTAAAGTATAATTCCAACTTTCCTTATAGTTGTGTTTAAGACAGAGGGTGTTTTTGAAGTCACCTACTGCTTAAAGTCTGAGCATAGTCTAGTTAGTGAACATTCCCCATTCCCTGCTGAGGATTGGCAGTTTCTCTTGCACTTTAATCCTGCCATGGGGTTGGAAGCAGAGGACACTGTGTCAGTTTGCTACACTCACTGGACTGCTGCTTACCAAACTTTGCATATTATCCAAAAGATCAGAGGAAACAGAGAAACAGCTACAGCCTAGGTGAACTGAATCAGAAGTTCCAGCTGTGGTCCCCATGTGTATTTGTAAGCACTTTCTCAGCTAGTTTTACTGTAGATGGTGTAGCACTATGGGAACACTACACGAAAGTCTTCTTTTATAATATCCATTTTATTGCTGTCAACTTGCATCTGGGAAAAGTAGTTGAGCCTTATTGTTGGAAGTCAGATGAGGTAATGCTCTAGTCCTTTCTCTCTCTTTCTCTCTCTCCTTTTTGTTCATTTTTCTTAAATATAGGACACCTGTAAATATTCCTTTATTCTGCTTTCTTTTTAAATATCAATACATTATCTGTAGGGAAATCCAGCTTGAATTGCAGGCTAGCTTTCCAGCTGGCATGCCTCAGGGCACTGCATGGCCAAGAGTCTGACTCTACCCCAAGGAGCAAGCAGCATGGCCTAGGTACATGATACTGGGTAGAGCAAGGTGGGCAGTGGCGCGGAGTTGGGGGGCTTATGGTTGGCTCTGGGAACTGACGTCATTTGGTTTATAAAAGCAAGCAGTGGCAATGAGTAAATTTGAATTCCATAGTAACATCATCAAGGGATTCCCGGCCTTTATTTTTATTAATTATTGTGTGCATACAGGCTAAGGTAGGCCTGCATTTCGTTCAGATGGCCAGTGGGTTGGAAAAAGGTTCCCTTTGCGGACCACCAACCTGGGTAGCTGGTGTTGTGAGTGAAATGCCTGTCGGCTCCAGGCAGGTGGGAAGTCACGGCCAAGAGTGGAACACGTGTCTTGTGGGTCCAAGCTAAGAGCCTAAGTTGGAATTATCACTTGTACTGGGCTACGGGAAGTAGCCAGCTGGTTTCTGCGCTGAGAGGCCAGCTCCTCACAGCAACTGTGGGCAGGTGCTGTGTCCCCCTCCCCCTTAGCAGGGCTGCGTGGTCCCTGTTCAGCATAAAAAGAAAAGCTTCTACACATTATCCATTATCCATGTTCTTCAGTGTATTTTACAACTATGCAATATTCCAAAATGTGCAAATGACTATCTTTCTATCTCTCTATCACCCATTGATTTGCTCTGAGTTCAGTTTTCCACAGAGATAAATTTAAGAAACCTTTGGCTTGCCACATAACTCAGAAGACAGTTGCCTTGCGCCGCCTACCCTCATGTTTGTTTTAAGGGCACAGTGGTTCTTGCTTAAGTTCTCTCTGTTCCCCACAGGAAGTTTGGCAGCGAAATCCATTGAGTGCATATTTTGGAGTAATACAAAATTAAAGGGAACAACAATGACAAAAAAATACTTGTTCAAATAACTGACCAAAACTGTAAACTTCTGCATCAAAAAAGTTAAAAAAAAAGACTGAGAGAAAGATACAAGACAGGACTTAACATGTATGGCAGAATGCATGAACTCTGGTGAGGGGGACATGGATGGGGGAACAGGTCTAAATTTGATTGAAAAATGTTGTATGAAATGTACAAAAGCCCAATAAAAATTAAGAAAAAAAAAAAAAAAAAGAAAGACAGTTGTATAAGAAAACCAGTAAAACAAAATCCATTGAATGGTCTTCTTTAGGAAGGTTCTGGGTTTTGGCAGGGGATCAGGCCGGATTGAAATGGAGTTCCACAAAGGGAGCTTCATCGGGCCATTCAGCCAGCCAGCTGTGTGGACACTGCAGTATCCTAAGGCAAGATCCAGACCCTATCTTTAAAAAGTCTACAAAGCATTTACAAAGCTAGAACTTTCCCTTCCTGGAGAATTCACCCAGTAACCCGGGGGGCGGGGGGGGGGTGAGGGTGATGGTGGGGGTTGCGTCTGGAGCTGCCTGTGGGCTGGAAGTCCTCAGCCAAGGCTGTTCACAAGGAGGGCAGGCTTGAGGGGAGCTTCTTGGTGCTCTGTTGAGGGAAGACTCTCCAGGATGCCCCCTTGCCTGGCTTCTGTCATATTCAGGGCGTGCCGCATGCGTGGGTGCATGAGTGCGTGCATGCATGTGTGTATAGAGGAAGGTTCTTTAGAAATCAAGTGGATAAGAAGCCAAATAAAGTAGTTGTTCTCTTAGCTCCTGCGGGCTACAGACAACAGCAACAAAAAGTCCGCACCCAGCCGAGTTCCAAGAGCCCCTTTCACAGACACGTAAATATTTAATAATCATCTGTCTACAACCAATCTTGAGGAAAAAAAAATCTTTAAATAGACTGCTCGAAAGGCCAAAACCTGAATTTTAATTGAGGTACTTTGAATTACTTCCATTAGTCAGTCGCTCTGACTTTTCCATAGTGAGCAGTGGATTGTTTTTGAAAGGGGAATGGGAATTATTAGTGGGTCTTAACAACAACCTCCCCCCAAAATCTCCTGTTCCTACTAAATAATAAACTAAGCATCTTTAAAAAAAGGTGGCTTTTTTTTTTTAACATAAAGCAAAGGGGCAAAGCACAAAGACCCACACTCATCTTTGGAGATGCAATCTGCAAAGCTTTGTGAGCTTGGATGCCTGGGTAAGTATTTTCTTCCACATAGACTCTGTGAAGGAAGCTACCTGGTCCCACTAAAGTTTACAGGAAAGAGGAAGTTGTGTGTGTGTGTAGGCGTGTGTGTGTGTGTGTGTATGTGTGTGTGTGTGTGTGTGTGTGTGTGTGTGTGTTTATTTTCCCATTCTCTGCCCCCTGGGCCTACAGTCTCTCACAGCTGATGTAACAATCCTCTCGGACGAGCCCCTAGCATCTCACGCTAGCCAATTTCGACAGTCTAAAGTGTTCAAATTGAGCCATTTTGTTCTCTGTAAAATAAACCTCAGGCCATTATGCGTGGCTTTTCATTCACCCTCCTCCCTGTCTCCCCTGCCTCGGCCCCTCTCTGCCTACCCTCCCCTCTCCTTGCCCGCTCTCTCTCTCCCTCAGAGGTGGTCTGGGAGCCCAGGCAGACTGTCTTCTGGAGAAACCCATGTTCAGCCTGGCCTCATCAGCTCCACTCTGGCAAAATTTGCTTTGAGATCTGTGCCATGGAGCCGGCCGCAGGGCCACCCCACCATAGTTGATCTTGCTCATTCGTCTGATTCCCCTGTAGCAGCTCTCCTGGTGCTGGCCTTTGTTTGGGTGAATTGTTTGCAGATTTACCGTGGTGTTGAAAGCCTCCTGCTCCTGCCCTGAAGTCCCCTCCATTTCTTCCTGATGAGAGGCTAGAGCGACATTCCGAGGAGAAGGTTCCCTGACTCCCTCAGTCCCTCACCTGGAAAACATCTCTGAGTTGCATAATTAAGACAATCTCTAGCCTGATTCATGACGGACAGACTTTGCATTTATTGTCACAGGCGAAGAGTGGGTCTGTCTTTGGAGTCCATACTCACTTGCTGTGGATGCTTATGATGGATCTGAATCTAGTAATTTATTCGATTTTGGGTCATTAACCCTTGTTCTGCTTATGGCAGCAAATGACTTCATCGTCAGACATGATGAGTGTTCCAAACTATGGGGATACTTGGCTCTCCCCAGCTCTCATTTGAAAATCAATTTTAAGCAAGTGGCAGGCATTAGAAATCCTCTGTGTTTATAGGTTTGGGTAGCATGGCCTGCGGGTTATGAGGACTCCGGGATGGTGGCAGGGAGATGAAGAGGGAAAAGAACTCCCCAGGAAAAGATTCTTATTGCCAAAGAGTGTTTGTGTTGGGGTGGCTAATGTCCTGAGAAGCCTTCACAATAGGCTCTGTCAAAATGCTTCTTAGCAGTGGGGAATGGATTGCAGTTTGGGAATGCGGTGGGGGAGGGAGGCTCCATCTAGTGATCCCCTTATGTAGACTGAAGAAACTAGCTGCCATTCCCATTGACTGAAGGCTACAGGGGCTTTACTGGTTAAGCTTTTTAAACCACTGCAGTTTAAACAATTTTTTTTTTTCTTCTTTTTCTTCTTCTTTTTTGGGAGGGTTGGGGAGCCCTGGCCTACCAGTTCTCCAGCTGACCTTGAAACACATGAACTCATCTCTGAGAAAAATAAATACAAAGAAAACAAAAACACCTGTGCCTTCAGAGCCAAGCTGGCTTCTGTCTCTTTTGAAGTGCTACATAAAAGAGGTGGTGGTGTCTGGTGCCCGCTGACCCCAGGACATAGAAGACTGGTGTGTCCAGTGCTGGCTTGCCTCATTGCTGGTCAAGTGACCAGGCACTCCTGTGGTTTCCCGACCACTGTGTCTTCTGTGCCACATTGGACAAATTGGCCAGCAGGACTTAGAGCCAGGGAATTCCTTCCCTGCCTTTGAGGATGGGTCCCATGTCTGACTAGGATTAGAGAATTTTGAGACTGGTCCTATCTCTTAAGTGTTGAATATGCCTGTCTTAGACGGTTATATGAACTACCTCCCTCTACGGAATTTTTACATGGAAATATTTAGCTGGGGGTGGAGGAGGGGATGACACAGATTCTTAAAGACTTTTAAGTATAAGAGATTAAGCATTTGGCAATTCCCTTATGTTTTGCAGACAAATTTATGTCTCAAATAGATCAAAGGCCTTGATCAAGGTCACCCAGACCAAGGGTACGTGGAGGCAATTTTGAACAGTGATCTACCTAGGAATGCAGGCCGGAGATGACTGTTCGAAGTGCAGGCACTAAGGGGCTGCACTGCTTATAGTTTGTCTGTGTGTGTAGATGCATGCTCACATGGGAGAGGCTGCATGTATGTTCCAGTATGCATGCACATATGCATATGTGTACACATGCCTGTGGAGACCAGAGGTCAGTGTTGGGTGTCATTCTACAGGAGCCATCTCTCCATCTTGTTTTTGAAACTTACTTAGACTGTGAGCTTTCAGACTGGGCTAGGCTGGCTGGCCAGCGAGGCCCAGGCATCCTCCTGTCTCTTCTGTTCCCAGTCCTAGGATCACAAACATATACCACTGTGCTTGGCTTTTGATGCAGGAATTTAACTCAGGTCCCCATGCTTATGCAGCAAGCTCTGTAATGATGGAACCATCTCCCCAGACCCTATGCAGTTTACAAACAATAAAAACAAAACCATTCCTTCTGCTTTTAGTTGCTACTAGGAATTGTATTCTAAAATGTTGGTGCTAACATTCCTGTTCCCAACAAAGCGGCCTCCACTACCTCCCTTCCTTCTTCTTCATTACTCCTGATTCCCAGCTCTCTGCATGTCCTCAGTAAACAAGATTCATTCCTCACCCAACAAACAACGAGCCAACAGAAAACAAACATTGGATTAGAGGTGCCCTCTTTCAGAATTTAGTAAGGAAAAAGATCTTTGGATGAGCCCCTTGAGTCAAAGAATGGATAATATCTTAGGGTCCAAGTGCAGGAGTCTCCAAAGGACAAAGTGATGGATTTGATGGGACTCACCTCACCTGCATTGTTCTGATATGTGAGTGTCAGATGCTGGATCAGGGGCTCTTGGCTCTCAGTGGAGTTTAGAGACTCTGGGCTACCTTCTAAATACCATTCTCTTGAATTTCATTAACAACCACAACCCCCCCCCCAAGACCCTCTTGTTCTGACTTTTTTCTCTGTCTCCCTGTGGTCACCTTAGCCAGCCTGGACCCTGCCTGGATTTTCTTCCCTCCAGCCGTTCCCTGAAATGGGTGGGTAAATACCCGAGTCTGACTTGAGCTGTAGAGTCATCAGTTTTGACAGACAGACGCCTGCCTGGTGCTGAGCATCCCCTCCTCCCCACAGCTCCTCACTTCATCTTCCCCCTGTCAGAACTCACCCTTGGCAGAAATTTAATGTGAGCTAAATGCAATCCTCAAAGAGATGATGCCGTCAAGGTATTTTTCATAATTTTCAAAAGTAATTCTCCACCTCCTCCCTCCTCCCATCATAATTATGTCTTAGCAGTTATCCAAATCTACCCAGCCGCCAACTCCTCTCCTTCAAGGGTGGCAGGCTTTCCCCATACTGCAGGCCCAAAGAGGCCCATTGGATGGAAAGGCTGGACAAACCACTGCTCCCTCAGTGTGAGATTTAAAGGCAAGCCAGTGAGGTTATTTTTCTATGAAGTGGGGGAAATTTAGAATGGTTTCTTATCATTTTTTGCTCTAGGAAAATACCCTAGGCAGTTTCCCTTCAGTTTCACTAGGATTTCTTGAATAGTCTTTCTTAATAGGGTTTATATCATATTTTCAGAATAGGTAATATTTATCCAGAATATTCTATGTAGTTTCTTTACTGTCCCCCTCCCCCCACCCCACCCCATCTCTGCTTCCTCATTCTGTCATGAAGGAGTTGAGGAAACAAACCTTTTCTGCCTGAACGCTGATCTCTACTCTGCCTAGCCCAGAATCCCCTGTATGGCTGTGTGTCAACAGGTACCCTAGCCACAGACCCTGAAGACTAACTTGTTTCAGGCAGTCTGTGAAGAACTCGGCTTGGCCAGCCTCCGCTGAACTGAAGTCCTGGGGGGTAAATTATCCTCTGCTTAGGAATCCTGGGACTTGACATTCAAAAATTCTATTCATTGAAAACAGACTAGCCCTGAAAACCTGGTTTAGTAGATAAAATCTGTAACCACAAGAGGATAAATCTAGTTTGGCTTGTTTGTACTGGTCTAATTTAATATGATCTCCCTTGGAGTTTCCAGCGTCTAGATTTTCTAGATCATTAAATCCATTACTTTTCAGTATTAGCTTTTTTTTTTTTAATACTTAGGAGGGTGGGATTATAGAGTGGATATATGTTTTTAGTGGCACCCTACACTAATCATGGGTGCCTCATCAAAGCTCATGTGGGTATAAAGTGACTAATTTGGGGGCTCTGAAGGTGAATTTCCATCCATTTAACATGAAAGGCATTAGCAGTGGGCTCAGAAAAGAGGTCCACTTGCTACAGCCTCTGCTCTCATTGGACCCACAGAAGGGTTGCAGAGGGATGACTTCCAATCTCCTAGAATTGCTTAATACATGGCTAAAGAATGTAGAAATGGGGCTGGAGAGATGGCCTAGCGGTTAAGAGCATCGACCGCTCTTGCAGAGGACCCGGGTTCGATCCCCAGCACCGTCTAAAACTCCAATTCCAGGAGAACTCCAGTTCCAGGGGAATCCGAAACCCTCTTCTGACCTCCGCGGCATTGCACGACACGGGTGCACAGACCTGCATGCAGACAGTACATTCATACACATACAGAAATAAAAAAAAATAAAATAAAATAAAAAAAAGAATGTAGAAATGTAGTCACCTAATAACCTCTATGCCCAGGATGGTCTAAAGAGTCTTGGCATCATTGCCATAAACTTCTGTGTGACCTTGACCAGTTGGGATACATGTCCCATTTTTAGTTCCCTCATGTGACCAGTAGATCAATCATCAGAACTGCTTCTAAGATCCATGGATATGGTGGTCAATAGCTGTGTACAAGGTACCAAGTATTCATCCAAGAAGCTCTTAATGTTTCCTTGTGTCATCCCTCCAAAGCCTTTATTTTTCCATCTTTATCATAGGGAATCTGGGATTAACTGAGTTTTTTTTTTTTTTTATGTGTATGAATGTACTGTCTGCATGTAGGTTGGTGCACCCGTGTCAGGCAATGCCGTGGAGGTCAGAAGAGGGTGTCGGATTCTCCTGGAACTGGAGTTAAAGAGGTTCTCAGCCACCATGTGGGTGCTGGGAATCGAACCCAGGTCCTCTGCAAGAGCAGTCGGTGTTCTCAACTGCTGAGCCATCTCTTTAGCCCCAACTGAGTTGTTTTTTTTTTAAACACCATCTATCCTTCCCTTTGCTGAATGGATGATAACTATTACTGAGCCCCAGAAGCTGGGATTCTGTGAAGAGTCAATGTTTTGTCCCAACTCTGTCCTCCAGGAACCAGCTGTGAAGTACGGAGAGAGCAGCCAAGAAGCAAAGAAATGCGGCCAAACCTCTGGTCTCTCAGAAGAAATGTGTAGGTGCATCACTGACTTCCCACATGTTTCCTGATAGATGGAGAGGAGAGGAAAATGGAGAGCTGAGTGGATGGGGAAAGGCATGTTGGGTAGGAACCTTTTACCCACCTTCTAAACACTCAGTCATCCAGTTTTCTCAGTCATTAGCTTTTTGGGGAGGAGCAGCCAGCCTTGCCCAGAATTGACCCCTGGGACACTTCAGCAAAGGTCAATACTGAACCTCCATCTGTGGGTCACTGTAGTCCTTGATTGGCATCAGGTACCTGTCCTCCTGTGTGGAGTAGTGCCTAGCCAGCCAGAATCATCTACTCTGCCTACAGTTGTGGTAGCTTTTATTATCAGAAGTGGTTGCAGGCCTGGCGAGTATCAGAAACTCCTGCTAAGGCTATAGGCTTCCCAGGACAAGGCTCAAGATGCAGATGTCACTCGAGAGTGTCCATGGCTGTGGCATACCTGAGAGCAAAGAGCCAATGGAAGATTACAGAAATGATTTATTTGATTGTGAATTTGCACTTGTGGTTCAGCATGTGTGTTATGTTCGGCATTTACATGTTTTTTTTATTTTAATTTAAAAAATTTTTTTGGCATTTACATGTTTTTAAATTGATAATACAACCCTTCCCTTTTTTTTTTTTTTTTTTGCATTTTCTCTTAAGTAGTTACTTAGATTTCCCCTTATCCTATAATCCCCAAACAGAAGGAGAACACAAGAAAGGAATAAGGTGGGAGGTAATTATGTACTTCATCACTCTGGGTACTGAAGCAGTGTATACAGGTGTGTGTGTGTGTGTGTGTGTGTGTGTGTGTGTGTGTGTGTTACTTTCCTTGTTGCTGTGATAGAACATCTTCCAGAAACAACCTAAAGGCAAAGAGGTTTGTTTAGGTTCAGCATGGTAGCAGGAAGAATTCCTGTCTTTGGCAGCAGGAACATAAGGTCGTTGGTCACATGACATCGACCATGAAGAAGCAGAGAGCCCACTCCTGTAGGGGCCTGTGTCATCCAGCTAGGCCTTGTGCTTTCCCAAACAGCACCTTAAGCTGAGGAGAAAGTGCTCAAAGGTGAGAGCCTTTGGGAGACAATTGACATCTAAACTATAACATCAAACAATTGCAGGTGTGTGTGCATGGATGTCTGCGCGTGTGTGTGTGTGTGCAAGTGATAGACCCTGGAATCAGCCACCTCTTCAAATGGTGTCCTGCCTCAGTGGAAGATGCTGCCCTGTGGCTTTTTCTGCATAATTAGACTATGATGAATTTTCATAGAAGCCTACAAGCCTGGGGATTTGCTTCTAAACCTAAGTCCTCTGCACTCTCAACAGGTCAGGAATGATAGTAAAACTCTCTTGTCTGGCTTTGTAGTCAGAATAATGGAATCACTAATATACTTGATCTGGCCAAGTCAGATAAAGGAGGAAGTGAGGGCTGGCCACGTAGGTGGAAGGTACTTGTAAAAGCAATTTCTTTGGGGGAGGGGGAGAAAGGAAAGATGCACAAGAGAAAAAAAAAAAAAAAGGAGCAAGGACTGTTGGAAACCTTTTAATTAGTACTAATTACCTCGGCAGAAAATGTTGGAAGCTTGAAAGGATTTGTGTCAGCAAGTGAAAGATCAAAGATTGTTAGGCCTGCATTTTAATCTGTTGGCTATAAAAAGGAATGAGGGGGTAGTAATGGGCCCCAGGAGGACACCAGCCCAGGTGGCTCTGCCCTTAATCCCATCTTGAATGCTAAAGCCCAAGGCCTAGTCCCCATTACATAATAAGATGATTTAACTTAATTTAATTTTTTCTGTCTTCCACTTGAATCGGCTATAGAGAATTAAGGTGGTTTTCCTCCTTCCGCTGCAGATGCAACGGGCTAGGAATGGTGAGCTCAATATCACTACTCAAATCCTTCTTTTACTACCTCCACCTTTTCTTCATTCAATAAAATGATGGAGGTTTTTGTTTGTTTATTGTTTGAGAATTTCCTACCTGTATGTAATGCAGATGGATTAAATCTACACACACACCCCCGCCTTTGCAGTCCATCAAATGTCTCTTCCTTCCACTAATTTCTTCCCAATTTCATGTGCTCTTTTTTAAACTCTTTGAAGCCACTTCATGTGTGTTTGGGTGCAGGACCATCTATCTATTGGAACGTGGGTAGAAAACTGACTTTCCCTTCCCAGCAGCAATTGGTTGGACTTCATGAGCCCCTCCCACATCCCTACTGTGACTTTGGTTGGCTTGACTCCCAAACGATATCTTAAACTCAATTATGAAATCAACAGCACCAGCCGCAGCAACAACAGCCCCTTCCCCATGCAGGCAGAGTTCTTTAAGGATGGAGTCTTTGCATGCCCAAAGAAGGGGAAGGGCTTTGATGTGGTTGAGCTGTTGGTTGGAACTCAGCTGAGGTAACAGGGAAGCTGTGTTACTGGAAAACTCTACCTGCTGGAATCCTGATGGTGATGGGGAGAGGGAGAGGGAGGAAGAAGAGTGATGCTGACAGATACCCCACCTGTCATGGAAAGCCTGTAGTTTAGGTCCTCTCTTTGTATCATCCCTCTGTCCTCTCTTGGATGATGGATCAGGCTGGGGCAGGTCTGTAGGGGAATGTTGGACCTTCCTCCATGTCCCCGGCGCTCAGTATTCCTGAGCAAACCGTACTGAAGGTTTCTAGCTACATGCAGCTGCAACTCTTTCCAGCCCCTGGAACTTGCTTAGCCCTCCACTGGTGACTCAGACAGAGATGGAGCCAACTGTCTGTGACTGTCATCACACAGAAATGGAATGGCAGTAATGGAAATCACGTGCTCCACAAATCCTGCTGTGGTTACTCTCTCATATTTTATATAAGCAGTCTCTGCTGCTTCCTGGTAGGGGTGAGTAGCCCTTAGTCACCTACCTCAAGTGCATGTTTTACTATGTTCAGTTTCTAATCTTTCGTATTATATGTAGGCACCTTCGAAATAAATTTCTTACTCTCCTGGGGCTGGAAAGATGCTCAGCAGTTAGAGCTGTGGCTGCTCTTGCAGAGGACTGATGTTTTATTCCCAGCATGAAAATGGCAGCTAACAACTATCTGCAACTTCAGTTCTAGCAGAATCCAATGCCCTCCTTGACTCCTGGAGCATTGTATGACATGGGTGAATCTACACACATACAAGCAATACACTCATACACATGAGAAAATAAATAATAAATAAATAAATAAATAAAATATTTAGTATACTTGCTCTCACATCCCCATTTGAAGATCTGCTTCTGGATGCCAACCTAACACTGTACACACTTGGGCATCCTTCAAAGGGATGGCCTTCTCATAGAGTGCTGCTTTGTTCTCTGACTCTTGCAAGGAGGGGGATGTTTGTGTTCTCAGAAACACAGTGAACCAAATTGCAGCTCACTTTGAAAATGGCAGCTACTTTTGTGTGCTGCCACTGTGACCAAAGGGACCTGGTCCTGAGCCAGGGAGCTGCTTGCTGCATCCCTCTAGGCTCCTCTCTAAGCTTTTAAGAGACAGACTGCAGGAAGAATCTAGAAGGAATCCTTCTAGACAAAAGAAAGGACTCCTGGCTCTGGATCCGTAACTGTGGTTTAGTCTTCTGCAGGGCCCTCATTCGCGTTTAGTTGGAGAAGACATGACCAGAGTAGCCCGTTCCATTGCAGGTGGCCAGGCCACTGGGGATTCACCTCCTAACAGCTACCGAGGGGCCAGATCTCCCAGTGTTTAACTTCTGTCTTATCAGACATCCATGGGAAACGCCTTTGCTTCCAGATACAACATGGAACCCAGCTTATGTGTAAGGACTTGTCCTATGGCTCGACTTTGGTTCCACATTCAGTTTATCTATCATGCCCTTGGAGGTGGTCTTCGATGGCAGATTAAGTTGATGGATGCATCAGCGCCTTCCATTTGAATTTGTTCTGTATTCTAGAGTATCAAATCACCCCCCATTGAGCTTCTTACAACAAAACACACATATCATGCATTTTCTGTAGGTTGAGACTCTGAAGACAGCTTCCCCAGGTTCTCTAAAGGAAGGTTCCAAAGAGGCCTGCTATTGCATCAGGGTGTGACTGGAAAGGGTCCATTCCCAAAAATGTTCTGTACACCATGAGTGTTGGTGCCACTTACTTCCATGAAACCACATTGGACTAAGTCCTTGTTCTCTTGCTGGCTGGTGGCCAGAGGCCTCCATCAATCCTTATATAGCAGTGTCCAAGAGCAAGCAAAGCACATGCCTGCTATCCTTATACTTGGGAGCCAAAGGGAAGAGGATCTCAATGAACTCAAGGGTGTCCTGGTGGGATCCTGGATCAAAGGAAAAACTAAAAAAGAAAGGTCTAAAGAGGAGAAGTTGAGTCATTAAAGAGGAGAAGTTGAGTCATTTGCAACCCTTGCTTGGATCTAACACTCACCAGCTTTGTATTATGCTTCAGCACATAATTCTCAAGGTATATTCCACATTCAAGAATGTAAAGGGGTTATGCAAGGTTGTGAAGACATCTTTGATCTCACCCTAGAGCTGGCTACCATACTACTGATTCCCAGTCACAACATTCCAGTATTCTGGTCTTATCTAAGAACCAGGTATCCACTTATGAAAACTTCACTGTTTGTCTTTAATTATGAAATCATATTAATTACCTTAGCATGACGTCTCTCTAAAACTTCTATTGCCAGCTATTTCTGTTTCCTTAAAGAAGCGATATAAAGTATCCTTTGATATTTTCACAGACTCAGCTCAGAATCTTCTTCTCTGAAAGTGTCATTCCTGGACTTTCAGCCTAAAGTAATCACCAGCTCTGCGTTCTTGTTCCATTTATTTTCTATATTGTTTATGTGGCATATAATCACACATTGCTTCCTGACAGTTCTATTGTTATCTTGAATTACTCCTCGAATCTCCTATTGTTTAATTTCCACACGTCAACATCTTGTCTCTCTGTGAGAATCGTAAACAATTGGAATGCAACATTTGTCTAAGACTTCAGATAAAAACAACAGCAGTAGAGGCTCTCTCTAAATGTATGTTGACTTTTTCCCTTTGAGAATGCTTATTTCTGACTCATGACCCTGACTTTTTGATGGCTTTTGATGAGAAGGGTACCGATTGTCACTTGGCTAAGAGTCTCTAACCTACGCTGTTTTCTTTTTACTGTTCTTTGTATTTGGCTTTGGCTTATTTTGGTAGCTTAGATTATTTTCTTATATATGGCACTCACGTAATTGGCAATGTTTACTTACATTTTTTCTACTTTGGGCTAAGGAGTGGAACTCAAATTTTGAAATTCCTTCTTAAAAGTATTTTATTTATTATTTTTATTTTATGCATAGGGGCGTAATGCCTGCTTGTATATAGGTGCAACCATATCCTGCAATGCCCAAAGAGGTCAGAGAGGGTGTTGGATTTCTCTGGAACTGGAGTTACATATGGTTGTTAGCTGCCATGTGGGTGCCAGGAATTAGACCTGGGTCCTCTGCAAGAACAGCCAATGCTCTTAACCACTGAGCCACCTCTCCACCCCTGGAATTCCTTTGTATAAAGATTTATTTTATTTTCAATTATGTATATGCATGTGTGTGTGCTTGAGAATAGGTTCATGTGAGTGCATGTGACCACAGGGATCAGAGAAAGGTGTCAGATCCCCTGGAGCTGTGAGCCACCCAACGTGGGTGCTGGGAGCCAAATTTGGCTCCTCTACAGAGGCAAAACATATAACATTTCACATGTGTGCAAGTCAGAGGACAACCTTGCAGAACTGGTTCGTGAGTTTCAGGGACTGAATTCAGATCATCAGGCTTTTTGCCACTGAGCTATCTTGCCTGTCCTACATTCCATCTTTGGAAATGGGATTGTTATAGATAGGATTAGCCGGGGTAGGGCATACTGGAATAGGGTAAGCCTTTGATTCAGTATTACCAATATCCTTATAAGGCGAAGGTGGCATTTACAGACACGCCTGTTCATGGGCCAAACACCATGTGCATAGAAACCCCTCTCTGCATCGTTCTGCATGCCAGCAGAGCTGGATGAGAGGCCTGGGACAGAGGCTCCCAGTGCTTTCAGAGGGAGCCTAACCCTACCAACATGGTGATTTCAGATTTCTAGCTTTCAGGACCCAGACGTATTTCTGTTTCTAAGCTAAACAAACAGTTCTTGGCTTTTCCTTACAGTAGCCTAGGACTAATACAGGTGGTATTTGGGGCCTGAGTTCAAGACCCCTTAACCTCATTTCTATCCTTAATTCTGAATTGGTCCCCTTCCATTTTACCTCCATGTTCTGCCTTGGTCAGCTGTTTACCTGCAGGTTTTCCATTCTCCAAATGGTAGATATATGAGCAGGTGTCTTCTAGCCTGGTTCCCACTTTTCTATGCATGAGGCTTAGAGCCTACCAGGAGTGATGAAGGCACCTTCTCTGTGCACAGTGTTGAGGGTAATCTAAAACATTTTAGGGAGCTTGTCTTAAGCCCAGGACAAGCTCATTCTGTAGAGGGTGTTCTTCAGGGCCATCCTGGCTCCCAGGATGCACACATCTTTCAAGGTTATGGCCTCTGAGTACTAACAAGAGCTGTAGCTTCAACCTGCCTGATATGTTTGCTGTCACTTTCTTTCCTGTTAATGTCGGAGAAGGGAAAAGTCACACAGTCTGTCAATCTTGTCTGTTCCCATGAAACCCGGAAAGTTCTGTCTCTTTCCTTGTGGAGGCTGACAGCTGTGCTGTCTGTTCTGTGCCTGTGAAGGTGGCTTCCTAGATCATAACCTGGGCTTGCAGGATGGCTGTGACCTCAGCAGCTGTGCAGGATCGCTCACCAGGACAGTTGTCAGAGGAAAATAAAAGAGAATACTCACTCCACAGCAGAGGAACAGGGAAGTTGAAGCACCAGCCTTTATTCAAGCCAGGGCTTCTTACCCTTGGCACAGGTGACAGTGGTTTGGCTCATTCTTTACTGTGGGGACCATCCTGCATATTATGCTTAGTGACGTCCCCAGCCTGGGTTCCATAAATATTAGTAGAAACACTCTGTCTGGCAACTAACAATGTCTTCATTTATGACAAATTATCTCCACTGATCTCTTTCCTTCAGGCAACTCTAGGGAGATGTGTGAGACATCTGGCATTGAGAAAGGGGACTTGTGGTTGTGACTTGGCAGTGGAGACATCCAGGAGAACCATGCAAGGCACAGAGATGCCACGTGCCCAAGGAGTTTTAAACATTCAGAGTTAAGGGACTGGAGAGATGGCTCAGGGGTTAAGAACACAGGCTGCTCCTGCAGAGGGTCTGGGTTTGGCGCCCAGCACCCACATGGGAGCTAACAATCATCCATAAATCCAGTTCCAGGGGATCTGATGCCCTCTTCTGACCTCTGTAGGCATTGTACAACACAAATGAACATACACACATGCAAAAAAATATACTTCATATATCTGTATATAAAATATACAAAAATAATAAAAATACAGAGCTAAAAGCCACTTCCATCCATACATAATGTTGTAGATTCTGAAGGCTTGGATTGATCAGTTGTAATAATCACATTATTTGAAGTTGTTGTTTGGGGGTAATAAGTAGGTCAACTTTCACCTCAGTTTGACCAGGGCAGCTTGGGCTAATGACTGCTTTCCTGATTGGATAGGTATAGTGTCCCCTTTACCCTGGGAGTTTTTCAAGTTTGTACAATAAGTTATATGGTTGTCTTGTACAACACAACACTAATGTGTCTTCTCTGATCCCTGCAGTCCTCACCACTCCCTATTGTCTTCCTTGTGTTTTATGTTGTATTTTGGCAATGTTTAGACAGACAGCTCTTTCACAACTTATCCTCAAATCTACCTTAAAATTAGCTTCTTGTCCATGGCCAGGAAGCAGGTGTCTTGGGGCTGTTGTCAGTGCATACCTACCTGAGTTGGGCAGTGGCCATGCTTATTAACTTTTCCTCAATTGACTTAGTTATATTTTTGATACTCCATATGTCATTCGAGAATCTACTGTAATTTGGATTGAAAGAGAAATCCTTCAAGTATTCAGAAAGGTTATAAACTTAGTATTATATAAAGGAATACATTATTGGAGCAATGATTTATATTCTTTTACAAAGTAGCCTGCACACACACACACACACACACACACACACACACGTGCGTGTGTTAGAAACTAGAGGTGTTAGAAACTAGAAAAACATAGGATAACTTTTCATTGACAGTAGTGTTTTCCTCTTCCTGTATACGAAATCATGGTCCATCTATAAAACACGTTCGGGTTCAGCAGAACACAGTGTGTCATTAGACCCATGAGGTCCTTAGTTGGGGCCTTCCTTGAGTTGGGTCCCACCTTTCAGTAGATAGAGAAATAGTTTGGAAATTTAAATGGCTGCCTCGGAGCACTCAGGGAGAGTCACGTCATGAGGCAGAGTACCCATTCTGGGCCCCTGCATCAGAATTTTTAATAAATGTTTTAGGAGATTCTGACACTGATGGGCTGCAGAGCCAAAGTCTGGACACGTGGATCTATTCACACGTCTTCATTCTGCTCTAGAGGAATCCCATTGAAGGACTGCCCTGTTTACACTGAGTCTCATCAGCGGACTTACCACAGGGGTCTTCCCTCAAGCATGGAGTGGATCCAGGGAATACTGGCTGGCCATGCTCAGCTCAGGGAAGCTTCACATTTTGAGGTCTGTGATGCTTAATCTTGGTCATCAACTGTGCACACACAGGACCACTTTGACTTCTGTGGTCTCCCACCATGCAGACTGTACCCTCAAAATATAAGCCAAAGCCGTAAGTCCTCAGGTATTTTGTTACAGTAATAAGAAAAGTAACTAATGCAAGGTTCAAGCCAGAGTCCAGTGGGTGGAGGTTGCCTGCTTGTCCTCTCAGTACTGTCTGTGCACAAAGGCTTGCCATAGGGGTTTGTATGCTTCTGCTTATCTGCTTCTTACCAATGTGTGTGATGGATAGTAGATTCTAGAAATGGAAGCTGTTTTTTGAGAAAAGTGAGTGAGGTTCTTAAGGAACATGACAGGCTGGAGCCCAGGTCTGAGAAGAATATATTGAAGTGAGCCAAACATATGCAGGAAGCAGGTTGTGGTAGTAAGAGACATTCGGGAGCTTTGGGGTTTTTCAAGCCCTCCCTCGGACTTCACTGTGAACTTGCAGGATGGAAGTGAGGGACTGGCTAATGTCAGGCCTGCTTGTGCCCCCAGTGCAACCACCTCATGCCACATGAAGAAAACACTTGAAAGTCTCATCTTCCTCATTCACAGCCACGGGTGGAGAAGCCCTGGCCCAACTACCTGCTCAGAATGTGGGGCTTGGATATAGATGCTGGATATAGATGCTCAATATAGATGCTTAGCGGAATTTCCTCCAGGTTCTTCTGTGACTCTTTGGCTGGGATAACGTTCAAAGTAGGGTTGAAGACTCTGGTGAGAGTGTCCCTTGTGCTCCAAAGACCTAGAACAGACAGGAATGGAATATAGACCAGGGTGTGGGTTTGCACTAAATATACTGACCTAAAAATCCTGGGATAGACATTTCCTTTGCCTTCCTGTAAGTACCCTGTGCGCTTTCCTAGTCTTCCTTCAAGTAGCATGGACTTTGGAAGTGGTGATTCCCAAGATAATTCAAATTAGAGTTTTAATGAGTCCATTCTTCTGGGTCTTGCCTTTGATATTTTTTTCCTGGAATGGAAGTGTTCTAGTTTGTCTTCCATTGCTGTGACAAAATACTCTGACCGACACCAACTTGGGGAGGAAAGGGTTTATTCAGCTTACATCTCTTGGTTCACAGTTCATCACTCAGGGAGCACAAGGCAGGAACTCAGGGCAGGAACCTGGAGGCAGGAGCTGAAGCACAGGCCATGGAAGAATGCTGTCCACTGGCTTGCTCTCCTGGCTCATGCCCAGCCTGCCTTCTTATACTGTACACAACAACCTGCCCAGGGTGGCACCACTCTTGTGGGCTGGGCCCTCCCACACTGCTCGACCATCAAGACAATACTCCACAGATGTGGCCACAGGCCAATCCAATGGAGCCAATTCCCCAACTGAGGCTCCCTCAACGGAGGTGTGTCAAATTGACACTAAAGCTATCCAGTACAGGAAGGAAGTTTGGAATTGAATCTGATTCTGTGTCACATAGATTCTTTCCCTCCTCCTTTGTAGTACTCTTTAGCAATATAAGCCATTGTGTTGGTCAACATGGGAATTAATTGCCAAGGAGCTAAGTAGGAAGAAGATATCTGGGAGCACAGGGGAGCAGAGCAGGCCCTTGGATAGTGGCTCAAGGGAAATTGAGGGAAGTCCTTGGAGAGCTCAGTCAGGTTTGGTCAGGTCAGTCTGGGACAGGTTAAATCTCATCCACGGAATAAGGTTTAAGCCCTCCCTTGAACTGTGGGCGGGATGTACATTATTATGAAGCAGGTAGAGGCTGTTCAAGTGAAGATCAAATGACCAGACAGGTTATTCAACCTTCCTGCAGGTTTTGGCAGGTCCTTAGAAGGTGATAGGAATAAAATCTGGAGGCCTGGCTTGAAAGCTAGGTCAAGACTGATCAAAAAGCTAGCTTTGTCAAAAGCTTCAGGCCCATTCTTACCTACAGACAACCCCTGGTGATCTGAAGTCATTAATCCACCCAAAGGCCTGTCCTGACCTGAGTTCCCTTACTTTGAAGTGTGCTGTCCTCGGCAGCATGAGGAAATAATTTGCTGCCTGCTTCAATGAACCATCAGGAGAGGCAGCAGACCTAATGACATGTGAGAATATTAACCTCCTACCACGAAGAGCTGTGAATCTTGAGCGGCAGTCTATAATTCACCCTGGACTCCTCAGCTAAGCTTCCTCACTCACTTTTTCAGTTAAATCTAGAGAAAGGAGGAGAGACCTGCTCATAAAACTTTATATTCTCTGATAGTATGAGCCTTGTGGAGCTGTTTAGTAATGAGTCACGTTGTTATTAGAACCATGAGAGGACGTGTCCTTGAAGAAACGGGGGGAGGGGAAAGAAGAGTTTTTAGTGTTGTATTTGCATACAGTCCTTGCTCCTCGTGGTGGGCACATGCATGGTATCATGGAAAGTGGCCACTTCAGTACTTGAATAACCATACTTGGTAATGCCACACTTCATCTCCAGTGTTAAAGAAGAACAGGTGGCAGGCACAGATATGAAGATATCTGGATGTTAGAAGGAAACATTAAGACTTGTGAAATATTATCTTTTTGAGAATTTTTACTCCTTGTTGTATGTTCCGTCAGCCTCGGGAGTAGAGTTGCATCTTAGACGTGCCACTTAGGCCTCTGCAATTCACAGATGATCTCTGTGTGGGATCAGTTGTGGGACTCTGTAATGATCTCCAGCTGTTAAAAAAGGTTCTTTGATGAGTGGTGACTGAGATACTTGTCTGTAAGTATAAGGATCCATATTTTGCACATACTAAAAAATTATATTTTTATATATAAGTACTATATTTACACGGTTTCCTCCTCCCATGCCCCCCCAATTGCCCTTTCCAACTCATGATCCCTTCTTTAATTATTGTCAATATATAATCTACTAAGTTCATTTAGTGGTGCCCTTATGCACATATGCAGATACTGAATGCTTGAGATTAGATGACCCTTCAGGGAGCTTCTCCCTGGAGAATGCTGGTTTCTGTCTTGGCAGCCATGCTCTGCCTGTGACCTTCATCTAGGGGTGTGAACTTCAGCCAACCATGTTGTTGAGATTTCACAGGTACAGCTAAGGTCACTTGGAGGCAGAGCCAGCACACATGCTTCTGAGTTAGGATGATCATGTATTTACACTCCAGTTCTATGAGCTCGTGAGCCCCTGGGGGGACAAGGTAGTAAGTGTCCTGACTACATTTGTACTTACAAGTGTCTGATATACAGAGGACCTCCAATCGCTCAAAGGTTACATCAGTCATCTGCTCCAACACGCCATCTTATGGAGAAAGCTAAGGTCCACAGGGAATTTGCCCATGGCCCCAGCTAGAGTCTTCCTAGGCTTAAACTCCTTTGTCTTTTGGGTCACCTGGCTACTGCTGTTGATGTGGTGCTGTTTTTATGGCACTGTGTCTGGCTGTGAAAGTCCTGTCATCCACTAAATAAATGAAGCCCAACACACCTGTAAAGACAGGACCACGTGCACTGGATAAACAAGGAGATATCAGGTGCTATGGGGCCCAGTGTGTGAGGACCTGCAGGTGTGGCTGCCTGGCAGAGAGTTCCTGGCTTGACAGAAGCCAAGACCACCAGAACCTTCCATCCTTTGTAGAGAAGTCCAGCCTCTAGCAAAGACTCACAGTGCCATAGGCTCCAAGGGCTTTGAGAAAACCTCTTTCCTTCACTGTGGTCCTGGGGACGGGCTACTCAGCCAGCAGTCACAGAAGGCAGAATGGATAGACACAGGAAAGATCCATTCTGTGTTTATTAGGATGACTTTCTATTAGCTAGGCATTTCATCTCAGGATCCCCAGTATCTGTGTTCAATGCAAGGGACGAATGGGCATTTCAATAGCTTGTAGATGTAATGAAAGCAAACTTTGTCCTACTTACTTAACTGTTAAACCAAATGGAAAACCAACAGTTAATATTTGCTCTCTGTCCATGTCATCCTCAGACTTTCTGATCTGTCCAAATTGCTGTCTCCTTCATTCTGCTATCTGTCCTTTCTGAAGAATTAATTTTATTAAAACTAGTCAAATTAAAGCTGGCTCTAACGCAGGGCATCTCGAGGTCCATTCATTATGTCTTCTTATCTTGGTGGCAGTCTGCATGGAGAGGCACTTCGGCCATTATACACACACAGAGCCCATCACTTCTCGAGCAATGGTCAATTCATCAAACATTTATCTTTTGCCCTCTGAGCGGTGTGTCACTTTGCCTGTCATTTCCTAGTTTGGGTTGTTATGAAAGATGGGGCAAAATGGGAGGGAAGTGATTTTTGTCTCCCCCTATTTCCCCTCCAGATCTATTTTTATTAATTAGATTTCATATTTGAAGGCTTGGCACACTCTGACCTCAGACCCTCCCCCACCCCATCTTTTTGGCCATATGAAGGTTGAACTTTGTACCAAATGGTGCAATGACTGAATCACAATGAAACCTGTGTTTGTGAAATTTCCTCCTACTATTCAGTTTGGAACACTGGATGTTGGAAACAGAAGGGAACATCAAACAATATTGCATCCCCAATTTACAGATGAGAAAAATGAGGCACAGAGGGTGCAGGGTTCAGGGTGAGGGAGGATTGGATCGGGCCATGGTAGTAAGGGCCATAACCAAGGAAGTATGGGAATCGGGTTCCATATAATTATTCAGGCAGAGGCTCCTCTATCAGATGATTTAGAATATATTTTGGTATTTCTTTGGAAGGTTCGTGACTTGCTTTTCTGAGATAGCCAATTTTTTTCCTTTGAAAATAAAATACCTTCATTGATTATTTTTTCAGCATTTTTTTCTGATAGCCCTTGCTTACGTTTACCTGGCCTTGTTGTTTACATGTTCTATATCCTATAAGAGCCATGGGCTAAGATCTGGAAGATGTCCAGCTCAGGGACTTTCTGGCTACTATGATAGATTCAAACATTTTGGTTGGCTTTGTTGAGTTGACAAGGGTGCTTCACCAGAACTACCCATTCCTGGGAAAACCACCATGATGTTCTATTGCCACAGGAGGGTCAGAAGCCCTGAGATGCAGAGGAGATATGAACAGCAGCGTAACTCTAGGAAAACCTCTAGTTTAGAATGAGCACCACGTATCTGTAAACATGTGATCTCTGTAATGCTGTTGGGTGTTAATACTCAGAGACCAGTCTGTGCCCCATTATATAAAATGGGAAGTAAACCCCCACCAACTTGTTCTTTGAGATATTTTCTAAAGCACAGGGCTAGAGTTGTTTGGGAAGAGAGAATATGGCTCCAGTGCATGCCACTTTGGGAGGCACGGTATCTCCCAGGGCCCCTCTTTCCTCCAAGACATATAAAGCTATCTTGTAGTCTAGGGCCGAAAACATGTTTTCCCCTTTTACAGCCAACTGAGACCTCACAGAATCAGTAGCTGGCACATACTTGCTGACTTTCCTGGTCTGATTCCATTCCAAGGGGCCTGGCCCATGGGGAACTAGTCTTTGGACAAAGTATTTGGTTAGGGCCCCTCTGGGATCTTAGGGCCTTGAGGCCCAGCCATGGAAATGTCTTCTTTTCTGGTTGGTTTGCAATGAGTAGACACCATCTGTTGAGTTAAATAGTTCCCTTTCTGGAGGGTGGTGAAAGCTTGTGTGGAAGACACACTGTTATCTTTCAAGCAAATAGCTCGTGAGGTTGAAGCATCGTGTTCTTGGCCCAACATATGTTTGCCCAATGGCCGTGGGAGCCTCCCCCAGCAGCGGTACCTTCTGCCCCATGGCGACGGGCACGCATACCGCGGCTGCGGCACACCGTGTCCGCTCCCTCACATCTCTCCCAGCAAAGAAAACCTCCATTTATAGGACCTGCCGAACAAACTCACTCTTTGGACTCTTAAAAACAAACAAGATCCTGAAGCCACAGGCTTCATGCGGGCTTGTGTGGTTTTGTAAAATCTCAAGCCGTGAATCAAAATAATTTTTAGAGACACAGTCAAGGCTCAGGCCCAAATGCTGTTGCTGATGGGGGTTGGGGGAGGCAAGGAAGGTTCACTGAGAGGAGGGAGGACAGCACAGAGCGGGAGATGGATGAAGACATGACATGGAGATTGTTACTCATCCAAAGAGGATGCCTGGCTCCTGATCTCTGTCTTGAAGGACTGACTAGCTCTGATAACTTCAGGGCAAACCAAGCAGGGATGAACCAATAAAAGGGATGATCAGAGTCCTAATTCTCTCCTCTCAGCCTCTAGGGCTGGTGCTGCGATCTGTTCCCCTGCCTTCTTCCCTCTTACTTCCAGCCCAGTTGGCCCCACTCTTCCATAGATGGTAAACTCTGGTGGGACCAGACCCTGAGACTTGCGTAGTTTTAGTGTCTTCACATTGAGGCTCTGAGCCACCACCACATGGAAGTCAGTAGCCAACCACACATTTTAGTGCTAGATAAACTTTTCAGACTAAGGATCACCTGCATGAATGAAAGTTTGAGTAGACCCTGAAAAAGCTACAATTCATTTGAATTGAGATATAGCACTGTGGCCCACCTCAAGTGTTGGCCTGTTTAGTCCTCTGTCTTAGTTACTTTACACACGTTTGCTGTGACAAACTATCTAACCAAAGCAACTTAATGGAGGAAGAGCTTGTTCTGGCTTATAGTTCCTGCATGGGGCAGAAGCATGAGGCCCTCTGGTCCCTTAGCATCTGTAGTCAGGAAGCAGCAAAAGAAGTGGTGCCAGGCTCTCAAACCTGAAGGCTTTCTCTCAGTAATATACTTCTTCCAGCAACCTTCTAGAAGGTTCCATAATCCTCCAAAACAGCACCTCCAGCTGGGGACATATGAGCCTGTGGTTTTTTGTGTGTGTGTGTGTGTGTGTGTGTGTGTGTGTGTGTGCGTGTGTGGTGTTTCTCATTGAAACCATGACACCCTCCTCAAAGTAGCATCTTAATTCATGAGCCTGTGTTATATGGTAGATGGTTGTGTAATTACTACCTTCAGAGAGGACCATGCCACAGTCGCCGCCCTTGTATCCTGAGACTTGCAAAGAACTGAGCAAAGAGGAGTCTGCATATGCATTTTAAAAAACTTTTTGAGGCTGGGCGTGGTGGCACACACCTTTAATCCCAGCACTAGGGAGCCAGAAGCAGGTGGATCTCTGTGAGTTCAAGGCCAGCCTGGTCTACAGAGCAAGCTTCAGGCTAGCTGGGACTAAAGGGAGACCCTGTCTCAAAAAGATAAAAAAAAAAAAAAAACTTTTTGAGACAGGGTCTCCCTATAATTCTTTCTTTCTTTTTCTTTCTTTCTTTCTTTCTTTCTTTCTTTCTTTCTTTCTTTCTTTCTCTCTCTCTCTCTCTCTCTCTCTCTCTCTTTCTTTCTTTCTTTCTTTTCTTTTCCTTTCTTTCTTCCTTTCTTTCTTTTGCTTTTTGAGACAAGCCTAAATGCATTTTTAAAAACTACTTTATTATTTTTATTTTACATTTATGAATGCATTGCCTGCATGTATGTAAGTACCCTTGTGTCATGCAATGCCTACAGAGGTCTGAAGAGGGCATCAGATTCCCCTGGAACTGGAATCACAAATGGTTGTTAGCTCCCATGTGGGTGCTAGGAATAAAACCTGGGTCCTCTGTAAGAGCAGCCAGTGCTCTTAACTACTGATAGCTATGCAAAGCAGACCTGTCGGCACATCACTAGCTGGTATATTTCAGCCTAGCTCTGTTGCCCTCACCTCCTGAAGGCCACATGATCTAGGGAGAGCTGGTTCTTCTAGCAGTTCTAAGAGGATTACGGAGCAGATGCAAAAGCAGAAGAACTTGAAAACCATGGAAATTCATCATTGTAATCTAGGCCAGTGGTTGGATTGCAATCTAATACTTGAAATGTTTGGACAAAGGTTGTGGAAAAGATGAATTTCTATTTCTCAATGATAGCTAGACCTGCTTTAGACTTGGAGATAGTTGATCAGAGTTGAGGGAGTGCTACACTGTACATTCAAAGGTTCTAGATGTAGTTTGAACATCAGGTAAAGGTTCATCTGAGCTATTTTATCTCCCTGGACTTTAGTCATCTTATGTGATACGCAGAGAGAGGATGGGAAATTGAATCCCACTACAATTTTTCTGGGACTCCAACTCCATGGACATCTAAGAAGATCATGATAGAATCTTCCATAGAGCTAGAGCTCTGATAGGTAGTTTATGGTTTATAAGAGGCCGATGTGGGTGCTGTGCTGCTTTTTTTTTTTGTTTTTTTATGAAGATGTCCTAGTTGCAAAATACTAAACCTTCATAATCCCAGCTGGAAGATAAGAATAGGCTGAGTTTGGTGTCATGAGAAATGGCAGAAATAGAATTCTGCTTTCCTCTGCTTACCAGATGGACTTATAGGGGACCCTTTGACAAGGTGCAAGTGATTCTCAGTAGCCCTTGCAAATTATGGCTAAAGAGAAGGAGAGGCCATTTAGCTGACCATAGTACCTGAGTAGAGTAATGACATTAATTCAAACTAATATTCTCTATATAGAAATTTTTGACAAACATTTTCTATATCTGGTCAAGTATGTACAGTGAGCCCTGGGGTAGATATAGCCTTTGCTGAATAATTCCTCTATTTTTAGGATGCTAAAATAATGATTTGTGACATCTTCCCATGTGTATGATTTGAGTCTCAATCCTGCTTTCTGGAACCCCATGGACTTGGAACTTTGACAGAACTGAACTTCTCTGATTCTGCATAAGCAGCCTTAGTCACTGCTTTGAACCTTCCTTGCTTTCTGGTTGTTCTTGAATACCAACTTCCCATTTTGAGTGTGGTAACTAGTTCCAGGTAGGGTTACTGAATGGCCAGCGGCAAGTCATACTGAGTCCTTTTCACAGACCCTGCACTTTACCTAAGTCTCCTCGCTTTTCACATTGTATTTCGAATAATGCTGGGTATGGTGGTACCTGGCTATAATCTCAGCTTCAAGGGAGTCTGAGGAGAGGATCTCAAGGTAGAGGTCAGTCTATACTACATAGTGAGTTCAGAGTCAGCCTAAGCAACTTAGAGAGGGCCCAAAATAATTTTAAAGGGATGGGGTGTGGCTTAGTGAGTCTTATAATGCTTGCTTTGCCTGCACAAAGCCCCAAGTTTGTCCCCAGTTAAAAAATAAACATCCTCAACAAAAAGCAAAGTGATATTTACTGGAGATTTTTCTCATTTATAAATTGCTGGTTCATAATAGAATGTAATAACTGGAGAAAAGTGTAAAAAGAAAATAACCTAAAGGCTTATAATATGTATCTGGGGGATACAAGTATAGGCATAGTTACAGATGTACAGATATAGAAATGTCTATATATATTTAATTGGGTTTGCATATACACAGAATTACCAAGTCTCTGTGTATAAAATTGCATGTCAACAGCAGTTATAGTTTCTAGACACAGCTAACAATTGCTGCTTTGATGACTCTTAACAATCAATGTGGAAGAAACACCCAAGGAACCACGGTACAGATTAAAATTTATGTGAAGAATGGAAGAGAGCCTATGAATAACTTTTAATTTCCATGCATGAGATATTGGTGTGTGTACCACAGTTCCTGTAATTTAATTTTAGGTACTTAAATATATAGTATGAAATTCTACTGGCTCATTAGATATCTGTCTGTAATATTTTTAATTGCTGTGTGCTGTTTTATTATTCAGTTACACTGGGATGTATTTAATCATTCCTCTAGTGTTGAACACTTATGCTTGTTTATAATGCTATTATAAATAAGATTGTAAAGCCAAGCATGGTGGCATATACCTATAATCCCAAGCCGAGGCAGGAGGATCCTAATTTCCAAGTTAGTTGGAGTTATATGTTAATACCTTAAAACAAACAAACAAACAAATATTAAAAAGAAAAGTAAAACCAAAATGGGGGTTGGGAAGATAGCTCAGGAGTTAAAGTGTTTATCATGCAAGCATAAGGACCTGAGTGCAATCTCCAGCACCCATGTAAAAGAGTTGGGTATAGTAGCTTGCCTGTGTAATCCCAGTACTGAGACCCACTAGAAAAGCAGCCTGGGGCTGGAGAGATGGCCTAGTGGTTAAGAGTGCCGACCGCTCTTACAGAGGACCCGGGTTCGATCCCCAGCACCCACATGGTGGCCGAGAACCATCTGAAACTCCAATTCCAGGAGAATTCCAGTTCCAGGGGAATCCGACACCCTCTTCTGACCTCCACGGCATTGCATGACACGGGTGCACAAACTTGCTTGCAGACAGTACATTCATACACATACAGAAATAAATAAAATTAATTTAAAAAATTAAAAAAAAAAAAAAAGAAGAGCAGCCTGCTTGGCCCACTCCACAGGCTCCTGATTCCACTGAGAGGCCTTGTCTCAAAAACCAATGTGGTCATAGAATGACCTCACAGGTTGACCTCTGATTTCCACGTGCGCGTACATACAGAGACACCATACGTACAAAGGTGAACGCACGCTTGCATACCCACTCCCACATACACACACCCCACGTACACACAGATAAAGGCAAGAAGAAGAAGAAGAAGAAGAAGAAGAAGAAGAAGAAGAAGAAGAAGAGGAGGAGAAGGAGGAGAAGGAGGAGGAGGAGGAGGAGGAGGAGGAGGAGGAGGAGGAGGAGGAGGAAATGGAGACCTGTGTAGTGGGCGTCCTTGCATGTATGTCATGCATACAGCTTTGAAATTTACTGCATAAATTAACAGGGTTGGAATCATAGATGAAAATATGACCTTTGCTAATAATTTTTTATGGTATTTTTGAGACAGGTTCTCCCTTTTCGTCCCAGCTGGCCTGGAGCTTGCTCTGTACACTAGGCTGGTCTTGAGCTCACAGAGATCCGCCTGCCTCTGCCTCCCTAGTGCTGGGATTAAAGGTGTGCCACCACACCCAGCTTCTAAGAATTAAAATGTAAGTTACTGTCCCAGGTTATAACACTTTCACTCTCCCTTTAGTGTTCCGTCACCCTCTTATCTAGAACTTTTCACAAAACCATATTAAAATTTAAGCAAACAGCATTAACATATTCTTTAATTTGAATATTATGGATTTGTAGGGAAACTAACATCTTTTCTCCTATTTCCATTATCAGTTTTCTGCCCAAGTTTATTTTTAATAAGTTTTTCTACTACGAATTTAGCTTTTCCTTAATGACTCATAAAAACTAGTTCTATATTTAGAGTTCTTAGGCCATAGCTTGCTAGAGAGCCACAGATATTTTCCAATTTTCATATGCCTTTTCTTTTTAATAAGTATACATTTTTGGTTGATTAATGTTTAAAATCTACATCTGGCCGGGCATGGTGGTGCACACCTTTAATCCCAGCACTTGGGAAACAGAGGCAGGCAGATCTCTGTGAATTCAAGGCCAGCCTGGTCTACAGAGCAAGCTCCAGGCCAGCTGGGACTAAAAGGGAGACCCTGTCTCAAAAAGACCAAAAATTTGGATCTTTATATTAGATACTAAACGTTCACCTTAATGGGTTGATACGGTTGGTTGGTTCAAAGACTCATCTTGCTTCCTAATATATCTTTCTTAATATATCTCCAGGGTCCTCAGATTCATACATGTGATAAACATGTCCTGAACTAAGTCATTGCAACAACAACAGCAACACACACACACACACACACACACACACACACACACACACAAAGAGAAAGTAAAAACAGGATTAATGTCTTTAGATCGTCCTGTGCTCTACTTCAGTCTGACTTAGTAATTGGTGTTGGTGTTCTTTGGGTACTTTGTTTTCATTTTTGAGATAGGTTTCCATATATCTCAGACTGGTCTTGAACTCACTATGTAGCCAAAGAAGAAGTCCTTGAACTTCGGATCCTCCTGTCTCTTCCTCCTTAGTGTGGGATTACTGGTATGTGCCCAGCTCATTTTTGAACCATAGATGACTTTCCCTAAAGTTGTCATTTTCCAGCCTTCTTTCTGTCTGCTACAAGGATATCACTACTCAAAGCCATTTAACTCCAGATATAGTATGTTGCATCCTGTTCCTTGCCAATTATCCCCTGAACAACTGGTTGCTCCAAACTTCATGCACAGTAACTGTTTGAGAATGTACAAATTAACATGTTTGTATAGATCCTCTTAATCAACATAGTATTTGGACTAACTTATTAGATTAACAAAATTAAAAATGCTATATATGGGGCTGGAGAGATGGCCTAGCGGTTAAGAGCGCCGACCGCTCTTGCAGAGGACCCGGGTTCGATCCCCAGCACCCACATGGCGGCCGAGAACCGTCTGAAACTCCAATTCCAGGAGAACTCCAGTTCCAGGGGAATCCGACACCCTCTTCTGACCTCCGTGGCATTGCACGACACTGGTGCACAAACTTGCATGCAGACAGTACATTCATACACATACAGAAAGAAATAAAATTAATAAAAAAAATTTTTAAATGCTGTATATGAAAATACAATATCAAGGTTATAAAAATGTTTAGCTTTAAAATGAAGATAGAAAGCAGATCCAAAGATTATAAATTGTTACTGTTTCATAGTGGGGATGGGGATCACTCAGAATTTAGGTCTGAGCTTCCAGGTAAGCAAAAGTCAAAAGGTTAACATGATCAAAGACATTATTCTCCATGCTCTAAGGCAGGCAAACATCAGAGGAATATGACCAGACTCTCACAGAGGTATACTTAAATAGCCCAAGAATCCAAAAATTAGAGCGTCAACCTTCTTATTTCCCCTTTGAAGTAAAAGAAAGTAAAAATCTCTTTTCTTGCTCAATCTCCATAATTTTTCAGGTATTATATTTGAAAGATATCTTAGTATTCTTCAATATTGAGCATGGAGGTTTTAAATCTAATTAGCTTTATTGGCTTTCTTGACTGGACTTTGCATTAGAACCCTCATGCTAGTAACAAATTTTATTTTCTACATCTCAGGAATTATCCATCATGTTTGGAGTCCCTGTAGAGCTTTGATCTTGACTTTGAACCCACCCAGTGTACTGCCACTTGCTGTTAATACACCCTCTGTATTACTTGGCATAGAGCCTCTTGAATCTTCTTCTGTTTCTTAAAAGATATTTCATTCCTAGGGCCAGAGAAAAGGCTCAGGACTGAAGCAAATTGGCTGCTCTTGCAGAGGACCTGGGTTCGATTCCCAACACCCACATGGAGTCTAACGACCATCTGTCACTCCAGTTCTAGGGGATCCCATGCCTTCTTCTGATCTCTGTGGGCATTGTATGACAAGGGTGTACCTACCTACATTCTGGCAATACACTTATACATGTAAAATAAAAATAATAACTTATACATGTAAAATAATAATAACTCAAATATCTTTTAAAAGACATTTCACTCCCAATTGATACACTACAGACCAATTTGTTTATATTATATATGTATATATCTCTAGCAGTGTGACCCAAATGGCTGAAAACATAGAGAAAATTAGAGAGCCAGCTATTTATGGTAATAAATGATACATACTTTATTATATGTACTTGTCTGTCATCTATCTCCAGCTCATCTATAAATCATCTATCCATCCATCCATCCATCCATCCATCCATCCATCCATCCATCCATGTGAGAATTTAAGTAGGATGTGACAAGAGCCTTATGGCAGACAGAACACCTGTCACAGGCCTAGGTGAAAGTGTGAAATGCCTGTGGAGCACTGGGCCACCTCCCTACTATGCACAGTCCTGTCACCACTACCTGATTCCTTTCTTTCTTCCTTCTCCCCACTGATTAGCTTTGTACTGTCTCCTCTGCTCTTGTAGCTTTGACCGTGGCTTCTGTTAATTTTCAGACTTCTCTAAGCCCCACTGCATGTAGAAATTAAACAGGACCACATTACTATTTCTCTGCTTCTAGGTGACACTTAGACTCTGTAACCACATACTGACCAATTAAAACAGAAACTGGCCTATGGTGTGGCCACAGTCGCCCCATGCTCCGGATGGTAGGTATCAGAGATCTAGTTGCTGGACTCTGAAGATTCTGAAGGTCAGTGGAGGGATGGGTCTGAGAATGGCCTCAGAGCCAAGGTTATTTACTACCTGGTAAGGAAGTATTTAAACATGCCAGGCACAGTGTTGGTATAGGTGCACAGGCTCTGTTATTATTTCTGCCAGTTTAGACTGGTACTGAAAGAAGCAAGATCTAACTGAAAGAAGTATGGCCTGTAAACTAGGGAGTGACCAGGGCTTATGGAAGTGATTTCTGATAAATTTGATGGCACAGTGTTCTACAGGTTACATGCTTACAAAAGAGCAGATTTGAGGGGCAGGTATCATAGGCCCACATCAGAATCTCTCTGCCCCAGTCCAACCCCTGCTCTTGGGCTTTCTTCTTCTCATTCTCATGAGTGGCCAGTTTGCAGGAAAAGGGTGAGAGAAGCTGAGTTTGCCCCCAGGAGGGAGCTGAAGGGCCAACAGGGGTTCTGCCAGGCCCAGAGATCCCAGCCACTGACTTTGCCTGGGCAGGGCAGGGCAGGGCTGCTTGTTTAATGCTACTGTTTTTATAAGCTAATGAGGGCAATGTGCGAGCCATGGGCGATGATGCTGGGATATTAACTGTGACAGGAAGCTTGATCATAATTATCTTAACGAGGATAGGGTTAATTACAGTGGAAACTTCAAAGTTCTCTCTGTTTGAATCCACTGGAGCCGAATGTGTTGTGATGTTTTGTCATTTTGATGCGACTTTGGAAAAGGCACGGGGACTCTTCCTGGGGCCTCTGCCAGCTCCGGAGAGAGCCTAGCAAACAAGGTGACCTAGATGGCACCTAGGGGTGAGAGTGGGGCAGCTCTTCCAGTCACGCAGCAGGGGGCAGGCAGCCTGTAATACTCTCCAGAGGTGCAGATGAGGTAGGCAGGGCAAACTACCTGCCCCGGAGGGGTCCATCAGGGTAGAGTCCACACACTTGATTAAAACATGTAAACCACAATGGTATTGTATGCATTCTTGTAAGCTACCATGGCTGTCCCAGAAAATGGCAATGACCTGCCTGGATCTGTACATCCTTTTTTGATATTGTCATTTTATTTAACAGTGAATGTTTGTTTACCTGTAGGCACCTTGTATATAGGGAAATGAACTCAAAGAGACTGTTGCAAAGAATTCTTCCTGCTTTTTCCTGAAATGTAACAACAATAACAACAATAACAATAACTGGGAAAAAAATTGAGTAATATATAAAGCCACCTTCTCAATATGTGTTTATTGGCTTTCAATGTGTCAGCCGAGCTCCACAGTCTTTGGCCTGGTGTCTCTCCTTCACAATGTTGGTCCGCCTCCTCTCTTCGTTCCTTCAGCTCCGAATTTAGTTAATCAAATCCTCAAATGCGCCCATACCAAGGAGATGAAAATGGATTAATTCATTAGCAGCCTCCCTTGTAGCACAGCCCCTCTTGTACTGAGCGCTTGTAATGTTTACATGGCCGAAAAGGAAAAAACCAGACAAGTGGCAGGGGGTCGGAGGGGACGCCTCTGAGGTGTCATTCCCACAAGGATCTCTGCTTCAGAGACTGTCAGGGAGAGAGCAGTGGCCTCTATGGGGGGTGGGTGCCCTTGCAGTGTGCTGGCTTTGTCCCTCTCTGTGCTGTGTCATTTTGTTTTATGCTTCCCAGAAGCACTCTGGGAAGGGAGCTTTCTTCTGCTTGCCAGTTGCCTTTGCTGATTCTCATGATAAAAGTGTAATATTTACATAACATAACTAGGGAACAATGTGTATCTGGATGCCGCATTTGACCAGTACCCAGCTGATGTTTGTGCACAAAGAACTTATTAGCAATCCATAAGGCTTCCTGATGGGGGCAGCTCCACTCCCCCTGTGGCAAGCAGGGGCCTGGGCCTGAAGCACTTGTAGTTAATGAGCTTGCTTCACTGACCCCCATTGTGAAGGGGACTTTGGGGATTAGGGATTCTAGCTCAGTCGATACAGAGCTGCCCAGTGTTCAGGAACCCCTGGGTTTGATCCCTAGTAACCTATAAACTAGTCATGATGGTGCACGCCTGCAATCCCAGTCCTCAGGAGGTAAAGGGAGGATAAGCAGAAGTTCAAGAATTCAGATGGCTCTTCAGGATGCCTTAGTTCACACTGTAAGGAAATGGAGGTGATCAGGCAAAGTGCTGATCAGCCCCAGATGTGAAGTTGTGTTTTGTCAGCCAGCGCAGCTCTGTGAAATACAAAGACCCTTAACCAAACTTAAAGTGTGCAGAGTTTCCTTTTTCTGTGTTGGTCCGGGTAGCAGGTCGCACTGGTCTGAGTGTCTGGGTGTTGGAGCCAAGTTGAGAGCAATGAAAGGAACCAGGCATGCAGATGGGTGAGCGAGCTCTGGGCCCAGTGGAACCCATGGCTTTAACGATGGTGCGCTTTTCGAAGGCCATGGCCACCCTGGGAAAGCTCTGGTGGTACAGTTCACTCCCGAGGTGCACATGCATGTTACACATGCAAGCCATTAGAGCCATAGCTTGGGTGCTTTCAGTAGAGGAGTAAACAGCAGGCTGACATTTTCCTGATCGGGCCCCCTTTATGGACTAGCTAGGGCTTGCACAAAAGTCCTCCCTCCCTGGATGTGGAGACTCAGCTGTCAGCCTGTGCAAGCTCAGCACATCTCCTGGGCCAGGCGGGTGAACAAGCTGGGAGTGTGTCTGCAATCCTTCGGACATGCAGCTCCATTTAATTAACATCTGTGTGTGGCAGGGCATTTGTGCACAACTGTCTCCTATCCTCTGGACCCCAAACACTCAGAAGAATCCTTCAAATGGATGGCCTATTTCTGGCTACATGGATAAACAAAGACACGTTTTCCTTTCCGATACAATATTTTTCCCCTTGAACCTGATACTTAATGTTTAATGCTTTTTTTTTTTAATTTACTTCCTCAAGATCTACGTTGCTACACTTCATGCTTAAAAAAAAAAAAAAAAAATCCATATTCCCTAAACTAAAATAGTTAACTTCAGACCAGAAGCTAGCTTTAAAGCAGACTTCTCCCAAACAGTGGTCCCACACAAAAAACCAAAACCAAACATAAAGAAATAATGAAAGAAGAAGAAAAAAAGATCCCTTTCGGTCTGGAGTGATTATGTAATTGTGGCGCTGCCTCCCTGTTGGGCAGCCACACAGGCACACATTGGGCAGGAGCAAATTAAGTGATTAGTAAGTGAGAGAGAGAGAGAGAGAGAGAGAGAGAGAGAGAGAGAGAGAGAGAGAGAGAGAGATCCAAAGATGTGAGGGGAGAGGAAACCTTCCTGGCTGTTTCCTCTATGACTATACAGAGAACGGGGCTAAGAAATGATACTTGAAGTTATATTTATTATTGTGAGAGGGGTATGAGATTTCTAGGCAGGAATGATGGATGACAGCTTAAATTTGTGTCCAGGGAATGAAGGTGAACTGTGACAGAGTTATTTATCTTGGGAATGGAGGTTAGGGTCAGCCCAGGCTGGGTGCCTGAAGGCACAAGACATTGACAAATTTATCCTGCAGGCCATATCTGAAGCCCTTTGTTTTGAATCCTGGCTACTCAGTAAGTGACCCTCATCCTTCATGTTGGCAATGCGTGAAGGATGCGGTGAGTGCCGGCGGGGGCCCCCTTCTCCCCCGGCCCCACCCCAGCTCCCCGCTACTAATTCTTGTCATTCACTCTGCTGACAGGCACCAAGCCCAAACTATTCCCAGTCATGAAAGGGAAGGTTAAAATATTTATTTCGGCTCATAATGGCCTCCCTGATTTACTGCGGATCATTTTTCCCTTTGCCTTTGTCACTTCAGGTCACTGGAAGGACTGAGCGCATTCGGGTGCCTGGAGGAACTCATCTTGGACAACAATCTACTGGGCGACGACCTCGTGTTGCCAGGGTTACCCCAGCTGCACACCTTAACCCTCAACAAGAACCGAATATCCTTTCTTGCACCCACCCTGCCAGCTCCCCACAGCCACCACTTGCCGTCCAGCCCCATAGTGGTCCCCCTTGGCTCCCCCCATCCCCTCCCCACAAAAATACCTGCAAAATGTCAAATGAGTTTTATGTGTCAGCTAAATTAAAGTACGTGAAATACAGTCCGTGGGCAGACAAAGCGTTCTGTCTTCTGGCACTCGGGACACTTCAGAGTAATTTATTATAGGTCATTCATAAATGAAATGCACCATTATATCTTCCTGTTGCTCCATTTTAGTGTAGAGATCTAAGTTATGGCTGCGAAGAAATCTTTTTAATAGATAAAAATAGAGAAAGAAAATAATGTCATGGGGTGCCGGGGAGGCAAAGCTGCCTCTACATGCCTGGGCTCGTGTGGGAGGGCGACCTCTGGTGGCAAGTCGTGGGCAATGCTGCTAAGGACACAGGCCTCATAGGTTCCTTGGTGCAATCTGGGGAAACAGAGGTTTCTGGAGGGCTTTGGTGTAGGCTGGGAAAAGACTTCTGGAGGTGAAGAAGGAGAGAAAGAGAGATGAGGTGGGAAGGCCAGGCATGGCTCTTCCTTCCATGTGGAGGTGGTGAGCAGCCCGTTAGAGCCACGGTACATTTCCACCCCCTTTGAGAGGGTATCTGTCTGCCCAACCTGGGATGAGTTTAAAGGACTAACTGCTCTATTTCTGTAGCGATAATGAATCAGGATGTCTCTTACAACATGGGGTGCATGCACCTCCACTGTTAGGGGTGCCAGGTGCCAAATTCTAGGGTATCACCTCCACTAGGCAGGGAGTTCTCTGTCCTTCCACAAAAATCGCCTGACAGAGGTCATGTTGCAAAGATATTTGGAGAACGACCAACAACTTATTCATTCTCACTAACTTGTCATGAATGCTCATGGGCATTGGGTACTGTGCTGGGTTCTTTAAGCGCAGTACTGTCTATTCTTACCAGATCCAGAGATACGTGTGTAGTTTTTTCATCTATCTGGGCTCAGAAAGAAGTGAGCAGTCAAATACCAAGGTGAAGCTCCAAGGTTCGATCTCAGCCATGGCTCTATCCAAAGTTTCTTCCATTGGGCTATAGAACTTTGGGCTATGACACAGTTGCCTTCTTTTATTGGTAGAATATTTGAGAGCTGCACTAGTTACTTGTTCACATTCACACAGTAAGTTAGAAGTAAAAAGGAAACCAACGTCATCCTTCCTAGTTATAAAGCAAAAATCAGACATACAGGTGAAGTTTAACACATGTGCTTATGTCAGCATTTAAGATGATTTGCAAACATATTTATTAGCCCCAGTTATATTTCAAGCCATAGATTAATCTTTTCTTTATCCTATAAAACATCTCAGTCGCAGCCAGCTCTTGCTGCCTTGACAGAATACTATGGACTCGGAAACCACAAACAAATAATTGTCACCCATTGTCTGGAAGATGGAGGCTTGCGAACAGGGTCCAGCAAGGATTTTTGATGACACCTTTTTGTGTTCTTGCATGGGACTTGGAAAGGGAGGGTGATGAAGAGGAGGAGATGAAACTCGTTGTCTCTTCCTATCAGTACAGTAATCCATCCCTTTGTGTGAGTTCTACCCTTAGGACTTAATAACTTACCAAAGGATTAGAGTTTAAACACTTGAATTTTGAGAGAGGGCTATAAGCATTTAGTTCTTAGCAAATCTGTTCCTTGTGGCCATTGTTAGTGGAGGCTTTAATAGAAGGAGAGGAAGAGGGCTGATAAGGAAATTCACAGTCAGACAATCTCTGATTTCCTAATGAAGCTGGGTTATTTTCATTATTGTATCTTTTGGTCAACTGAGCTTCCTAGTCATCATTTGAAAGTGCACTATATTCTCTTTGTTCTGTGTCTTCTGCTATCTGTGGTGATAAGTTCAACAATATTCTCAAATGAACCAAGAACAGAGGGATTCTTAGACTCAAAGTTAGATGATGTAGTTCCTGCCTTGCGCCTCAGTGCTTAGGTCTTACGTCCAGGGTCACCACAGGCTATTGTAGTCCATAGGCATAGGTACATGGCTCAGCTTAGTCGTATTTAGTTATATGGCCTTGTACAGGTCATCTTCTGGAGCCTGTTTCTCATTTTTAAAGAAATAAGTTGGGGGGGGTGGGAGAGATGGCTCGGTAGTTAAGAGCACTGGCTACACATGGAGGACCCGGGTTCAATTCCCAGTACCCACATGGCTGGCTAATTTTCCTCAGTTCTAGGGAAATTCAGTGCCCTCTACTGACCCTTGTGGGAACTGCACAGCACAGGTGTACTTACACACATGCAGGCACACTCAAGCACATAAAATAAAAACAATAAGTAAAATATAAAAAAAAGAAATAAGTTGGACTGGGTGACGACTTTATTTTCAGTACGTCTACAGCAGAGGTCAGTAGGCCTCTGAGACCCAGGGTGCTGAAAGAATGTCTTTGTCTTCAGTGGAGGTCCTTTTCCTATTCTGTGCCTTAAGTTCCTTGGGCTGTAGTGGTAGTGCTCAGCAAGTAAGCAGACTAGCTTGGAAAGGCATGGCGTTGCTGAAAATCCAGTTATATCACTGTGCTGGTATAGTGTCCTTGATTATCACAGATACAGACCCCAGAGCTTGTCCCATTCAGGGTGCTATGAGATGTATTTCCTCTTTTCTTCTCTGCTCTTCTGGTATCACCACAAAGATCAGCTTCCCCATCCACTTCATAAAGAAGTCACAGTCTAATAAAACATGAGCCGAAGCGGACGACACTGGATGCCACCCTCTCGGCCTAACACACTTGATGCTTCCTCCCTCAGGCTGCAGACACTCTACTTGTGAAAATGTTTTAGGATCATGGCCAGTTAGTGGGCTACGTGCTACTGATGCCATCCCATGAAACACCCCAGACACAGGCTCTTTTTGTTAACTTGTATAACTTTAGTACTGTGAGTCAGCTAGTCTGGGGTAGGGTTCGGCTGCATGGTTCTTCTGCTCGTCTTAACTTTCTGCCACTCGTGCTGGCATTTTTCATGTTTAGACATGGTCTAAAATAGTCTCATCCTTACACGTGGAGGTGAAGTGCTGGGTATTATCTGGACTGCATACCTCTAATGGGCTACATAGCCATATCTCATGGGAGGATTCATCTAGGGTCACAAGTCCTGGTGTAGGATTTTCAAATCCTACTTATATTATGAAAGCAAGTTGCTTACTAAATATAGTACAGATATGGGTGGGGTCAGCACAGGTGTAGATAGGTATAAAGACCAATTCATTCCTATAGCCATCTCCTCCATGGGCCTTGACATCTTATCTATGTGTGATTTTATTTCACTTTTGTAATAATCAGAGCCCTAGAGATCACTGTTCACTTCCTACAAGGGAGGGTACTAACTCTTTTGTGTCAATTGAGTATTTTTGCATCTTAGGACGTTTGCTTTTATGATTGAAGTCTGGAACATCTCCCTCAGGCTCATGTGTTTAAACATAGACCCCTGCTGAAGGCTCTGGGGAGGTTGGGATGCTTTGGGAGGTAGAAACTAGGCAGCAAATATAGGCCACGAGGATGGAGTGGATCTCGAGGTGACAGCCCAGCCCTGCTTCTGGTCCTGTCTCTGCTTCCCATCCACCACCACGAGGTAAACAGACCACACCAGCCCCACCTGCCCAAGGCCATGAGCCAGGGTTGCGCCTTTTCCATCATGATTGACTGAAGCCATGAGCTCAAATTAATCTTCCCTCCTTGAATTTGCTTCTATCATTTTGTCATAGAAGTGAGGAGGGGCTGGAGAGCTAGCGGTTAAGATTGCTGACTGCTCTTGCAGAGGACCCAGGTTCGATCCCCAGCACCCACATGGCGGCTGAGAACCGTCTGTAACTCCAGTTCTAGGGGAATCTGACGCCCTTTTCTGACCTCTGCAGCACTGCACAACACGGGTGCACAGACCTACATGCAGACAGTACATTCATACACATAATAAAATAAATAAAATTAAAAAAAAGAAGTGAGGGAAGTAACTAACTAACATCCTTGCTAACAACTAGATTATGTTTTTGGTATCAGATTCTTTTGTGAAGCTTGTTTTTAAGTTTCACATTTTCATTTTGGTCACCTGATGATGGTTATTTACTTTCATCAACCGTGCAAGTCTAGATCCTTCCATTTTGGTTATATTCTCGCTGAAACGTGTTTACAGCAAGGTTCTATGTTAATAGACTTTGGGAACTTGTGTTATTGGTTCCTTTTGTCCCATTTAGCAAGATCTATCACAAGTAGTTAAATATAACAGGCTCCAAGGCAAGACTTCCTGGGCTTATATCCCAAGTCTGACACTTACTGCATGACATTGGACAAACTTCTCGGCACCTCTATGCCTTGGCTTCCTTGGAAAAATAGGTACAACATTGTACCTACCTCATGGATAATTTTGAGGGACATCCTAAGTATCTTGCCAATATGATGCCCTAGTAGCAGTGCCATGAAAAAAATTAATGTTTTTTGTCACCTACAGTAATATGAGAACCACTCTTAGAACTGATTAAGGCCATCATGACCAAGTACAATATATTTCTTTTTTTTAATTTAATTTTATTTATTTTTTTATGTGTATGAATGTACTGTCTGCATGTAGGTTTGTGCACCCATATTGTGCAGTGCCGTGGAGGTTAGAAGAGGGTGTCGGATTCCCCTGGAACTGGAGTTAAAGACGGTTTGGTTTTCAGCCACCATGTGGGTGCTGGGGATCGAACCCGGGTCCTCTGCAAGAGCAGTCGGCGCTCTTAACTGCTAGGCCATCTCTCCAGCCCCAATAATTCTCCTTTGTTTTTTTTTTTTTTTTTAGACAGGGTCTCCCTGTAGCCCTAGCTGTCCCTGGAACTCACTCTGTAGACCAGGCTGGCCTTGATTTTTTATGGAGAGCTCAGAGACTGTAAGCATTTAGAAGCCATGAAGATTGCCAGTACTAGGGCTTCATCTAGAACCCAGGGAGGCTGATTCCCAGCCCTAGACTCTGAAACTCAGAAGACAAGCAATCACTGTGTAAGGAAATGGACTTTGACATGAGCAGAGTCAGCTGCCTGAGCTTGCCACAGCAGGTTCCTGCTCCCAGACGGGGCTACAGGAACACACCAGCATCAGGCAAATCAGTTCCTTAGTTAATGCCTCCATCCCCATCTGTATTCTTTTACCTTAGCGTCCTATCTTTGTCCAACTTGGGTTCAGCCCCCAGCTTTGGACTCCTGGCCTGGACTGTGGAGAGCCTGGTTCTCTTTCTCTCTCTGCCTCTCACCCTTTCCCTTTGATTCATCGAGCTTGGCCTAGGTAATCTCAGGCCATAGACTTGAACCATTGCACCTGCCCTGTCCAATATTCTCGGTCTCTCTCATCTGTGAGCTTGCATGCATTCACACCTTCCCTTTGGGGAATAAACTAACTTTATTTGATATAATACTTTATCTTCTGGCTCACTATTTGTATCAGCATGGGTACTAAAGAGATGATGAGTTTAAATAAGAGTGCCGATAGGGGGGGCTGGAGAGATGGCCTAGCGGTTAAGAGCGCCAACTACTCTTACAGAGGACCCGGGTTCGATCCCCAGCACCCACATGGCGGCCAAGAGCTGTCTGAAACTCCAATTCCAGGAGAACTCCAGTTCCAGGGGAATCCGACACCCTCTTCTGACCTCCGTGGCATTGCACAACACGGGTGCACAAACTTGCATGCAGACAGTACATTCATACACATACAGAAATAAATAAAATAAAAAAAAAAAGAGTGCCGATAGAAAAAAAAGGGGGGGCTGGAGAGATGGCCTAGCGGTTAAGAGCGCCAACTACTCTTACAGAGGACCCGGGTTCGATCCCCAGCACCCACATGGCGGCCAAGAGCTGTCTGAAACTCCAATTCCAGGAGAACTCCAGTTCCAGGGGAATCCGACACCCTCTTCTGACCTCCGTGGCATTGCACAACACGGGTGCACAAACTTGCATGCAGACAGTACATTCATACACATACAGAAATAAATAAAATAAAAAAAAAAAGAGTGCCGATAGGAAGAAAGAATAGTGTTACATGTTACACAGCTGAGCTATATAGCCAGGAGACTGCTACATTGAGTCATAAAGTTGGAACTCACTTAAAAAATTATATGAATGTGTGTATGTGTGGGGGGACCTGGGCCCACAGAAGCTAGAAAAGGGACATCAGATCTCCTGGAGCTGGAGTTACAGGCAGTGGTGAGTTGCCTGATGTGGATTCTGGGAACTGAACTTGGATCTTTTGCAAGGGCAGTGCACACTTTTTTTTTTATGTGTATGAGTGTATTCCCTGCGTGTAGGTGGGTACACCCATGTCCTGCAATGCCCACAGAAGTCAGAAGAGGGCATAGGATCTCCTGGAACTGGAGTTGTAGACTGTTACTAGTCCTCACGTGCGTGCTGGGAATAGAACCCCGGTCCTCTGCAAGAGCAGCCAGTTCTCTAAACTGCCAAGCCAGCCCTCCAGCCCCGCAGTACACACTTTTAACGAATGAGCCATCTCTCCAGCTCCCGGACCTCAGTTTTAACAACAGTTTCTTGTCATGTTGCATAAGTATCTGTTCTTTTTTAGGGTCCTGGGTTTCTTTGTGAAATTGGTAATATAATACACTTCAGAATATTGTTGAGAAACAGCAATATAGTAATATAGTATAAACGAAACAGTAATATAGAGGAAAGCACTCTGTTAACACCCAAAAACTTTGATAACTTCTTGGAACATTTAACAAAAATTCTTGGTACATTTATATATAACCTCGGTACTTTGAAAACATAAGCCTAAACTGAAACTATGAGATAGCTAGGTGGTAATGTATGTTGTTCCTCTAAAACATATTAAACTCCTCATTTTTCAGTGTTTTAATTTCACCTTTTGTGCTAGGAAATTGGATTCTTTTTCCCCCCTGAGAAATGCAATTTTATTATGACCTAGATTTGAATATATTCTCTCATTTACTGGCTCTGTGACTTTTAACCCCAGTTTTCTTAATTGTTATTTGGATGTGATAATATTTCTGGTATGTATAAACATCCAGGTGTGCTGCTAATATGTCATTGTACTCTCTCCTTAACATCCGGAAACTTGGTATTAGGATTAGCCCTGGTTAAAATTCCCTCAGTGGCTATAAAATGAGTTTTGATGTGGAGATGGGCCCAATGGTAAGGGCGTGCCTACTCTCACCTGGAAAGCCACTCTGGTTGTATTCCATGAACCACCCACACCAGCAGGCTCCTCCTCTTTCTTCTGCTCTAAATTTCCAAAGGCAAGACATTGCTTTGATCATGGACTCTCCACAAAGAATCACCCTTGACAAGCTAGCTATGACAGCTGGTCTCCATGTTGTCAACTTTCTGTAGATAACACTGAAAAAAAAATCTGAATGCCAACTCCTCTGGAGAAGACTTGATGAGGGAAAACAGGTATGAACCCAGAATCCAGCTGGGGAGAGTTGAAGCCGTGCAAGGTAGCGTGAGATTGTACAAAAGGAAGCACAGGCACCCTTCGGAGTGTCCCTCAGTCTGTCTCCACTGTCATGGTCTCGATTAGTCAGAGATACTGAGTTTCCTCCAAGTGATTGCCTTGGCTTAATTTTTCTATACGACTTGACAACAAGAAGCGTGACAAGTTCCATCTCAGCTCGCAATCAAGCAGAATGGGGCTGTATTTGTCTCTGCTGACCCCTGGGAATGAGGAGCCAATTAGAACTCCTTCTCCTATTTCATGCTGTGGTGGTGGAGCCCAGAGATGAAATATTGCCCGATCCAGAGCATTCAGCAGGATGTGCTGGGCCTTTCTGTTCAGTGTGTGTTTGGGGGCTACTACTCGGCTCAGCCTGCTTTGTTCCTTAGTAGGTTGTAGGATGGGTTCAACACACTGGAGCTTCATCAAACAACATACCCTGAAAGAAGCTACCTCCTGGATATGCATTGGATTCCTGAGGCTTGTTGGAGGCCACAGACCTTTGCCCTAATTCCCCATGACCACAACACTTAAGTCATATCCTTCTCCTGGTCTTCCCTTCAAGGGCAGGCCCAGGTTTTAAGGAGAATGAAGCTTAGATAACTTGAAGGAGCCCTTTGAAAGACAAAGGTTACATAATCAGAGGTGTTGAATTATGTATGAAAAACTGTGTTTGTGGACTAGGGGTATGGTTTAGTGAGAGAGTGTCTACATGGACAAGGCCCTGGCTGGATCCCGTGGACTCTAAAAATAAGAAAAGCTGGGTGCAGTGGTGTACGCCTTTAATTCCAGCCTCAGGAGGCAGTCAGGTGGATCTCTGTGAGTTCAAGGCCAGGCTGGTCTACATAGTGAGTTCCAGGCCAGCTGGGAGACCCTGTCTCAAAAAGACTAATTAAAAAGAGAGCAAATATGAGAATGGGAACAAGAATATTCATTTGGAATAAAAATCTATCAAGGCAAATTTTAGAAAATTAAGTCAACAAGCACCATAAAAGTTAAACGAAAATAACAAAATGTTTTTATACTAGACATGCCTGTTTCAGAGCTTTAGTCCTTACAAATCCTCACAGCTTCATTGGATAATAATGTTGGTGATGTTTTCTATAGAGAGCATGGAATGACTGTTGCATCTTTTAGCATGTTTGACTGAGAAGCAATGTTTATTTTTAGTAGCTTAGATGTATTTATGGTTCCTGAGCACTGTGGTTTAGATGGGTATCTCATAAAATCCTTTAATGAAGGCTTGGTTTCCAGGGTGATGCTTCTGGGAAGTAGTAGAACCTCTGGCACTGTGAGCTGAAATAAATCTCTTCTCCTTTTGAGTTGTTTTGTCAGGTATTTTGCCATAACGATGGGAAACTGACTGGCGTAGCCTGGCCTGTTGATTATGACATTCCCTTGTTGCTAAGCCTCTGTTTTTGTGGACCGAGATCCTTAACGTTTGGTACATCACTGATTTGGAGTATCTCCTGGATCACCTGGCAGAAGTGACGCCTGCTCTGGAGTACCTCAGTCTGCTGGGGAATACAGCGTGTCCCAACGAGCTGGTCAGCTCAGAAAAGGATGAGGAGGACTATAAGAGATACAGGTGAGTGTTCCTGTGGTGGCAGAAAGGACATCTGTCACAACTCTTGAATCCTGCTGTTTTAGTACAGAAACAACCACAAACAATTTATCAATGAATGTCCCTGGCTGCTCTCTTCTGATAAGACTTTATTTATAAAATAGGAGAAGGCTTGATTAGAAGTATGTGACATTTTGCAGACCCTTACTTCTTAGGGAGAGATCTTCCTGTGGTATGCGCCATGGTCGATTTTTGGAGAGAAACCTCTTCCTGTCAGAGTGTAGACAGCCCATAGCCAGTCCCTAGAGGAAGCTTTGTAGGTCCATACATGGCTACCTCTGCCATGTAGCTGTGCTGAAGTCGCTCAGCCCTGTGCTTTCATAGTTTCTGCATTAACAATACTTTCCTTACTTCTCTCTATTCAAGTCATCTTCTGTGAAGTTCCTGGTCCAAATTCATCTTTCTTAGTCTTTTTGATCTTGCCTGTTTTGTTCAACTTATTACATCTTCTGTTTTAAAAATTATATGCATCTCTACACCAGGCTGGTGGCGCACACCTTTAATCCTAGCACTCAGGAGGCAGAGGCAGGCGGATCTTTGTGAATTCAAGGCCAGTCTGGTCTGCAGAGTGAGTTCCAGGATAGCTGGGGTGACAGGGAGACCCTGTCTCAAAAAGACCAAAAAAAAATTATATGCATCTCCATTCCTGAGTCTTGTAAAAATAGCTTAATAATATTTTATTTTTGGTCTCTTATAAAAGAAAGTTTTCTTTTATACCCCATCTGAATCAACAGAGGAGGGAGGAAGTAAATACTAGGGAGGTAGAGAGCTCTTGGGACATAGGCTGGAAGGGTTGAAGAAAGAGGATAATAGTTTGAGAGGAACTTGTTCTACTGAGACTCATTTAAAAACTCTGTGGTGACCCACAGAGGAATGTAGTGGGAACCATCATTGTGTATCAGGGCAAAGCTATAAGAAATACTGAAAGCTATTATAGATTTGCAAGGGGAGGGAAAAAAAAAGCACAATACACAGATATAAATAACACTACAGCAAGAATTCAGTTCTAGTCTATAAAGGAGAATTTTGTAACTCTAAATTCATTTCTTAGGTTTCATGATTAACTTTGTAGGGGTCTTAGGCTATTTTGAAATGGACTCAGGACAAAGTACAAACCTTCTTGAAAATAAATATTTATGAAGTCTTTCTCTATGATGAAGGTTTTCCATCAGGATGTGGTGCTGTAGATTTGAATGCAAGTTCTTCTAGGAGAAATATGGCTGCTGTCTAGCCAGGGAATACTGAAGATTTTCCAAATCCTCACTTTGAATGGCTTCATTGCTTAGGCATGAACTTCTAGAGCATTCTTTTATTTTTTACTTCGAATCATTTAATTGGCTGGTATAAGGCAGAAAGGGGTCACTTTAAACATTTTCTTGCATTAACCATTTTTAGACTTACATTATCTTTTTTATTGTAGTCACCAATATATATTAATTAACGAGCTCTGTTGTGATATTTACACATATGCATATATTGCACTTGATAGTATCTAAGTCTTACAACTTCCTTTGTATCCCTGTTCCCTCTAGTCTACTTCCCTTTCCTCATTTGTGCCTCTTCAGCCCTGGAATATTGTCTTCTTTTGTTTTAGTTTCTACATATGAAAGGAAGCATGCTGAGACTTGTCTATACAACATGATTTTGTTCTTCTTTATGCATAAATAATACTCCATTGTGTAGAAACACACACACACACACACACACACACACACACACACACATATATATATATATATATATATATATGTATATATATATTTACTTTATCCATTCATCTTCTGGTAGGCACTTAAATTTATTCCATAGCTTAGCTATTGCAATAACTAACTTTAAATTCAAAAAAGTTCATCTATCAAACATTTTTTAAACATTGTTTGAAAAATTCTCATTTATTTCTGACTTCCTTTCTTTACATTTGGTTCATTTTTAAAATAATAGCTTTTAGGTATACCTGAATGTGCATGGGTAGTGTTTAGATGTCTGTGTGTATAGACACATTCACACATATCCATGAATTAACTCATGGGGCCTAATATCATATGTGAATACATTTTTATTATTTTCCTCCTAGAAGGTGAGAGGCAGCATAGGAGAAATTTTCTAGTTTTGCCCTATTCTGTTCATTCTTAGACATGAGGCTTATGAAGTATAAAAAGACAAGAAAAGCTAATATTTTATAGTTGTTATTGTATGAGCAGTCAGCTCAGAAGATCTAATTTGGTGTTCAGTTTCCACAGGGAGACCTTTAATGTGGGGAGAGCTCTTTAGATTAGTGGGTTCTTAATGGCCTCTGAGTTAACCAAGGCATTCATTTGGTAGCAAATCCAAGGAAAACATCCTTCAGGGAACTGTAGTGTTTGGTGGGCTCTGGGATTCTGAGACCCTCTGCAGAGGGCTTTATCGCTTCTTTATCATCTCTGTGTTGCATATCCCATCTTACTAGTCTTCGCAGTCCTGTAGACAGGTCAACATCTAGAGAGCACCTTTCAGTGGGTGAGGATGAGTCCCTGTCTCTTGAAGCCTCATGCCAACCTGAAACAGTGCTTGGCATGGAAAAGTGTCTCAGTGACTTGTTTGCCGCAGGTGTCTGGAATTCTATTCCTTCTGAGAACTGTGTGTTTATAGGTTGATATGGGGAACTTTGAGTACTTGCAATGTGCACAGTGCCCAGCACATACTGTTGGATACCAAGAAGTGCAGTTACCAAGCACTGACTATCATTTAAACTCAATCCGTGTCCTGACTGTGGCTGGCTGATAATTCTTTGCAGAGGGTTTCATTCTATAAAAGTACCTCGAAGGTGACTGGAGAGATGATTCAGTGATTAAGAGCACTGATTCCTCTTGCAGGGGACTCAGGTTCGATTCTCATAACCCACATGACTGCTAACAACCATCCATGGCTCCAGTTCCAGGGGATCCAATGCCCTCTTCTGACCTCAATGGGCATTGCATGACATAGGTACATTTACATACATGTAGACACGCATACACATAAAAATAAACATTTAATAAATAAAATATATTTTTTAAAAGTAATCCCTCTCATGAGCTCACCTAAATATCTGCAAGCATGTCCTTTCTGTCCCAGGTCTGTGTCACTGGAGGGATGTGAAGTGTGGGGACGAGAAGGTTGGTGGTCATTGCACATATGACAGTATTGCCCGTGAGGGACTGGATTCTAAAGCTTGCGCACAGCCAAAATCCCATGTGGTCACAATTCCCTTTGGAAAATCCATAAGTCACCCATATGACGACTATGAGATGCTCACGTTCTGAAAGGAATCAGACTAGGAGCAGCAGAGAGCACAGTAAATGTGTTCCCACCCAGTTAAACATTTGCTCCTTTGTGCAGTGAAATGGTGGGTCAGCTCTCTAACACGCTTAAATCTTTTATTAATTAACTTATTTTTTTCTTGTTGACTTGACAGGCACTTGCCCTTGCATTTGGAAGAGAGAATTTTAAGCAGCGTATGGCTCCATTCTCTGGTTTTTAAAATATCTCTGCGTTGTTTATGCTGGAGTGTTTCCATTTCGTTTTTTTTTTTTTTTTTCCTTGAGAAATTTTAGGGTTTCACAACGTGCCTTTGCAATTCAGAGTTCCTGTGGTGTGTGCATTTAGACAAAGCTGTACAGCTGCCTTCTCTACTTTGGGTAAAATATTTTCCTGTCCCTTCATCCGCAGAGTATGAGTGAGGTCTACCTTCTTTTTAGCTGTTACCTAGGGCCCAATAGTAGAGTCTCTATGTAAATTTATGTGACATTTTTGCTAGGAAATTGCTTAAGGAATGAATGATATTTCTACAGTTTACTGTTTTTCACTTTAAGTACGTTTTCTGACAATATGTCTTCTATTAATCATTTAAGCAATAGTAGGAGCCTTAAAGGAGTATATTCAGAAGCAAGAAGCCATGGTTCATTTAGTGCTGTCAAAAAAAATTTCTTATTGATTGGCATCCTCTGTGGTTATGTGATGTAATATTTATAATATGTCACCCAGCCATACATCAAAACAAGCGTGTCTGTTGTTTCATTTCCACAGGAGATGTTGATTTCAAAGAGGTCAGCTCAGTTTTAGGTCACGTTGTGGCCAACTACTGGACCAGAAATGGGAAGTGACTAGATTTATGTAGTTAGCACCTGTCTGTCCAGCCTTTCCTCTTCTTTCCCCTATGCCTCTACCCCTTTCGCTCCCCCACTTACCCCCCTGTGCACCCAGTTGGATTTTCTTGGCACACGTCCCCACTGTAAAACAGGCTCATTAAGTTTCTATGTGAGCATGAACACACTACTGAGTTGTTGAGCAGAACCCTGGCCCTGCTGGGGCAGAAGCGAAACCAGGCCTGGGGTTTCCTTTCCCCATTCATCATTGCTTATGGTGGAGAAATGGATGTGGCCATGTTACTACAGGAGCTTAAAGCAGCTGACACTTTGCTGTGTGCATGCAGTGCTTCTATTCTGGGATGAATGTTGAATGGAGGTGAACTTGGGCCTCTTGCACACCTCAATACCATCCAAAAATCAAGCTAAGAAGTGAAGTAGGGGGAACTTGGGTGCTCAGAATGGTCTATTGTCTTTTTCCTTGTAGTCCTTTCCTGCCTTTTTTTTTTTCTTTTTCTGCACATAGAACAATGCCTGAAAGTCAATAGCAGACAGGTGCGAGATTTCACCCTTCAAATAAGGGCTTGTGGCTGTCTTCCTGTAACTACTGCCTTGTGCATTTCCTCTGCCTGCCCAGGCTCTGTGGTTGGCTTATTCCCCCACAAGTGGGTCCCTCTGTATTCCTCACACCTTTAAATTATTTAAAACGTGGTGCCCTTTCTTTGTTCCCCGGCAGGCAGCAGCCCTGGGACCCGCCCAGTGTCTGTAGCAGTCCAGCAAAGCAAGGGTGGGAGGGGTCCCTCCATGTCTGGGGCACCCACTGCCTTGAGCAGCCACCATTTCCCACTGTATAGGAGCTGTAAAACTTGTGGCCCAGCTAGCATTCCCTAGCTAATCTGCAATCTGGGCTTTGAAGATCACAAGAAAGCAAAGGTCATGACCCAGACATCAAAGTGACAGAAGCCCACAGAGTAATTGCTGGTTACCCTCCATAGAGGGCCTTGGACTCTCCTGTGGGTGTATTGTTTGCACAGAGACTTCAAACATCCTGTCGGGTGAACTGTGAGCAAAATCAGCTGGCCTTCACCAGTTGTCAGGCGAATTCATTAATGCTGTAGGTGAGCTCACCTCAGCTCATTAGAGTGAGATCATTGTCATCTCGCAGAGCATCTGGAGCTATCCCACTCGTGGTGTTAGTTCGTCATACTGTGGTCTTTATTGGTGTTTTCTCGCCATCTTCTCTTTCTTCACCTGGAGGTGGGAAGGGGATGGTTATGCAAGGCAATTGAGCGAAATTGGGTATTAAGAAGGGACCATATGGATGTATTTATTGTAAATCAACTCGAGGCACATAGAATTCAAGCAAGGTAATGTTTGGAAGAGGTTTAGCTTATTTCGCCCATTCCTTCTATGGCACAGAAAGGAAGACTGAGGCTCCAAGAGACAGCTCAAAGCCTCAAACCCTGGGCTCTTTTTTCTGTTCTTTCACCCCCTCACCCCCTGAAACTTAAAGACCTCTCTTCCTTTTCATTTTCACCTCTATGCTTTAAGAGCTTTGGTCTCTCAAAGAAGCTATGCGTAAACCGTTGTTGATTTCTTTTATGAATCAGGCATATTTAACAGTCGATCTGTGCTCTTGATCAGCAGTGTTATTAAGTGGGGTTGATGTAATCCAGTCAACAGCAAGGCAGCATGCTGTTTGCTTGGTGCCATCACCCTGTTCTATTAAGCCTTGTGGAGGATTGAGAACAATACCTAGATCATCCATGGCTGCCTTCCCGGACACCCGGTAGGGTAGCAGTACCTTGTACTATGTCTCTGCATTCCCCATGCATGAGAGCAGCAAGGCAGCAGGGAATAAGGAAAAGAAGAATCAAGCGTCATAAATGGAAGGAGGAGGAAACCCCGGAGAGCCCCAACCTGGTTCTTTTAACTCACAGGAGTCTTGACTGCTATTGGAGAAACAAACAAAACCTCCAACTCCACCAGAAGCTTCCGGAGGTTCCTGGGTTGTCATTTCTGGGCGTACATTTTTACTGGGGAGCAGACAGTTCCTCTAGGATAACCTTGTGGACAGGACAAAAGAAACACCTAAGTTTCTCTTTGAGGTTTAGACAGAAAAAAAAAATGCCTGAACATGGCTATCCGAGCAAAACAAATTGATTTTGCAACAACAAAACATAAAATAAAGGATTTGGGCTGTTCCCTTTTTCCTCCTTCCGGTTTAGCTCTGTCTTTAGAGGGGTCCTTTGAGAAATGGAAACATTTTCCATGAAAAGACAGAGCCTGGGAAGCTCTGGGAGTTGGGCTGTCCTTTTGAGGAAATCTGTCTTTAGACAGAGACAAATGGGTGCTTAGGCTGGATTCCCTGCTCTCCATTTGATAGCCTTCCTTGCCATATCACAGCCAATAGTCGCTGTAGCTCCTACCACCTCTGGCCCTGGGGGCTTCCCACAGCCACCTTGAGAAGGTCAGGAAAATTGGAGTTGCCCTCTGGAGCTAGGGACGTGAGACTTAGAACTTAGACGGATCTCTTTTCATTAAGCAGTGTCCTGGCTTAACAAGCAGTTTTATAAATCTGAAGCTGTCTCCGGGTGTTGCAGGATTTATGGACGAGGGTGGGGGGGGTTTTCTGCCATAAAGTGGTTTATGATGGCTGCCTTCTCTGTTATTAGTAGCTGTCTCTTCCTTCAACCATTGCTGTTTGATAATAGCCTTAAAACACCCAGAATTACTTACCTGCAAGCCCCGTTCCTGATAGCCCCTGTTGACAGTCTGAATAAGTTTACTGCCCTTTTGTTGTACTTTACCTTCAAAACAAACTGATTGAACCATCAATAGCTCGTGTGAGCTGACAGAGGGATGTCATCTGGACTAACCCTTCTGATTGCAGGTTATCTGAAGGAGTTAACCTCCCCGCATTGTTAACTGAAATGTTTTATGTACTATGCAACTTTAGGATACGGCTGTGATAACCCCAGTAACTAAGCCATACATCAAGGTAAAGAGATTTTGGTGCAACAAATAACCCCGGATTAAATTTACAAGGGTTGAATTGATATTGTAAAAGCCTTCATTCTGTGGCTTCGGGAACCTGCTCTTGTATTTTTATGGCAAACTTGTATTACACTCAGGATTAAAGCTGCAGCTTTTGACACCCTGAAATGACCTAGAATGAAGGGAAATAGATATCCCAAGACGGGCATAGGACATGAAGGCAGAAAGCCCACTGACTTATCACTTGGCAGGAATGCTTGAGCCTGTTCTAAGCCATCAGGGAGCAGGAAGACCTGGTCAGACGTGACTGTTATCTGGGGTCTGTGTACCACAGATGCTGGGGCAGGCCAGACTGTTGGATGAACTGGGAAAGAGATTCTTGGCTGCCTCGCTGAGCTCGTAATTCCCAAACTATTATCCCTCAAGGTGTTGTTTTCACTAGGACGTTGGTTCTCAGCAGGACAGCAGCAGCCACAGCATCACCTGGGAACTTATTAGAGACATAAATTCTAGGCCCCAATCCAGCCGGCCTCAGTGAGAAGCTCTGGGGTTGGGGCCTGGTGAGCTGTGCTTTAACAAGCCTTCAGGGCGTGAGGATGCCTGGGCTCAAATTGGAGAACCACTGTGTGTGCTAGAATGTGGGCTCCTTGAGAACAGAGGCCTTCTGCTATCTTTATTCCCCCTTTAGCACCTCATGCAGCTCCTGGCAGGTGGGAACACCTCAATCATGTCTGCTGAGAACTTGAATAAATGAAGAAAGGCAACCCTGGGGAGGAGCTTGTTGGGAACAAGTCTTCCTAGTGTACCCATTGTGATAAGGATAAAGATATTCCTTAAAACATTTTAAAAGGTTTATTTACATTTTTATTTATGTATCTGCCTGTGTGTATGTGTGTGTGTGTGTGTGTGTGTGTGTGTGTGTCTGTGTGTGTGCATGCCACAAGAGTGCAGGTACCCATCAAAGCTAGAAGAGCAGAAGAGGGCATTAGGTCCCCTGGAACTAGAATTATAGGTGGTTGAGGTGGTTGTAAACTTCCCTATTTGGGTGCTGGGAAGTGAATCTAGGTCCCCTGGAAAATCATCAAATGCCCTTAACTACTGAGCTCTCTCTCCAGCCCCCCCCTTTAATTAAAAAAATTTCATTTAGTATTATTGTGTGTGTGGTATATGTGAGCAGGTGTGTGTATGTGTATATATGTGTATGTGTGGGTATGATATGGGAGGGGTACATACATACCACATGTGGAGGTCAGAGGACAACTTTCAACAGTCTCTTTTCTCTGTTGTGTGTTCTGGGACTCTAACTCAAGACTCTAACTCCACCTTGTGGGGCCCTTGGAGTGAAGATGGTCTATAGAGTCTCCAGGGCCTGTCTCCTTGGCTCTCTGACTGTTGAAACAATGGACCCCAAGAAATTGGAATATCCCCAGGAATCTCATGCTGGGAAAAGGAAAAGGCTGGAATCCTAGTGCCAACCAGATGTCTCTCTGGAGAGATTTACACCTTCCAGACTACATGGTAGAGAGACTGGAGCTGAGACAGTCCCGAGTGAGAGGACCATGCCTTGACCACGACACCCATGGCGATGAACCTGGGTGTCATCAGACCTCCTTACTTCTCTTCCCAACTTGGCCATATTGAGTACATCTCCTTTTTCTGCTTTTCACTGTTAGTCACTTTAATTGGCCTATTGTGGGTGGGTGGCCAAGCTGGGTGTGTGCCAAGACCCAGGATCTGACCTGAACTGTTCTCATAACACTAGGCTCCCTCAAACCTCTCTGGAAACCCATGGTGGCCCTTGAAATGGAAGTGAAGTCATCCTGAGTCTTGGGGTGACTGGCAGGCTGTGTCACGGGCTGTCTCCGACTGGATAAGAACATTCTGCAAACAGTAGCTCTTTGTCATGTGAAATTTTTTAACTAGCTTAAGAGCCAGCACCTCTCTCTGTCTTCCTCCTTTGATTTCAGGGCTGTGATCCAAAGTGAGGCAAATGACAATACTCGGTCTGTTGTCAACCTGGCTCCTGCCAGCCCTGTGAAGGCATCTTTCACTCCATCATTAAACATTGGCTGATTTTCTAATACTGATGTTGTCTTCACTTGAATATTCATCTTTTCCCACCCTCCACTTAGTGGGTGTCTTTACTCCTCTGAGCGTCACTTCTGACATATTGTTTCTGTCTGTACATGTCTTTATTTGAAAGAATCTGTTGTCATCAAGACTTTGCTGCTACAAGCAGGAGATAGAAGTTTTCTCTGACAGTCTGAGGCCGGTGGGAATTCTGCTAAAGGGTAGAAAGAACATTTAGGTCCTTTGTGGGACTTTCTTGATTTGGGATAAAAGTGGAATGAAGTGTTTGGAGTGTTAAATGAGAGGGTTAGGAAGAGAAGGGAATGAGGGGCTAGATGGAGGCCAGCAAGGATGTGGGAGAGAGGGGCAGGTATGAAATTCCAGGACCTCAAAGTCTTGGGGTACCTGGGGCTATGGAGGAAAAATAAGCGTTAAAGGAATTTCAGGGGCCCAACATGGCTCTGCGTTAAAAGCATTTACTCTGTGGGCCTGATGACCTCAGTTCCATCCCTGGAACGCATGATGTTATCCCAGCATTCCTGCAGGGAGACGGGAGGCAGAGCCAGGGGAATCACCCAGAAGCTCATGAGCCAGCTAGCCTGGAGTACTTAGCAATGTGAGACAAAAAGAGAGACCCTGCCCCAATAATAGATGGAGAAAGCTGACCCCTGAGAATCAACCTTTGACCTCCACAGAAGCACTGTAAGATGCGCATGTACATACATACACACACACACACACACACACACACACACACACACACACACACACACACACAGAGTAAGACAAACTGCAAAGGAATTTCAAGGTATTTTGATTTTAACTCAACTGCTGTCTCTGGCTTTTGAGTGATGGCCCAGTCTTTTACCTGAATAAGCAGAGAGAGGTCACTTGGTGATATGGGTGGCAGCTCTGAGGACCAAAGGATGCAGTAGGAAAGGAAGCATAGTGTATGCCCAAGTCATATCTGCCCCTAGAAAACCATAAGTACTTGGTGCCTGCTTTTCAATTTGGTTTGTTGACGTCTGTTTGAGATTTTTACATTCATTTTTTTTTCTTTAGTTTTCAGTTAATTTCTCTTTTCTCCTCTGTGTATAGCCTCTGGCACCTGGCTTTACTGACTTTCCATTGTTGTGTGTCGATACATATTCCCAATTATAGCAAGAATCTCTTTGAGAGGAGGGATTGTGTCATAATCACTTCCGTATTCCCAGAGCCTGACATATAGTATATGCTCAATAAATATTCGTGGAGCTGAAATGAATGGGTTAGTTACTGAGTTTATTCTTAAGTTAATTTCTAAGATAAAATGGGGGCAATAAGGAAACCTGTCCCTGCCTCAGAGAAGCTTATAATTTAAATAAGAACATTATCTGAACAACAGGGAAGTAATTAGAGCAGGAAAGCATGGTGGAGCAGATGCTGACAGTGAAGTCTAGGAGCGCCAAGAAGGAAGGAAACAACGTGGGCTAGAGAGAGGTGAAGAGGACCTTGGGGACTTGAGCAAATGCTGAGGAGGTGCTACAGGAAGTGACAGATTCCTTTAGAGAATGGCCATTCATTGCTCTTCTCACCTCTTCTCACAACGCAGGAAGGTAGGGGCTGATAGCGCATGCCTTAATTCCAACACTTGGGAGACAGAGGCAGGTAGACCTCTGTGAGTTCCAGGCTAGCCTGGTCTACATACCTCATGCCAGGTCAGTGAAAGCTACATAGAGAGATCTGTCTAAAAAATAAAAAAGACCAAAGAAGGAGAGAGATCATGAACAATTGGTCATTTGAGTGACACCAGGATATGGTCTGGACAGGAAGCATCTGGGTCGATGACTGTCACTGAGAAGAAAGAAGTATAGACAGGTGTCTGTACTTTCAGGCATTTCTAAGCTTCTACCCAGACCAAGCACGTGCTTCTGTCAATACCCTCCATACCTGCTGAGGACAGTTCATCACACACACAGCCATAGGCTTATCCTTGGAGTCTATATAGTATTTCAAAGTGAATAGAGGCCACCCAACACTTGTTGAATATTAAGATAGCCTAGAAGCCTCTCCTGGCCTGATTTATCCTTGACAAAGATCTCCTGAGACATTGTACAAATGACCCAGAAATGGTGACAGAAAAATCCTCAAGACTCTTGATTTTCCAGTGAAAATGTTCTCAGGTACACACATTACCTAATTCTACCCTGGAGTCACTCAGCTTATTATGGTCTAGTTTAAGGTCTTGCCTGGGAAATCAAAGTCTCCAGGCTCAGCTCTAAATTGAGGATCTGTTGTTAGATCAAAGAAGAGGATGACACAGATGATTCCCGGTAACGGTAATTACATAAATGGTACAGTCAAGGTGGAAGCTTGTCTTACTGAGAACTCCCCATATAACGAAGATGCCAGGTCCAGTTTCCAGAATGGAATAAAGGGATACTTTGACAGGGGCCTATGGGCTAATCCCAGCTGAGTGTGTATGGATCTACCCTTGAGTCCAGTGGAATCATTACAGTGTGGTCTTGAAGGTTGGTTGTATGACTGCATAAAGTCCAATACCTCAATATTCCCCCAAGAAAAGCTGTTTATTCTTTTAAAAAGAAGAAAGAAAAATCAATAGCCGTGATCTAAACATGTTGTTTATTTTTATTATTATTTTTTTAAATTTATTCTTGTATGTGTAGGAAGGTACTGCCTGCATGTAGGTTTGTGCACCCGTGTCGTGCAATGCTGTGGAGGTCAGAAGAGGGCGTCGGATTCCCCTGGAACTGGAGTTACAGATGGTTCTCAGCCACCATATGGGTGCTGGGGATCGAACCCGGGTCCTCTGCAAGAGCAGTCGGTGCTTTTAACCGCTAGGCTATCTCTCCAGCCCCATTTTGTTTATTTTCTGAAACAGGGAGTGTCTCCTTGTGTACGCCAGCTCTCTTAGAACTTGCCCTACAGACCAGGCTGGCACCAAGCTCATAGAGAAACTCTGGGATTAAAGGCATGTGCTACCACACCCAGCTAAGATCTAAACTCTTAATACCTCGTGGTGTAGATTCCCAAGCCTCGGGCCTGCTACCCACATCTCCCCTGTCACCTGAGCCTTCCTGATTAGTTTCTGCCTCTTTTCCTCCAGATACTTTGTTTTGCATAAGCTGCCCAATTTGAAGTTTTTGGATGCCCGGAAAGTCACCAGGCAAGAACGGGAGGAGGCATTGGTCAGAGGGGCCTTCATGAAGGTGGTGAAGCCCAAGGTAAGCTTCTACATCCTGATCTTAAAGAGAGATTTACATCTCACTTCACTGGCTGCTCTTCAGAGTATAGGCGATAACTTTCTATATAGTTTGAGAGCAGATGGGATCTCATGCCAAGGTTCCAAACATGAACTATAACTGGGTACTGTGAACCAGTCTAAGGAGACTTTATTTTGAAGGCAGCACCATGAATGAAACTCAGTGAAGCTCTATGGGTGAGACTTCATCAACAAAGGAGAAAGCAGCAGGTACTTCTTATTTTGGGGGTGGGTATGATTGCTCTGGGCCTCCAGGAGACACTCGTTATTCTTACTACCAAAGAGGGTCATTTTGGTCCATCAGAGATACAGATTCATTCTACAGTTCCCTGACATACTGTTTGCCTGAGGGCCATGGTTTCTGACATGTCCCGGGGCTCCTGTGTGCTCCCTACATACAGCTCTACAGTGTTCACTGGGAGAATTGGATTGGGCCTTGGATTTAGACACGAGGAATATTCAAGGATGTGTAAATAATCTCCGGGAGACATTTGGGTCCTTGCGAGAAGTCTGAAACTGGGGAATGGACTCGGTGACCCCTGATGACCCTTGTGGAAAGCCATCACTACCCTAGGGCACTGTGGAGTGCCTTAGTTACCTCCCATGAAATTGCAGCTGTATGTTGAAAGTGCTGGCACAGGAGTCCTGAAGGTCTAGTTTGTCCTCGCTCGGTGACTTATAGCCCTCCGTGCAGGCATTGGGAGTGATTAAGGGGGGGAAGAAAAACCAAACAAAGCCAAAGCAGAGCAGAACAATGAAGCCTCTTCCATCAAGTCCTGCTGTTGGCAGCAGACCTCAGGCCACTTTCTTTCCCTGAATCCATGAGGTGCAACTGATTTCCTGTTATGCTGAATAAAATTGCTAACAGTTGTGGAAATATATGATATGGAGGGTATAATTCTGGCAGATAAATGTATTGTTACCTGTTTCAGCATGTGGGAAATTAATTGAGTGATTCATTTCATAGCCATTAAAGTGTTAACAGTTCTCCTTATTGGAGCATAGATTTGACACACTGCACATGGCTGCCTTTAGTTATTCCAGTTTTTGTCATTTAGTCCAAATGGAAGGATTTATTTCTGGGCCTTTTTTTTTTTCTTTCTTCTTTCCTTCCTTCCTGTCTCTCCTTTTCTCTCTTTCTCTTTCTTAGTATTTCAGAGTCAGCCAACATCACCAATGCCAGTTTAGTAGAGCAGATTATGTTTTCGTAATAATCCCCTGGGCCAGAACCCTGCCATTCCGCTTCACATCTACATGGCACCAAATAACTTGGTATTTATCTTGCCTTCATTTGCTTTGGGATGGAAAGCTACACACTGTCCACGGAAACCCTGGAGGACTACTGACTACACTGCCCACTGTACTTGGATGTTGTCTTCAGTACGTGCCTGACTTTGTTCCAAGGTTCTATGCTTCAGAACCCCGGTAAGGCACAGAAGGGAGCATGGACTCACTTTACAGGTGATGGAATTCAAGCCCAGAGCAATTCATAGGGCTTCCAGAGACTGCCTGGTCACGAATGCTTAAGCTGGAGTTTTATCCCAGTGCTGAAGTGGGGACCCCTCTCTTCTAACTCTGCTTTCTTACCCCTCATGGAGATGAATATTCTTGTGGGTGGGGGGATGGCTCTTAGTACAAATGAAAACTCCCAGGAAGAGCTAAACGAGGAAGACATGGAAGAGGACCGTTCCACTGCGTGAAGATGGGGGGGGGTAGACTCCCCTGTTGCCTTTGCAGGTACTAGGTGCCTTAAAACCTGCCAGCATCTGGCTAAGTCATTAGTGACATCAGCTCTTCAGAGTTCCCAATTAGCTTCCAATCAATTATAGAATTAGCTCATGTTTGCGTGATTGACTCTAATATCCTCACTAACTGTATTACACTCTAAAATGCCCATTAATTATTTGAGGAGAGACAAAAATACCCTGACAAAGCATGGGAACCTTGCGTTCTGTTTATTGTGGAGTCACATGATTTCCCAGCTGGAGAGGTCTTCAGAAATCCCTTCTGTTGTATTGTGGGTAAGAGCCTGGGAAAGATGGTTGCCTCAGGCCCCATGGTCCTGATGAGGGAGTTAGGAACCAAACCCGGGGTCTTGGAGTTCTGGTTAGGAATTCCTCTTACCGTCATGATCTTTCAAGATCACAAGAAGATCCCAGTGTGCTATTGTTTTCCTATTAAACTGCTGCTGTCGGATGAATGGCAGGTGATTCCCTTTTGTCTGTTGTTGTCAGAGACAGGCAGTGGTATTTTTCCTGAGGACAGAAAGAGGCCAAATGAGCTCTTTGCTGAATTAATACATTGGCTTTCAAAGGCTGCTTCTCTCCCCTTTCCAGTGTGTACATATATTTGTTCCTGTGCAGGTGTGTATATACATTCTCATTTCTGTCTCTGTGTATATATACATATGCATGTTCTGGGAGGCCTGTGTATACCCGGAGTCGGCTTTTAAGTGGAGAGCAATTTCCTTCCCGTGAATTGCCCACGCTGTGCCGCACACACTTGCTGAAGACCTATTTTTCATAACAGAATCGGAATCTCGAGCTGGTTTCTGTCCTTTCCGAGGCGGCAGGGGCCTGTTGTGCTTATTCAGCACAGTGTTCTGATGGATGATCAAGGAGGCTGTGATTTGGGGAGCTGTTTTCATTTTATTCCTGACATAAAGTATTTGGGAGAATGGAAAATGCTTCTCCAATCACAGCCTTTGCCTTTGAGGTAGGGAACAGGCAGTCTGGGTGTTCTCAGCTGACGCAAATGCAAAATCAGCCAGGAACTAATCAACTCTCGATGTCACTAAGGTTTGATTTGGTACCTGGCAGGTCTCAGCACTTGAGTGTGAGTTCTCTCTGCCTCTTTCTCCCGATGACACATTTTGCTATCATGGCTGCTTATTGACTTTTGTTGTTTGAAAGCTCCCTTTCCTTCTCAGCTCAAATTGTTCTACAGAAAGATGCTGTCATTCATTAGAAACCGATAAGGAATGTTACAATGGGGTGAATAGATATTCATACCGTGTGTGTGTGTGTGTGTGTGTGTGTGTGTGCGTGTGTATGCGTGTGCGTGTGCGTGTGCGTGTGTGTACAGTTAATAGACCTACAACAGCTAGGATTTGCTACTTTCTCAGAATTTTAAAGAAAATATATACTGTTGTCAAATATTGGCCATTGGATAATGCTATGGTCCATTCAGAAAGCATCAAGCTGGACAATGAGAAGTTTGAGGCCTCTAATGAAAGGTGTCTGGAATGACCAGACCATGACCTCCTCCGCTGCACTGGGAAACAGAGATCAAAGCGTGTGTAGGCCTGTCCACAAGGGCATCTGCGGTGTCATAACAGCCCTGCATGTCAGAGAGGCAGCTCGACATCCTGACAGTCACAATTGCTTAATTATGTTCTGGCTTTGTAATTATTTCATCCGTGTTCTGGCAAAGAGCACTGTTGTTGTTTCTTTGATATAATTATTTGAAGCGGAGCCGTCTTGTTTACAGGCATGTATACAAAGTTGACTGTTGACCTGTTTGATCTTCAGAACTTAGCGAAGCCATGGAAGAGTATCCATGGGGAGGGGCACTGGGCTGAGTGTCACAGCCTGTGTTGGAAAGCATTTGGGTATGTGTGATTTTGCTTGCTTCTGTGATTATTTCTTTCCAGTGATGGGGTGTTAACAGATATATGTTGATGTGAAATGATATCATACATTCCTTTATGTGGGCATACTTGGATTCTCAGCACACGTGATGTGTCAATTGTGTATATGTGCAGCTTTGTGTATCTTGTGTTCTTGTCTCTGTTGGGTCTTCATATATTCAGAAAGGTAATGGAGGAAAAGAGAGAAAAGAAAGAGAAGGAAGAAGTGAGGAAGAAGAGGAGGGAAATGGGGAAGAAGGGAGGGAAAAAGGAAGTCTGGAGAAAGGGAGAAGTATTATGTCCAAGGAATAACCTTCAGTGGATCTGCCTCTCATTCTTAAAGTGCACGTTAAAAGTTTCCTCTGTCTGACAATCACGGTGACTACTCATCAAAGTCTTGCTGTTGACGTTCGAAGTCAGGTACAAATTCCCCTGTGTACATTTAGTTTTTCCCACCTGGTCTTTGTTCAGAGATTTCCAGCAAAAGAGCAATGTGAGATGAAGACGGAGTGGAGTTACAGGGAAACCAGCTCTTTGTTGGGATGAGGAAGCTGGCCATCTCTGGGAGGGCTACATCCATGAGGCTGATATAGGGCCTGTTTTGTTCAGTTTTACATCTCAAATGTTTGGCCTATAGCAGAGGCTCAGTCAATGCCCACCAGAAACATGAATCACGACTGATAGAGCGCGTTGAGAGATTTCATCCTGAAAGTCTGAACGTCGTTGTAGTCGGCTCCAAATGACCATCTGGACAAACAGAAGAAAAGATCATAGCCTCAGAAGATGGGAGATGTTAAACCTGAACATTGCTGGGACGGACAGATTCTAGGTTGCACATTTATTTTTATAGAAGATTTACCTAGATTTACTTAGATGGGAAGTCCTGTGTATGCTCTCTCTGCCTTGGTCCTTCCATTGGACAGCCCTTCTAAGTGAAGTAAAGGTGTGAGCAGAGTCATCTGTAAACAGCCCCTGAGTGTGTTTTTTTGACTCCTCTTCCTCAGAACCTACCTGATCATAGCAGGGCTTTGAAAATTAATAATCAGCTTTTCTGAAAAATATCTTGGAGCCCCTGCAAGTCTACATGAACCTAAAATGACAATTTCTTCTATCTTAGCTGTTAGATGGCTATTGTTTGCACTTTAACAGACCCATACGAGTAGCTTATTTAGGGTCATATAATTGAGTTATTCTGATGCTCAATCTAGTGTTTTTCTAAAATGCAATGCATATGTCTTTGGTATTTTTGGTTACTCCTATCTTGCTCAACTGTCAAGGTATAAGAGATGATCAGAACCTACCTCTAAATTTATAACAGTTACTAATGTTTACTTGATATTTTACATGAAACTGAACCTACCCCAAAATAAAAAGTTTAAGCTACACACACATGTAGTTAACTAGACATTTAGTCCATGTATGTTACAAATTCTCCGCAGTGCCAAACACTGAGAACAAAAAGTGTAAATGTCATCTGATTTTCTGGATATTTTTGATTACCTAATATGTTAGCGTTCTGTGATTCATTTCTGCTTCCACACAGATGCCTCTTGTCTAGAGACACATTCAAATCCCATTTTCGGTTACTCTGTAGTAACTTTTGAAGAGAAGGGGATTTCTTAATTGATTTCCTTTTTTTGGAAAATGCTCCAGAAATAAGTTTAGAAATAACTCTGCAAGCTAAACACTGAGGCTTGTTTGTTTCTCATCCTCGTTTCTGACTTTACTCTTGGAGGAAATCTCTCATGGATTTTGTGCTTCTCTGTTTGGTCACACTGTGTGATCCCTTGTCTTGAGTCAATGCTTTGAGAGTATTGTTCTCCACTGCCTGTGGATGGAGCTCTGAAGCTCACAATGGAGAGTGTGTATTAGCTTCCTTGCTGCTGTGACAAAATGCCTCATAAAATGCATTTAAGGACATGGGTTTATTTTGGCTCACGGTTTGAGGGCACAGTGCTTCATGGTGGGGAGATCATGGTGGTAGGAGCTGGAGGTCGATCCCATCAAGTGGATAGTCAATGTTGACTATCACAGAGGAAAATGATATAGATTGTAAGAGATTCTAGAGGCTTCTGAGAACATAGTAGAGGCCATTCTCCATGGAGTTCAAGGCCATGGAGATATATTCCTATTCCCAATGGAGCCAGTGTTTTCCACAATATCTCAGTAAGCCCAGATCTATCTTTTCCCTCTCTCTTTTCTCTCAAATACTCATTTTGTTAAAAGATATTTGAAATGACCTGTGTCAAGAGGACCATGGAAGAAGGTGATACTCTTTAAACATGGGGAGTGAGATAAAGATTCCTAGCAAACTGTGCAGAGTCTAGAACCCAACATTTGGGAGAAGTATGGCCAAATACATCTTGTCTGAAATTGTGCCTTCCTCTCTACCCTTGCTGTGGTACCTCCTGTAGGGAGGGACACATTTACCTTCTCCTGCTGACTTTGGCTTCAGCCATATGATATCTTGACCAATAGCCTGTAAGTGGAAGTGACCACTGTCAATTCTAAGTCAAGACCTTCTGAGCCACCACATGCTCCCTCTCCCTGTCCTCTGTTTGCCACCGGCTATGGAAATAACACAAGAGGGAGGCACACTGAGTAAACCTGAACCTGATCCATAGCCTGAAGCCAAACTATGCAAGGGAACCATAGACTTCTGTATAAGGAAGCCACCTGTTGCAAGCCACCAGGACTGAGCAGGATGTGGCTTCAGAACTCTGACTGACACATGATAACTGTCCATATCCCTTCACTCTGATGCTTCCATGGGCACAGCACTAACTCCTGCAGGCTTTCTTTCATGAATTAGGATAACAAGAGCTGTCTAAGAGCTATCTGGATGTGTAGTAATACATCATTAGATGTATGGAAACTTCCCCGGTGTTAGTTCAGAAAGCACCTGGCTTGCACACAGTGTTGACTTCTACTGGACATTGTACAAGAAAATTGTCTAATTTTCTCCTTGGTCTTTAATATACACTTGTAAAAACTGATAATTGCAAAATTGCATACATCACCTAAATTCATGGAGCAGAGGGCCAATTAAGCATTTTATTGACACTGTCCAGGCCCCACAACTCATGCCTTTTCCCTGGTATACCTTATTTTAGGATAGTCAACTTCAAGCTTCGGGATCTTCCCATTATATATCTTAAATTTTATAGAGACCTGAATAGATGTGGAGGCAGGAGTGAAACTGCAGAGAGACAAAGACGTGAAGAGAAGCTGTGTAATTTCCAATGTTGACCTGTGCCACTTGGTGCCATGCATAAGTGATACAGAAACTCAGAAACAATGCCCCGGAGGGCTCTGTATTGCCATAGCCCGAGTTTGGATTTCCCCTGAGGGTGGAGAGCACTCTCCTCAGCTGGATTTGAAGTGGCAAGAAAGTCTGGGCAGTGCAGTGTTTGGGTGTTTAGGAGAGGATCTCTGTGGAGAACATAGTATGGTCATCTGGTCTCGGACAGCCTGGACTTAAGAGCACTCGGTGTTGGTGCTCTGGTGGCCAATATGGGTCAAAGATCCTGATCTTAGAGGCCCCCTCTGGTTTTCAAGGTAAGATCTGGAGGTGATGAGGGGCTTAGAAGCGAGGGTGAGGAGAAATCCATTGGTATCAGAGATCTTAGCAGTGATGGTTCTGGCCCATGAGTCCCGGCATTCCCACATTTCTTTAATGTGTTCTTGCTCAAAAGATCCTCTCCCCTGTGGAGTCAGTTATCTTTGTTTCAAAGAGTGAACTTAAGGCTTAACAATTTTAACTAGGCCATGAAATTCTCATTCCTGTGATTACAGGCAGTGCTTTCAATGGAACCGTAGGATCCAGTTGTGCACAGTATCAGTGTGATGTTTGCTTGATATACTTTGAAAGAGCATTGTTTGGGTATCTTGCTTTTGCCATTTATGGTCTTCCTATTATTTTAAAATGTTAAACTTGAAAAGAAACAGAAGAGACGGAGAGGAAAGTAAAGATACTTTCTTAATAAGAAGTTAGAGAATCAAGTAGAAGTACTGATAGAAAGCTAAGTCAACCTTAACTAAACTAAACTTAAAAGAAACCTTAACCGAGGTTCTGTGTGCAGCATTGGAACTTCATACCAAGAGCTTCTTCACAGCAGCAGATATGTTCATGAACTTGAGTGTATTGTTGACATGCATGTTACTGCACCCGTATTGTGTGATGCCTGTGGAGGTCAGAGGAAAGCATAGGATTCCCCTGGAACTGGAGTTATGGATGGTTGTTAGCTGTCATCTGGGTGCTGGGAATTAAACCTGGGTTTTCTGTAAGAGCAGTCAGTGCTCTTAACTGGTGAGCTATCTCTCCAGCCCCATGTTAGCATGACTTGTTAACATGGCAAAAGAAGGAGAGGATGAGGATGGCATAGGTCCATTTTCTACTCTGGGGTTCTGGTTATTTCCAAATTGCCTGTTATTAGCAGAGGGCAAGAAGAGAAAAGTTTAAGCAGAAGATATAGAAGAAAACTCTATATAAGCTTTGAGATGAAAGGAACATTGTAGTACTTGTTTTATCGGCTATGTTTGTTAACCCTGTGGCAATTTGGTGACTGGGATAAAATAATGAGATTCTCTTGGGCTATTCAACTTGATGAGAGTTCATCTTCATAATGCTAGAAACAAAAATTTGAGGGTAGGGATCTAGCTCAGTCAGAGATGGCTTGCCTAGCATGTACAGGGTCCTGAGTTCTTGTCGGTTATTTCTATCGTCTGTTGGTCCTTTGATCACACATGGCCCCAATCCACATGGTGTTCTTCCCTCCTAGAACCAGACTGGTAGCTTCACGAGGCTACTACCTGATGGGAAATGAGACGTGGACTCAGAGAAAGTCCGGGAGATAGACTCAGTTTTATTCATGCCAGCACTGTATTTATATACTAAAAGCTACTGTGCTCTGGGCAAGGAAGTGGGGGGCAGGCGGATGGGAAGGGTGAGCCACCTTGGCTCCTACTGGGGGGTTGCAGAGATCCTGTTTGTGCAACCAGTAAACTAGAGGTGTGACATTTTGCTCAATACCTCAAGGGAAGGGGCCATCTGGTTCTGGAACCTTGTAGAGATAGGCGAGGCAAGAAAACACTGCAATATCCCGACCTTATGGAGCTATAGATAACTCACAGAGACAACTGAATGCCCACAGAGATATCAGATAAAACTCTCAGAGGTTCTTCAGGATGGGACAGGTTTTACAGGTCTTTGCCTCGAGACAGGCAAAGTTTCATTCCTATAAGTTCCAATTCCAGAATCCCCCACTGTGGTGGGTTATATAGGAAGTGTACCCCATAGGCTCAAATATTTGGACACTTGAGCATCCCAATTGGTGAAAGTGTCCTGGAAGGTTTAGGAGGCACAACCTTTGTGGAGGGAGTATGTCACTGGGGAGGGCTTTGAGAGTTTACAGCCTGGTCCCACTTCTTGTTTGCCCTTGCTATGGCTTGCTGTTTATCACTGGAGATGAGCGTTCTCAGCTCTGTGCTCCTGTGTCACGACACTTCTCCCACCATTGTGGACACTGTAAGCTCCAATAAACTCTTCTGTCAGTTGTGTTGGACATAATGTTTTATTGCAGCAACAGAAAAATAACTAAAATGCCCATTCAAAATAGTACTCAATAATAATAATAATAGTAATAATAATAATAATAATAATAATAGAAGAGAGTTTGGACTGGACATGCCAGCTCAGTGGCAGAATAGCTGCTTAGACCATGCGAAATCCCATGTTCAATCCCCAGAACTTCAAATAATTTTAAAGTCATCCTGGGCAAGGTGGCACAGGCCTTTAATCCCAACACTCAGGAGGCAGAGGGAGACAGAGCTCTGTGAGACTGAGGCCAGCCTGGTCTACATAATAAGTTCTAGGCCAGCCATGGCTACAGGGAGACCTTGCCTCAGAAAGAAAAAAAGAAGAAAAAAAAAGAAAAGAGATGGTTCATGGTTAAGAGCACTGGCTGCTATTGCCAAAGACTAGGGCTGTTTCCCAGCACTCATGTGGCAACTAACAATCATCTACAACTCCAGTTCCAGAGGATCTGATGTCTTCTTCTGGCCTCTGCAGGCATTACATGTAGATGGTCTACTTACATATATGCAGACAAAACACCCATACCCAGAAAATAAAGTCCTGATTTTCTGAATGTGTCTAATATTTGTTTTTTTATCTTCTTTTTATTTATTTATTTTTAAGCGATTCTACAATATAAGAGCACAGTTGTTTTCAGATCACATTAACATTACTCAGTTTGCCATACAATTAGGTAATTGGCGCTAGCATCCACAGATGAGGGATACCATTCGTTGTTTGTTTTTCTGGGACTGTATTACTTCACTCAGCATGATGTCTCCTAGCTTCAGCCATTTTCCTGCAAAGCTCATGATGTCATCTTTCTTTACTGCTGCATGGAACTCCATTGTGTAGATGTACCACATTTTCTCAATCCACTCGTCAGTTGAGGGGCATTTGGGTTGGTTCTAGCTCCTTGCTATTGTGAAGAGAGCTGCAATAAACATGGCTGTGCATGTATCTCTGCGGTAAGATGAGTCTTGTGGGTACATACTCAGGAGTGGTATGGCTGGGTCATTTTTAAAAAATATTTTATTATTTTACTTTATGTGTATGTTTGTATTGCCTGCATGTAAGTAAGTACACCCATGTCATGCAATACCCAGAGAGTTCAGAAGAGGGTGTCAGATCCCCTGGAACTGGAGTTACAGACATTTGTTAGCTGCCATCTGGGTGCTGGAAATTGAACCTGGGTCTTCTGCAAGAGAATCCAGTGCTCTTAATCATCTCTCCAGCCCAAGTGTCTAATATTTGTGGTTACAGGTTATCATTGAGGACTGGTCACTAGGCAGGTATGCATCAATAATTATCAATGTGCCTAAGTTATGGTATTGGTATGTCCTTCTTTAAACAGTGGGTTTATTGAGAAGCAAAAACTCAGGAGGAGGAAGAGGAGGAAGAAGAGGAGGAGGAGAATAAGAACAAGAAGAAAACTACTTCTGATTGAAAGAAAATAAAATACCTGTACTCTTAGAAATATCTCTTATCCTGAAACTTCCAGTAATGCTCAAGTTCATGCACAGTTTAGATCCAGCTTGGGAGAATGTCACTACCCTCATTGGGGTGTCTTTCAGTCTCTGGACATAGGTCAGCATGGTCTACCTCTGGGGCACATGCACATTCTGCCCAGTCCAAATGCATCCTCTTTGTTGCTCTGACCATGGCAGGGCCTATCACAAGCATGGTAAAGCAGGTCGGCCTTTGGGGGTCCTCACAGCCTGGTGGTGCAATTTGCTCTTTCATTTTCTTCCCTGCTGCTTAGAGCGGAGTGTCTTAGAGGAACAGACAGGGCACTGTCAGTAATACACAGGTGCTCTGCTTCCTTTGATGTTAATTGAGCCAAGTTCAGAGTCATTGTCAGCAACGGCAATTATGTGCAGCCTTTTCACAAGGACACTTTAGGATAATTTTATTTTTTCATGTGCATTTTAAAATATGGCAGTAAATTTTGAGCTACATTACCTGAATTAGAACTCATTATTTCTTTTCAACAGCCAACTAATGCTCTGTCTAGGCTCCAAAGCTGTATTTTTTTTTTTTCTTTTTTGAAGTGGGGAATTTTAAGTGGGGCTTTTACTTAATGAAGCTTTTAACCCAGGAGTGAATTTAAAAGTGAGTCACCCCTTGCTTTGTTATTGTTGTTGTTTGGCATTTTGGGGTTGTCACACAGGCTATCTGGCTGGGTGATCTGTCCCATGTTTAATTTGACTGACTTTTTATTCATTCTTCCCAGTTGCCAGCCCTTGTTTGTGTTGTTGCCACTCTTCAAGCCATTGTTTCCAGCTGTTCTTGGGGCAAGGTTTGCAGTCTGAATGCATCTTGGCCTCTGTGCTTCACGAAACACCCAGATTCTTCCTCAGTCTGCTGGCTACTTTAGATTTGTTATTCCATGTGGAAGGTGGATCCTCTCTGAATTTAGGATTACCTTCAGGATTGGAATACTGGTAAAATGTGTAACTCTTGGCAGCTGTTTTTCCATTGTGAACACAAGAATTCTAGTGGTTCTTTCCAAGTCTGTTTGAGGATAAAGTGATAGAATCTGTGGAAGGCCCAGGCACTGGCTTTGGTGTGTAGAGGCAAGCAGTGAAAGTTTTCAGCTGTGCCATTTCAAAACAGTGTTGCTTTGCCACTGATTTATGTGAGTGGATACAGGGAAGATAATTTTGGCTTACAATAGAGTTTGGGATGTATATCAGTCAGTTCAGCTGCTATAACACAATGTCCCAGAATAGGATGCCTGAGAAACATGAATTTCTTTTCTCACAGAGCTAGACTTGCAAGATTAGAAATGCTGGTGTGGTTTGGTTCAGGTACTGGCTGTCTTCTGGCTTATAAATGACCACATTATTTCTCCTTATGTCTGGATATAAACAGTTTGCCTCTTCCTGATCTTATAAACCACAATCCTGTTGGATCAAGGCTTCATTTAACATCAATAACCTCTTTAAGGCTGACTCTCCAGATATGCTCATACTGGATTTTAGAGTTCAAGAAATGGCCAGACATGGAAGCGAGCACCTTTAATACCAGCACTGGAGAGGCAGAGGCAGAGGCAGGTGGATCTCTGTGAGATGGAGGCCAGCCTGGTCTATGTGGTATGTTCTTGGCCAGCTGGAGCTACAGGGATACCTCCCAAAAGATTTCAACATATGGATTGGAGGAGGACACCATTTAGCCCATACTGAGGGAACCCCTCCCACCCCCCACCCCCCATGGCTTCACTAACTTTTTGACTTATACTTTAAAGAACTGTCCGCATAGCTTTTACTGAATATGATGGAGAAACGAGGCCACATTCTGGGAAGGCACAGACTCCTGAGTTTCATGTCTTTCCTCCCAAGGCAGTGTCTTTGGTTCCACAGTAATGGTGGAGAGAGGAACGCGGGCCCAGAGGAAGCATTAGAAAGGTCAGTGAGCTGACAGTTTGTCCAGGAGTAACCTTTCGAACCTACTAATGAAGCACAAGCAATTAGATATATAGGTATTTAATCCTGTCAGCCCATGAAAGGAAACAGCCAGAATTGACCAGAATCCAAGTCAACAGCTCCAGAGAGAGTGGACTGTTTTACTTCTCATCCACCTGTGCCCCTTTTCTAAGCCTAGGGAACAATCTGTGGAAGAGGGGGCGTGGTAGAATGTAAAGGCTGCGATTGGGGTGAATGGTGAAACTACAGCAATGTAGTCTGGACACTCATTTGATCAACTTGATTGAACAAACAACCTGTCACCCCCCACTGGATGGTGGGGCTGTAGGTGTTTGGGCACAACAGCCTGCAGTTTGGTTTTCCTCTAGCGAGGATGCCTTGTACTTCATGGATTATCACTTATAGCTAAAAAATGAAAAAAAAAACTGAGAGAAAGATGCAGAGACAAGTTATGGAGAATGCATGATCTGGGATGGGTGGGGGTGGGGGGGGGGAGGAAGGGAAAGGGAAATATCCTGATCTGAATTGAAATGAGTTTATGAATGCACAAAGCATCAATAAAAAATTAAATTAAAAAAAAAGAGAAATGATGTATGATGTATGGAAAAAGTTTAATAGCAATAAAAAACAAATAAATTAAAAAAAAAAGAAAGGTCAGTGAAGTGGGACAACAGCAGTGGCTCCATGGTCACCGATGCGTCCGTGAGGATGATGGGGCCCAGTACTGGTGGACAGGACAGCTGTGGGGAAGTCTCTCCACAACCCTAGCTCACAAGAAAGATGCCTGGTGCAGAAATAAGCCCTTAAGCTCTTTCATTTGGATGACCTCGGACTCAACTCTCTTAATCTCCCTTCAACTCCCTTGGCAAATCTGTAAGTCAAGGCTGAGGTTTAGATCCTGGAATCTGTCGTTCAGATCAGGCCCCCTTCTGCCACAAAGTAGAATGGAAAAAGCTTGGGAGTGGAGTCAGGGGCTTATTACAGATGTCCAAAAATATTATCTCATCAGTAGAGAGGCTTTGAAAACCAAGGTTCAGGTACCAGATCTTAGGATAATTATAAAATAACTAAGTGCTGAATTATACAAAGCCATGTTAAAAAAAAAATCTGCTCAGTATAATGTGTTAAAAAGAAAAAAAAAAGGTCTGATTTCTGCATGCATTCTAATTTTTAGTCATGGACTGTTTTGGAAAAGATTAAGTTACAAATGATTCGTTTCTTCCTTGTGTTCAGAAAAATTCCATGGCCAGCTTGCAGCTTGTACTTAGATGGGAAAGGCGGAAAGGCGGTGCAGCAACAACATGAATTGTGTTCGTCCAAGTCGAAACATTGAGGGAAGAAATCAGCCGAGAAGGAAGAGGCTCTCTTTGCTCTTCCTCTCTCCCTTCCTTTAAACACTGAAACTAAATGTGCAACTTTGTTCACATAACTGCTACAAACAGTTCACTGTGTAGGCCAAATGCTCTCTAATGTAGTAAAATTAAGAAATAATATGCTCTGAAAGTGATTTATGAGTGTGGTTAAACTGCCAGATTTACAAAGAAATAGTTCAGATCTTGGGAAGCCTCAGGAGTCACGTCAAAAATGAACTTGACCATGATTTAAACTGCTACTTTTCTTACATGACATTTAATATGTGTACTTTAGAGGCCCATATGTCTTTAATAAAATAGCATTAAGTTTTAAATATGATATGAATGCAGCCAGTTTCTAAATTCATAACCTTTTCCACAACTCCAAAATGCTAACCAATAAGGGAGTCATACATGCAATAAAACATAAACCTTAGAAAATAGCTTTTTATTAAAATGGTTAGACACTTGGCAGCTGGGTTGCAATATAATAAATACTTACAGCCTTGTGGGTTTATCAGACACTGTTTACCCTGCTAGCAACTGGGACCAGACAACTAATTATAGCCCCTTTCCATAGAACTCCTTGCTCACGTCCCTCAAGAGTGTCAGAGAGGATGAGTTGCTGTGTTGAATCTCTGAATCCAGAGACCAGCATTCTAATCCCTGTCTAGCAATTAGAGGTGACCTTGGGTAAGTCCCTCCATTTCTCTGACTTCTTTCAGCTGTGTCATGGGAACAGTAACATCTTCCAGATGGATGTGCAGTTCTAATAAACATCTGACAAAGCACAGCACATAGTAGGTGCCCAGTAAAAACAAATCAATTCTTAGGGCCTGGAGAGATGGCTCAGAGGTTAAGAGCACAGGCTGTAGAACTACAAAGACTGGACTTTGGATCTCAGTACCACATACCAAGCCGGGTGTTCTGCAAATGCCTCAAACTCCAGCTCTGAGGGTTCAGTGTCTTCTTCTAGTCTTGTCACATGCACAGGTTTTTGCACCCGTACACACACACACACACACACATACACACACGTATATGTACACACACACAGGCATGTATGAAGAAATATAATAAATACTCAAACTTTAAAAATAATTCTTCAAAAACTTTTTTGAGGGGTCTAGATATAGGGGTACATGCCTTTAGTTCCAACACTGGGGAGACAGAGGTAGGAGGATCTCTGTGAGATTGAGGCCAGCCTGGTCTACATAGAGAGTTCCAACCCAGCTAGGGCGCTTTTTATTTTTTTAGTGCAGAGTTAGCTTGAGCCAGAACTTCAGTGATAATCTATTCTGAGTTTGTGGGGATACTGAGAAAAGTTGAGCCCCTCCCCCATGTCAGCTTTGTGGAGAGTAAACTAGAGTATATGAGAGTATACCTCTCAAAGACATAGGCATGTCGGAAATGACAGGACATACTTGGTTCAGGGGACTGAGACTGGGTCGCTCCTTTTTCCCAGAGATGAGCTTGAACAGCACCACACAGCCTCTTCTTGCCTTTCTAGTCCACAGTCCACAGCAAATGAGAACTATCCGTGGAGCCTCAGTGCGTTACAGGAAAGATCTTGCATCGCTGCTGTGTGTGTGAATGTGTGGACAGCATCTTTGCAGAGCAGCTCTCGTGCTGGGTTCCCTGAGTTCTGTGTTCTTGTGCACCTCTGTACAGCCTGCTTTTCCACGGGGCCTGTGACCAGACAGCTGGGCTGAAGCTGGATGGTCTGACTGTGGGAACAAGTTATATTTGAGTCTATCATTGAATCTTAGGGTACAGATATATGTGTTATAATCAAAGATGAAAGGGCCAATGGACCATTTTATTTTATTTTCAAGTATTTTAAAAATAATATTATGATCCCATTAGGAGACATTAGCAAAGAAGATCATTCATGCACACTTCCCAAGTGTTAACTTTGGGCCTCTTCATTTTCCATGTTTTTTTAAATATATTTATCATGATTCTTTTCCATATGCTATTTCTCTGGTTTGATTTGTATTCTTTCGCTGATTCCTATTACGAACTGTGCAGTCCTCCATTGAATTTACTCTACTATCAATTACCACCCATGTTCCCACTGTTTCTGGATTTCAACCTTATATCAAAAGTACTGGTAGTTGTGTGTCAGTGTCCCTATGTGCACGTGTGTGTGTGTGTGTGTGTGTGTGTGTGTGTGTTTCCTTTAAGTTTCTTACCTAGGCTCATTTCCCATTGCCAGGCTTATTGGAACTCCAGTTATGACCTCAGAAGTTTCAGGTGCTGCAGTGAATTCCAAGGTGCCATTTTTGAAGTTGGCAGTCCATTCTGGCTGAGACACTGCACCTACCTAGACCAGAGAAAGAATGTAGGTCCAGAGGGGTGTCTAATACTTGCAAGGTCCTCTTTGGAATGAATGGATTTCTTAGAATGCCATTGGTGGTTCTGGTTGTAGAAGAATAGCTTAGACTTCATAGGCACTCCTACCAAGCATGTGCTGGCCTGCTAAGTTGCAGTCCGAGGGAATTATGGGTTCCCCAGAGCATCCCGAAAATTATTAACAGCGTGCAGTCCCAGTCAGTGTGAATGTGCCTTTAAACTGTTAGCCAAATCTTTGCATAATACCAGTCATTCTACCTATAAAAGCACAAATATGTTATTGTTCTCAATAGGCAATTTAATGCAGCGTTGGGGAGGAAAAAAAGAGAAAAGAAGATTACAAGCTGGCTGATCTTGCTTTTATTTCTCTTAAATCTCTCCACACATCTCAGGGGTTGTACTTGTTTAAACATTGTTTGCAACTGTGCAGCCTGTGTGATTTGGAAAGCAAATCAAACTAAATACGAAGTTTTCAGCATGTGCTGTTTTTAAAGGATTTCATGCATTTATTCCAAATATACATTTCTTCCTGAGTGGCTCTAAACCTATAATCTTTTCTTGTTCCATTTCTTTTTGGTGAGGAGGGGGCCAAGAAGGGAACGTGGTTTTGGAGTGGAAGGTTCTTATTAACGTCTACCTCCTTCTTGTGCAGTATTATTCACAGCAGAGCTATTAAGGCTAATTATTTTCAGGTTTCTATCAAAGGGGGATATTTGAAATGACAAAAAATGCATTTATTGGGAAGAAAAATGGCCTGTTTAAATAAGAAAGGGGTCATTATTATCTACACCTTCCCGCCTTCTCCTAGTTACTAATCTTTAAAGGGAGGAGGGGCTAAAGACTCCATCGGAGTCTGTAAGTCAGGAAAGTTTCTAGGAGACTGTGCACACTGAGATGCGGTGGTACCCTGAGAAGGGACTGTACCTTTCCCATTTCTCCACAGCCCACCTGGATGGCTCATTGGTAAGCTGATGCTAATCTCTTGTCTTTCTCCTCTTAGCTAAAATTCGCCCACCTTTGATGTGTGATGGAAAGATTAGTTGTGGGTAAGTTGAGGGTATTAGTCAGGAAAGACTACCTGCTGTAACAGCTTGGCAGTTTGGTTGGTGCCAGTCCACTGAATGTTCCTAGATGGAGACTGAGGGGTGTAGCTCATCAATCAGGGGTGCAGGCTCCTTCCACACAGTGGCTCTGCATTTTTCCTGTTCCCAGGATCTTTCCCTGAGCTCAGCTGGTGGGTGGAGCAAACGTGAGAGCAGAGACTACTTGTGAGATTGACTGACAGACTGCGTCTTAAAGTGACATGCACCACTTCTGCCTCCTCCCATGGGCCAGAACTCAGATATGTAAACACTCTTAACTGCGGAAGAGTCTGGAAAAATGAGACTGTTGTGAGCCAACCCATGACCCCTGTAAAGTTGAAGGCTGAAGCTTGAATTCCCAGGACCTTAGAGATGGGTGTCTTTAAAGAGGGGTGCCTGTAATGCTGTCTGACTTGTGTCCTGATAAGAAAAGGACATTAAAGTATACAAACAGATACCAGAGGCACAAAGACAGACAGGAACAACCATTGGAAAAAGCAGCAAGCTGTGGAGAGAGACCTTCGGACACTTGACCCTGCAGAACCCTTGGTCCTTGACACGTAACTTCTAGACCTTGGAGAAAATAAATTTCTGTTACCTAAGCCATCTGATCTAGGGTATGGCTGGCCATAGCAAATGAATACCATACGAAAGTGAGTATATCAGCGAAAGTGAGTGTGAGTAGTAATTGGCAAGCTCTTTGCTACTGAGCGCTCAGGTGGTGTGCTCTAACTCCAGAGGCTACCCTGCTGGGGATTTGGATGGGCCTCCCAGCCCTCCCAGGAACCAGCTTGCTCGCCTATGGAATGGACAGAAGAGCTAGGCTTGAGGAGTTCTGATAGTTCATCCATGGTTTTGTGGCCTGGGCTATGAATAGACCTTCACCCCACAGCTAGGCCAGGTCTGGGTTCTTTAGTGGTACTAGAAGAGCTCCTTTGGAGAATTGGAGGGAAATACATTAGTGATGTGCTGAAGGGCCCAGGTTTTAAGATTTAGTAACCTGAATTCACATCCTACATACTTACTTGTTATAGGATTTCAGACATCCTTGTGTGAAACCTAAACGTGAAGGTGGAGATGCTAACTTCAGAAAGTGTTTTAATGAACACGTTTGCATCTGATCTTGTGATTCTGTTAAGAGAATTGCAGAATCATAGATAGTGCTTTATTTTACAGCTGATGAGCATCAAGATGGAGAGTTTGTGATGTTCACAGAGAAATGAAAGTGAGATCAGAACTCAGGTCTCCCCTTGGCCCAGTGCCATATTCTTCCATGATGTATAAATTAGCCATTCTCGGGGGTCTGGGCTTGGAGTAAACAGATGTATCACAGGCAAGGAGAACTCACGGCATCAATAAGACACCTCACTGCAGTCCTCACAACAGTCCTTACAACAGCCTCAATAAACACAAAATAGCAATGACAGCTCTACGAGGCCACCAGCATTAAACTCACTTCCCAGAAAGGGCTCCCATCTTTCAGGGACCAATTAGTTTAGGTTTGAGATCTATTTTTTTTGTAAATTTTAATTGAATTTTTGTGTGTTTCACACAGAACATCCCAATCATCTCTAGGCCCCCTTTCCGCACTGGGAACCCCCCTTTCTGCACTGGGAACCCCCCTTTCTGCACTGGGAACCCCCCTTTCCGCACTGGGAACCCCCACTGCTCCCCTACTGGAATTCACCCATTCTTCCACCCATGTCAAGGCTCATCATGCGAAGCTAGTGTTCCCACATGCCCCTCAGTGCAAGTTCATCCACTGGGGGTCTAGTCAGCCCATCCAGAGTCCCTCCTCTTAAGAAGATCAGCTCTTCCTCATCCTACAGGCTCCTAAGACCCTGCTCATATGAACCTACAGCAATGGTGTCAGCCTGCACAAGATCCATGCAAACTCAAGCAGCCCCAAACCCAGCACAGAACTGTGGAAATGGGCAGCAGGCCCCAATCTTAGCTGAAGAATTATTGGTAGCTGACAACCGTGTAAGCTTCGAGATCTATTTTACAGAAAAATAGATATTGTGCCTACACCAGGAATTTTTTTTAAATGTATGTATTTATTATTTTATGTGCTTGAGTGTTATGCCTGAATGTACAGAGGACAGAAGAGGGTGTCAGGTTCCCCTGGAACTGGAGTTACAGACAATTGTCAGCTGCCACGTGGATGCTGGGATTTGAACCTGGGTCTTCTGCAAGAGCAACCAGTGCCCTAAGCCATCTCTCCAGCCCCTACACCAGGTATTGATGGTTTGCTTCCAATTATTCCTGAAGTGGCCTGATGGCTTTGACTTGACCCTGGTCACCCTTCTTCATGTTCCATGCCACCTGGACTTCCTTTGTCCTCCTAGGAATCAAAGACATGCCCTTGAGATAATATATACCCTTAGGGGTCAGTATCATAATAGCTCCTATTTTCAAACCACTAGAGCTTGGTTTTAGGCACTGCAGCAAAATGTCTTCTATGTCCAACCCACCTCAAACCATAAGCCAAGAGTGAAGGGCCAGAGATGGTGGAGAAGGGAAGAGTAGAGGTGAGCATTCTCACCTCCTGATGCTATTGATCATTGTCTAATTTCAGAGCCAAACTCCATCCTTCCACCGGGAATCCATGGCAACCAGGAGCATGTTTAAGAGGAAAAAAGTATACTTCATTTCATTTTTATTCAAAACAAGTTTTCTAGCAGGGTGAAATTTTGAGATGCACTCCAAACAGCTGCAGATCTTCAAGCCATAGAAAATGACAGTAAGTTCAGACTTTCCATTGACTCTCCTGTAGGGCAGGTTATCTGTCTTTGTCATGGCTGATAGCAATTGATGCTATCCATGACCACGGAGAGGCAAACAATTCATATTTTAGAAATGAACTCAAACAGATTCCTTCTCTACTGGGGCCAAGATCACGCTACGAGGAAGGACATAGAAGGTTCCAGGTCATAGTTTCCTAGTCTTTACTGGGAGGTCGTCGTTTATTTATGATCTTATCATTTAAGGTTCAAACTTAGAAAACATTCTTCTGGAGTCTTAAAAAGAATTTGGAGTTTGCAGGCAAAATAAATTTATATATTTTTTTCTTTTTTTTCGGAAAAGGGTCCTTTTGGGCTGGCTAAACTTCAGTAACACTAACACCCAGAGGATGTGATGGGAAGAAACACAGATGGAATTCAAGATTAATCCCAGCACTTGGGAGGCAGAGGCAGGTGGATCTCTGTGAGTTCAAAGCCAGCCTGATCTACATAGAGAGTTCCAGGCTAGTGGGGGCTACAGAGAGACCCTGTCTAAGAAAAAAGAGCAAAAAAGATAATATTTTTAAGTGGTGTCTGAAAATTAAATTTTCATATGCCTAAAATTAGGGCATCAAGCTATAAAAAAATGAGACCTTAGGTTATTTCTCACGTTGGTAATCTTTGTTCAGGTGAATGGAGCTTGACTTCCACTTTTACCCCTTACCCCTATCCTAACTCTTTGGTGGGCAATTTAAACAAAACCATCCCTAACAGAAGGGCAACACCAGAAGATTCCAGCTCATTAGAAGCATATTGAGACTGTTACTTATTAGTAATAAAGGATAAAAGCCAACATTGGAGGATTCAGGACATCTGTAAGAATGTGAAAGTGCTAACAGATAAAGTTAGCTCCCCCTTCTCTCTGCATCCCATAAAGAATGCCAAAGAAATTGCAGGTGTCTCCTTTTCTGAAAACTTTTGTTTTTCATTCATTTTTTAATTCCTTCAAACTAAATGCTGAGCCTCAGGATTTCAGGTCTTCCTGTCCATCTATCCATCATCCATCCATCCATCCATCCATCCATCCATCATTTATCTATCATCCATCCACCCACCTAGTGACTTACCTCTTCTATCCACTAATTTATGACATTATCCATTCGTCATTGATCCAACCATCTATCTACCCACAATTCAACTGTTATCCATCCACCCACCTATCCATTTATCTATTCCTTCCATCCATCCATCCATCCATCCATCCATCCATCCATCCACTACTTACCAAGTATGTCAGTCTCCTTTGACTGGTTTGGACCTAAAATAGACAAAAACAGCCAGAAAGGACACTTTCTAGAGAAGATGGACTTTTCCTTTTCTTCACTAACCTCTACCACAGTGCTTGAGTACTACAAACACTTCCTTTTGCTTATGCTTGATGAAGTAGATTGGTATCACAGGTCGAATATTTATGCAGATGTACTGTACTCTTCTCTCCTTTTGTTGTTGTTAAGCACTTTCTATTAGACTCAGACAGAGAAAAGTTTGCAACAACCCTATAAATTGCCTTTTGAGTTTAGGTTGGGCTCTGAAGGAAGAATTGTAGAAGGGTGTTCTCAAGGTGACAGTCCTTCTGGGTAGATAGGCAGGATCCATGCTGCCTGCTTCTGTCTAGGGATACCCATAGGGACCCTTCAGAGAAATACCACTTGGTCTCTTTGAGCTGGCCTTAGTAGATGTATGGGGTTCTTTGTGTGTAGAGTTTTAAGTGGCTTATAATAGTGATGGACTCTGGCGTGGGGGGAATTGGTGAAAGGCTTGGGGTTGCTCATTAGATCAATTCCAAAAGAAATATATCCATTTCTTGTGATTTAGGATAGGAAGAGTCCCACAAAAGGTTCATGTGTTAAAAGCTTGGTCCCAAACTGACAGATCTAGTCATTGAGAAGTGACTGGATCACGAGGGCTTTGACCTAACCAGTGGGTCAACTGTTGATAGACTTAGAACTAAATGGACTATTGGGAGTTGACAGAAACTGTGAAAGGTAGGGCCTGATTGGAGGAAGCAGGTCCATCCCTTGCAGAGACCCCATGTGGCCTCTTTCTCTGCTTTCCAGCCACTTTGGACTCCTCTCTTCCTTGATGCTCTGCTAAACCATAGGCCCTAGGGCATGAGGCCAAGCAACTATGGACTGAAGGCTTTGAAACAGTGAGCCAAAATATTTTCTTCTTTCAGTTGTTTTTAATCTTAGGTATTTTGTCATAACAATGCAAAACTAACAAAATATCAGCAAAAGAGAACCATGATAACAAAATAATTAAAACAGAGAGAAGGTCCTTGGAATCAGGAGAAGGAAAAGAATAGACAAAGCAACTAAAATTGCTTTCTCAGCATATCATATTATATAGAGTGAGGCCAAACCAGAACTCATTTGATAAAATCAGATAATGGATTTTTAATTTTTTATATGTATGAGTGCATTGTCTGCATGTACGTAAGTGCACTAGTGCTATGCAGTGCCTGCAGAGGCCAGAAGATGGCGACAGATCCCCTGGAACTGGAGTTATAGATGGTTGTGAGCTACTGTGTGGGTCTGGGATTCAAACCAAGGTCCTCTGCAAGAGCAGCCAGTGCTCTTAAACACTGAGACATCTCTCCAGCCCCAGATTTTTTTAAATGTCCTGGACAATTCACCTGAGTGTCTGAGCTGGAAAGGAATAGGAAGGACTATAGATTGATTCTCACCCAGGAGGAATGTCATGTAGGTCACAACACAGAACCTTCTCTCTGCGATTCCTTTCTTTAGTTGATGCCAACTTTGAGTTTTGCTCTGTCTCCTGACCGCCCTTCCCACAATCCTCCTGTGTAGTCTCTGGTGCATCTAAATCAGTCTCAAGTTCTTTTCCTTCTTTCCTTCCCCTTGTAGGCATGTGGTAGTTATTACTGACCCAATGTCTTCACTCATTCATTCCCATGCTAAGAAGCACACTTACTGTCCTTTCCCTGTCATCAATCCTTCAAGCCCCTAATCAGATCTGCTTTCTGTGAATCCTCTTCCCACAATGGAGGTTCTATGATTCTTTTATTATTACTATTCTTATGTATATAAATGTAGCACTTGCATGTATGTAAGTGAACCTGTGTAGTGCAGTGCCCATGGAGGTCAGAAGAGGGTGCTGGGTCCCCTGGAACTGGAATTACAGATGGTTGTTAGCTGCTATGTAGGTGCTAAGAATTGAACCTGGGTCCTCTCCAAGAACAGACAGTCCTCTTAAGCTCTGAGCCATCTCTCCAGTGCCAGAGGTTATATAATTCTTTGACTTACTCTGATAAGATGCATTCTGTTTTCGTGTGTGTGTGTGTGTGTGTGTGTGTGTGTTCTTTTTCTTTTTTTAATTAAAAATTTTTTTAATTAATTTTTTAAATTAATTTTATTGATTTCTGTATGTGTATGAATGTACTGTCTGCATGCAAGTTTGTACACCCGTGTCGTGCAATGCCGTGGAGGTCAGAAGAGGGTGTCGGATTCCCCCAGAACTGGAGTTCTCCTGGAATTGGAGTTTCAGATGGTTCTCGGCCGCCGTGTGGGTGCTGGGGATCGAACCCGGGTCCTCTGTAAGAGCAGTCGGCCCTCTTAACTGCTAGGCCATCTCTCCAGCCCCGTGTATTCCTTTTTCTACTGGGATGCGGGGAAGGTTTTAATCTACTGTCTTGCCCATAATCCAGACTTACACATACTTAACTTTACATTTTTCTCATATTTTACTAGTGAGCTAAAGAGGATCATTTTTCTTCCTATGGCCTATAACCAAGAAAGACCACCCCATGCCCCTTCATGCTCCAAGGCTCAGTTATTCCACCAACTGGGCTTCTGAAAATACATGGGCAAGATGGCCGGTCTTGGGCAAGAGGGAGGCTGTACAATTTATTTGGATGCTTGCTAGAGGTCACCTCACAAGGCCACTGTCCCCATATCAGCTTTGTCTCAGGAGCTGACTCATGTTTTTCATATAAATCATAGTGAGTTACCCATTATAAACACCTTGTAAAACTCAAAAGGCTTTATGGCTGTTATTAGCTACTGCAGTTGTGATTTACTGGCTAATTCAGGCTGATGTGTGGATGAGTGTGCCCAGGGCACCATTTGTCCCATCTACAGAGTCAGAGCAGAGGATGGCTGTGCTTTGGAAAGCAAATGCCTCTTCCAGGGGACCTCTGCGGTATGTCAGGCTTTGCTCATATTTTAAATTAGCAGACCAGTAATCTTCTCCTTTCCAGGTGGGGTGTGTCTTCAGACCAGGGCCTAAGAATCTTTGGTGGGAAATGTGGCTGGATCAGCCAGTTGATTTTCATGGTTCTAGTAAAGTCTTCCTTATCTGAACCAGAGGGAAAAAGAAATGCTAAGAGAAAAATATCTGGAAAATCCTTGTGAAACCCTTATGTTTCCCAGGGCAGCACTAGATTCCACATGGGCCTCTGGTTAGTAGAGTTCACACTTCTCTCTCTCTCTCTCTCTCTCTCTCTCTCTCTCTCTCTCTCTCTCTCTCTCATCATTAATAGATCGTTCATGGTTTGCCTGTGTTTATATAAGATCAAATAGCTATGACTTATGGGTAGAACGTTGCGCGTTTCATGTAAGACATGTATTTTAATTGATTTTAGTGTATCATCTTCTTTTCACTCCTTACCTACAGTAAAGCCAATGACAGTCTGTCTCTCCAGTGGCTCTTCTGCCCTTTGAGATTTGAGAGCAGGAACTGACTCCACACAACTTAGAAGTTACGTTAGTTTATTTGAAGAGGGAACTGTCTATAGAACCACACCTGTGTATGCACCATGCATGTATAAATACCAAAATGCTTCCCATATGAGGAGATGCATGTTAATACATTTTATATAGATATATATTTATGCATGCATCTTATGTAAAGTAAATATGAGGTACTTACCCCTCACTTTATCATACAGATTTCCTCTTTGGCTCTTGTTTAATGGACCCCATCTTTTGTTTTTAGGCTTTCAGTGATGTCATATTTTGAAACTAAGAGGTATGGAAATGATATAACTCTTTGCATTTCCGAATCCTGGGCCTTTGGCCACCAATGGCCTAAACAAAAATTGAATTGTACCTTTTCCTTAGCCTGGGGTCAGGCCTGTCACTTCAGGGCAGAGTGTCCCACAAGGCAAGGCTTGTGGTGAAAAGACATCAGTCTCAGCCATTGCAGCAAAAACAAAGTTTGTTTTTTTTTCCCCTCTAATAGTTAGTGCCTTGCCTGTGAACTTCAGATGGGACTGGTGAAAATGGGGTAGCCTTTGTACCACCACGACTCAAAGAAAACCTGTGTCTAGCATTTTCTATTACATGTTTATTGCTTATTTAGAATTGATTTGGCAAGAAGGTATTAGGTGCTTACAGGGAACAGAAATTAAATGATATCCGATATCTTAGAGATCAAGAAATGCAAATTAGTATGAGATTAAATGATCACTTTATACTGATTAGATTAGAATAATTACAAAACTGGATTATAGCAAAAGTTATAGATGTTGTAGGGACTCTGTACTCTGCCCTCAGGAACAGCCATTCTGAAGTGCAGGTTGGCTTCACTGAGTTGAATTAATACACTCATACCCTCTGACCCAGTAATTCCACTCTAAGATCTATAGCCCAATGAAATTCTTACATCGGTCCACGAGGAGGTGTGTATGAGGATTTTCATTAAAGTGTTATTTGTAGTTGTAGAGAGCTGAAGGCAACCCTGAGTGGAAAGAAACACTGGGAGACAAGAGGGTAAAATGTGGTAGATGCCCCAGAAGGTGGTGCAGCCACTCACAGCGAGGACCTGGTGGATGCACGGTATTGTGGGCTAGATTATATTGACTATATTTTCTTGTTTTCTGTTATTTCCAATAGTCTGGCATCTGGACCTTTGCTGAACAGGGAAAGGCTGCCTTTCCCAGGGCTTGCTAATTCTAGAATATTGCGAATGCCTCACCCAGGAATGTGCCTTTCTGACACAGCCAAAGTAGAGCTCACACTGTAGTTCTTGCCCTCTGAGAATCATATTCTTCTACCCCAATCATCCCAGGGCCAAGTTCCAGACAGCCAGGACATCCCGGACATCCCAAAGCAGACTGAAGTGACTGAAACTGCCCAACCTCAGGCCTGTTTACCTCACCTTTTGTTGTTCATTGCTTCCTGCAAGAACCACTGCAAAAGCTTCCTTCCTGTTCTTCTCCCTCCTTATCTGCCATGGGGTTTCTCCAGGCGGTCCTACATAGCACAGCATGGCCCTTCCTTTTAAGAACTGTAAGTAAAGGGGCTGGAGAGATGGCTCAGCAGTTAAGAGCACTGATTGCTCTTGCAGAGGACCCAGATTCGAATCCCAGCACCCACATGGCGGCTAAGAGCCGTCTTAAAAAAAAGAGCTGTAAGTAAGAAATTCTTTAGTGGGTGTCATCCCCATCTCCTGATCTTCTGGTATCACCACACTTGAATGATATTTAAATCTATATCTTACAACATGAATACCAAAAAAAAAGAGCACTTAATTTAAAAAACAAGAAATAAATACAGGTCCTCGTGTCTGCATTGCAAGCTGACTGAACCATCTCTGGAGCCTAGGACTGTTTCTAGAGATGCTTACCTAAAAAGTTCCCAAGATTAAATAAGGTAGGTAGGAAGTGCTATGTTCCCTGTTCGTCTTTGGGAACCTGCCTAGTGAAATTAAAGATTCCCAGAGTTCCGTGGGGAAAGAAAGTGGCTGAACCTTGTTCCAACCTGGGCTTCCCAAGCACATCTGAGAACACAGCACCTTCCTAGCAACACCTGCTCATCCGAACAATCCTTAGCAAAGAGAGCTGCCGTGGTAGACCCTGAATCTCTCAGCATTGAAGTCATTCTGCTTGGCAGAGGGCTCAAATGTGCCAGGCTGCCAAGTAGTGTGAGGACCATGTGGCCAAGGAGCCAGGAAAAGGGAAAGTTTGATGGAGTGTGTGTGGGACCTGTCTGTCATTTAGACACCGCCTCCTCCTTGGCATCTGGAGCACACAGCATAATGGGAATAGCATTTTGTCAAACCAGAAAAGAAATCAATTCAATATACAGGTTTTTAAAAAT
>VZQC01015297.1:2291737-2387939 GCA_009823505.1 Rhizomys pruinosus | reverse complement strand
AAAAAAAAAAGAAGTTAAACGACTGTGACCACTGGAAAGTCTTTTGAACCCTTCCAGTGTGGTTATCTCATGCAAGCTGTGAACTTAACCTCATAGGTTTATAGTGAAGATTAGGAATCTATGCAAGGTACTGGCATGTCCTAGCGGCTTAGTAGAAAGTGGTCCTTGTTCGTATTAGAAGTTATTAGTATCTCCCTTAAAGATTTTATGAGGACCTGTGGTGGCTGTGTTCACTGCTAACTACATGAACATTAAAGTGTCTTGGTCAAGGTCTTATTCATAGCAGATCTGGGACTGGAATCTACTTTATTTAGGTCTGGGCTCAAAGTCATTTTCATCACACCAGACCAAGAATCATTTTGCCTGTTTCATGATGAAAAGAATTCAGCAAAAGCTCTTTTCAGTGAGCTGAATGGACTCTTTCACTACAGCCTTGGAGAGACACATGACACAATTCAGAGGCCACAGAGTACCATGGGGATTGTTGTGTCAGTTGTCTTCTGCATCCTTGTTAATAACCTAGAAAAGACTGTAAAGAATATGCTAATTAAATCTGTATATTGCCCTAAATGGAGAGGTATTATAAACTCCACCAATGACAGAGATGTGACATAAAGGGACCTGGAGCTGTCAGGCATATGGACAGGAAATCACTAGATGAGATTCAGCTGCAGTAAATGCATCTTAATACATCTGGGGACGAATAATCTGAAACACAGATATTCAATGGGAGGAAGATATTTGGGAAGCAGTAAATGCTGAAGGGGACCTGGGGGACAGTGGACAACAAATTAGATATGGGTTTTCATTGTGTTAGGCCAACAGAAATTGGTAATGCAATCTCAAGCTATGTTTTCCTCAGGCCCCTGGAGCAGCTGAAAGGAGGGAGCCTCTTGTGCTAGCCAAGATCGAGTCTGTCCCACACACTAACTGGAGAATGGCATTTCTGGGGTTGTGGTGGAAGTAGGGGTCACCTTTCTGCCTCATAGCTTTATCACAGGGATGGCAATGTTTTCCATTCTCTAAGCACTCCCTGTACCCCATGTTCTTAGAGAGAAGCTTGCTCTCCTCTCTCCAACCATTATGTTGGGGGATGTGGTGATGGTCTACCTGTGGGGTTTGGGGATAGCCAAAGGAAATGCCACCCAGCAGGAACATCCTCCTGGAAGCCTCCCTCTAGGAAGGCTTAGCTCTGAGCCTTCCTTTCCTTGAAACCCAAACATCTGCCATCTTTCCTGGCTCCCTTCTCCCCATCTTTTTCATAGGAAGGGATTCACCTGAAGACAGGCTGTCTCTGGATGAAAGGCTGCCCTCAGCAGTTGTTCTGTCCTATAGAAGTCACTGACTTCTCCCACTTTCCTCCTCCTCTTCTTCATGGTGATCAAGTCTCTGTGTGTGTGTGTGTGTGTGTGTGTGTGTCTGTGTGTGTGTGTGTGTCTGTGTCTGTGTGTGTTTTGTGTCCTCTAATTTAAAGATTAGGGCTGGGGAGATGACTTAGGAAGGGTTGAGGGTATGGTGGCACATACCTTGTAATTCCAGAGGAGGGGAGGTAGAGATAGACAGATTCCATGGGTGCTGGCTGGCCAGTCAAGCCTAGCCTACTTGACAAGTTCCAGGCCAATGAAAGACCCCATCTCTAAACAGAAACAACTTGATAAAATGGCTTTTAAAAAATCACCCTTTCTTGTTCTCCTTTCTTAATGTTACAGCACAGGAAGATATGCTCTTTTTCTCACTGAGATTGGGTTACCTTTGAATCTGGTCTCAAGCTATAACACATTTTTGATGCAAAATAAGTCCTTCCATGGGCAGTTTCCACATATGATTCCTGGAGATGCCGTTATTACACAGGGAAATCTGAATTTTAAGTTGCGTTTTTCCTTCTTTTAATACTTCTGTATGCTGTAGTTTTTAAAATGGTAATAAGCCTTAATTAAGGAAAAGAACATTTTAAAAAGGTGGGTCCAGAGGTGAGATTGAAGGTTTTCTGGCCTCCATGCTCCTGCAGATATACATGTACCTGTGCACACATGAACATGCATTACAGGTGCATGAGAGAGAGAGAGAGAGAGAGAGAGAGAGAGAGAGAGAGAGAGACTAGACATGTTTACAGCTAAATTTCCTTACCAGGCCCTTTTTGAGCTCAGAATACTTCTCTGCAGGAATGGCCTGCCAGGACTGCTAAGTTTAACTGGGCACCCCTCCAAATGTTTGGAAAGGAGACCTGCTCAGGCTCACCCAATCTAACGTTCCTCCCTGAGGGTGCCTCACCTTTCAGGAAATCCTTCCGGGGGCTTCTTGCTAATGGGGCTGGTAAAAATCAGAAGCAATTTGCAAGGTGGAGGAATTTCTTGTGTGTTCTTCCACAAGCCCGGGTGTCTTGCTGGGATTCAGAGTCATGTAGCTTAGGTCTGTCATTGAAAGTTGCTCCTTGAACATCTTTGAGTATTTGAGCTTAGCCAATGGCTATGTACTTGTGTGTTTGGAGGTTGGGGGTGGGTGGTGGTGGTGGACAGGAGCAGGGAAGCCAAGCCTCTACTCTGGTGGAGGGGCCTGAATGGAAAGCCATCTCTGTAGAAGATCTTGAGGTAGAAGTCCTGCTGGGTCATGGATATAAATGGGTGGCAGCTGCCAGGACGGTGATTTAGGAGTGGCGCTCCCAGCCAAAGGAAGCCAGGCACATTCTCGAACTGCAGACTGTGGTATACAGGGTATCTTAGTATATTTAGCAAATGAGATTGCAAGCCACAGGAAAAAAGGCTTAGTGGGCGGAGAGGAAGAACATTCTCTGGCCAGAAACTTGCTGAACTTTGAGGCCCGAGACCCGAGGCTTTACAGAGGTGGAGAGAGACGTTCCTTGGCTTGTCCCAGACAAATAAATCATGACCGAGGAGCTCGACCAAAGGCCAATTATGTGGAGTGTTTTCTTGGAAAATCTTCTCCCAGCCTATGTAAATCATCCCCTGCCTTGGTGGACTTTAGGATCTGCCTGGGGAATGGAAATGGGGTGGGTGGGTGGCATTACAGCGCACCCCAGTGTCAGGTGGAGGTATTGCACAGGGGCGGCGCTGGTTCAGGCAAGGCCTGGGGTGTGCTCAGGTATTAGCTGTGACTTCCAGAGGTGCCATGTAGAGTAAAGCTGTTTTCTCTGGTGTTGACATTGGTTCTGCTGATGAAGTTTTGATGCCCATTTCCTTTGTGATCATCTACAAACACAGAGGGAACTGCACGGTCTGAAAGGTTCATCCAGACTCTAGTGCTTCCTTATTGTTTTCTTGGTCTCCAGCAGAGAAAAGCTGTTGCCGCTCATACCCAGGCTGGTGACTAGTTGTTCCCAGGAAGACAAAAATTCCTATCAGTCCTGCAAGCTCAGTCACATCTTAGAAGGATGTTTTGAGTCTCTCAAAGCCAGATCATCGAATTAATATACAGAGAAGAGAGACTTTGAACCTGGATGGAGTGCAAAAAAGTTATGGGGATTGCTTTAGAACCAAGTTTACTATTTGAACAGCTTGGTGTAGGGGAAGGGTTTAGGGCCTGCTGTCCTGCTTTGCAGGCCAGAAATGGGATAGGTAGTCTTGAGCAAAGTGGTCCAAATGAGAAGGTATGGGAGCAGTCAGTACCCCATGGCTCAGTGACACCAACTTTAATTTCCTTGGTGTTTGAAAATGCATAAAGAGCTTTCTGGCCATCAAAACTAACAAATAGTGGCCCTCAGCCCAATGGAGAAGGGAATGATCCATCCATGCTCTGTTCTAGCAGAGTCTGGGTGAAAGGTGAATCAGAGCAGAAAGGATAGGACATTCCATTCCTCTCCTCCTCTGTCTTCTGTCTCTGGAACAGTGACTGTGGGATCCAAGCAAGAGGAACATCCATTCTTTCCCTGAAGAACTTCCTGTCCTTTGCAAGGCTTTGAACCTCAAATTTAGGAGGGGCTCTATTAGAATGTGTCTGTTCTTTGGAGGAACTATATCTTGAGACTTGAGGGCAATAATTTAATAAACAGGAAGGGCCCAAGGGAAAGTAATTTGTGCTGACACACAGTGTCTGAAAGGGAAGCCAGGCAGAGTGAGGCTCAGGTCCTAGAAAGGAATGTCTGGTAGTTTGGTAAGAAGTTTCATCCTGCAGTGGGGACACTACACACCCTTTCCTTCTGAGGTCCCAATGACAAAGAAAAGTTCAGTTCTACCAAAGGTAGTTCACCCTGGGGAACTAGTGAGTTTGTTAGGCTTACTTACAGAGCAAGAAATGGGTGAATGGTTACAGGCAGTAAGGTGGGGGGACCTCCCAGTAAGGATGATGATGATTCTCCATGGCTGCCGAGATAGAGCCCATTCCCCTAGTCCTCCACAGCCTATAAGGAATTACCTCTCCGAGACCACAGGCCATTAAGACAAAATTGCATATAACTGGTTGGGAGGAATGGCTAGATACTCAAGTGAGGGTCCTGTGACCCTCCCCACCTCTGCTTTAATCTTCCACAAAGGAGTGTCCACAGTCACCCTCCTGTAAACGTGCCCAGGTGAACTCATAAAGATGGTGGCAGTTTGGCTCAAAGATTAGTCCTGCACAACAGGAAGGCATTTACCTTCTTTCTTAATTACTTATTTTATAAATGGCCAGTTAGTTCCTTGAGGATCTATTATTGGTGAGCTTTCTGGAATATATTGGTCATTTCAGCCAGCTCAAAAGACAGTTTTACATGAGCAATACAATAATTCTTTAATCATCTTAAAATGTATTCCCTGACCTAAACCTCAGGGTTCTCTGCTTTCTTCCCGTATTTTAGAACCTGATGATCAAGTTTTTTCTCTTTGTGAGTTTGTTGATTTGTGTAGGCTCCATGCTCTGACTTTTATTCTGTTTTTATTTTTTGATTTATTTATTTTTATCTTATGTGTGGATTATGCCTGCATGTAAGTGAAATGGAATCATGCAGTACCCATGGAGGACAGAAGAGGGTATTGGATCCCATGGAACTGGAGGTATGGAAGGTTATTAGCTGCCATGTGGGTGCTGGGAACCAAACCCGGGTCTTCTGCAAGAACAGCTAGCACTCTTAACCACTGAGCTGTCTCTCCAGCCCCTGATTCAGTTTTCCCAATTCTCATTAGATGGGGTTTGAAGAATGGCAATTCTTTTTTCCCTGTGATTTATTCGATTCAACATGTAGCAAATGTTTATTGTTTACTCTTTGGATGTCATTGAACAAGACACTGAGGCCAGAGGGTAAAAAGATACTTTCTGTGTCATTCTTTATATAGAATTGTGAAGGAACCAAATCAGATGTTATGTTCTCTGTCCAGGCCCCAAGAGGCCTTTGCCAATCTCCTGTTAGGGGTAAAGTGACTGAGACTAAGAATTCAGAGAATCACCCAAGTTCCTACAGCTGCTGAACTGGGCACTGAACCCAGGTCATTCTGAACTCAGAGTCTATATTCTCCCCACTATAGGACACTTTCCACGTGATCATCCATGGAAACACAATAAGGAAACACGAGTTTTAAAGGGGTTGTAGAAGAGATGTTAGGGAGATAGATCAGTTGCAGAGTACTTGCCATGTACAAGGACACATTCCCCAGGATCTTTGTGTTGGGATCCTGCTGAAAGGACCACGTGTGATCCAAGCTGGGGGGAATCTGAGACAGGGAGCTCTCTAGGGCATGTTCCCCAGTCAGCCTAGCCTACTTGGTGAGTTCAAGGTCAGTGGGAGGCCATGCCTCTAAAAAAAGTAACAAATGGGGCTGGAGAGATGGCCTAGCGGTTGAGAGCGCTGACCACTCTTACAGAGGACCCGGGTTCGATCCCCAGCACCCACATGGCGGCTGAGAACCGTCTGAAACTCCAACTCCAGGAGAACTCCAGTTCCAGGGGAATCCGACACCCTCTTCTGACCTCCGCGGCATTGCACGACACGGGTGCACAAACCTACATGCAGTCAGTACACTCATACACATACAAAAATAAATAAAATTAAATTAAAAATTATTAAAAAAAAAGTAACAAAGGTGTGTAACCTGATAAAAGAGACTTGAAGTTATCCTCTGGCATCCACATGTAAGAATGTGTACCCATAGATACATGTATACCCTCACATAACGAACACACAAACACACAGAATGAATGAGTTGGAGAAGTCGAAAATGCTGCCCCAAAAGGAGATTAATAGATTCTATAATAAAAAAGGAAGATCAAGTAGGTAGTTTCTTAGAACTCTGGGGTCCTACGCGACTGTACTGGTGGGATGTTAGGACTGTGTGTGCAAGCAGTCTGTTATAGGTCTGGTCCCCAACCAGGAGTGGTAGAGTTGATGTGAGGTTCCCACCCAGTCACCCTTGTCTGTTATGTTTGGACACAACAGCTCCACATGAACCCATTAGCTCCACACTCCCAGCCAGAGCCTGCTCTTTCTCAACCACTGGATGTGGGTTCTCTACTCTGCAGAGAGCCAATCAGCTTTGCATCTGTGAAAGCCACCAGTCCTTGCCTCCTCATCTCTCATCACCTAAATGAGGGCAGTTAATGTTCAAGAGTAGAGAACAGGGAACATAATGATGGATAAATTATAAGTTTGAGGCTATGAAGAGCCAAACTGCGTAAAGATATATTTTAAACCACAAACAGAATGTTAATGCGTCTTTCCCATTAACTCACTAACTAAAATTACAGAGTGTAATGTGAGCCAACGCCCACGGCTTGGTTATGATGTTTTCAGATTTAAAACAGCAAATGATAAATGTCCTTCCTTCAGACAAAGAAGCGATTGACACAGCTTTTCAGTGTAGTTGCTGATGCCGCTGGTAACAGAAAATAAACTGAATACTAAGGGAGGAGGAGGTCGTAAGATACCAGGGAAAGAGAATGTGGGCTTCTGTTAAGCTCTTCTGCATGTTGGGGAACAGCAGAGATTCAGGGTGGTCTTTTCAGGCAGTGTAGACCCAGGCATGATTTGGAACCCATGCATGGTGGCCTGGCATACCTTCCTGGGTTAGAAAGCGGGTGTGTTTTCTTAAGTATTAGTTCCATTTCACTTGGCTTGGTGGACAGCTGACGTGAAGCAGATCTCACTTTGGCTAGATGTGGTATGGAGATGTATGGTTTATATAGCGGTTCATGTCACTGGGAGGTGGTAGAAAGACAGCAGAATAAAATAGATGATAAAAGCATGTGGAGAAACTGGAACTCTTCCGGGCAACTGGTCGGAATACAAAATGCTGTGGAAATCATATAGTCATTCTTCAAGAAGAATGAAAATGGGCTTACTAGAGTGGCCAGAAATTCCACTTCTGGATATGCCAAATAAGTAAAAGCCACATTTTCACAATAGCCAGAAGGAATCGGCAACCCCAATATCCATCAACAGATGAGAAAATGAACTATGTGTGTTGTCAGTGTACCAGAGAACATCAACACTTCATGGAAAGACATTCTGACACATGCTTCAAGACGGCTGAGGCCTGCATGTGTACATGCCAAGCACAACAAAACAGGCTCAGAATGACAGATCACTGTGCAATTCAGCTTTCAAGACAGACCCAGAACAGTCAGATTCATAGAATCAAAAAGTGGAATGTTGGTTTTCCAGACTTGGGAGAGAGGAAAAAAAGATTTGCTTTAAAGGTTCGGCATTACAATTTTGGAAGAAGAGTTCTGTAGATTGGTTATACACCAGTGTAAATGGACTTGACATCACCAAATTGTACCATTAAAAGGGTCAAGATGGTAAATTTCCATCTCTCACTTATTCTACAGCAAGATTTTTCTGAGCCTTGAATGTGGGAAGCAAGGGAGTAACAAATCTTCCTTCTCACTCCCAAGTAGATTTGCATCTAGGTGCTGTTACATTAGTTTTTGGAGACATGTTTTTTGTCATCAGTTGTGCACATGTTTATCTATGAAGGTGGAGACCCACCTTTTCATCACAATATTGTCAGTTCTTTGACAGGTGGCATCCCATGTAAAAGTCACTAGTTTTTCCAGCAATTTTACTTCTTCCTGCCAAACCAAAGACACACTAGATACATGTAAGAGTGTCTGCCATAAGCATTTGGGGCATAGTGGAAATGTAGAAATAGCTTGCAGTGGCTGAAACATTTACATTCATCTCTGAACCTCAGAATGTGATCTGGGAATGAGAGCCTTCACAAGGGGTAGTGAAGGAGGCCATCTTGAATCAAGGTGGGCTCAAAATCCAACATGCATTGGCTTATTAAGAGAAAAAAGAGGGGCTGGGGAGATGCTCTTACTGAGGACCTGGGTTGGATTCCCAGCACCCATATGGCAGCTAACAACTGTCTGTAACTCCAATTTCAGGGTATCTAATACCTTCTTCTGACCTCCCCAGACATTGCACCACAAGGGTGCCCTTCCACACATGCAAGCAGTAGGTACACTCATGCATATAAAATGAAGATGATTGATCGAATGGTATCCCTCATCTGTGGATGCTAGCACCAATTACCTAATTGTGTGGCAAACTGAACAAAGTCAGTGTGATCTGAAAACAACTGTGCTTTTTTTTTTAATTTTATTTATTTCTGTGCACCCGTGTCGTGCAACGCGGAGGTCAGAAGAGGGTCTCGGATTCCCCTGGAACTGGAGTTCTCCTGGAATTGGAGTTTCAGACGGTTCTCGGCCGCCATGTGGGTGCTGGGGATCGAACCCGGGTCCTCTGTAAGAGCGGTCGGCGCTCTTAACTGCCAGGCCATCTCTCCAGCCCCACAACTGTGCTCTTATATTGTAAATCCCTTAAAAAATAATAAATAAAAAAAGAAAATGATAAATTATTTTTTAAAAGAGAAAAGAGAAATGTTTGGGTCTAGAGAAGAAAGCTTTCTGATCATACAGGCAGAGGCTCAGGTATTCCTCTATCATGAGGAAGTCCTGGGGCCATCAGAATCAGATAGAGGCAGCTAGGACCCCTGCCTAACTCTTCAAGGAGACTATAGACTTGCCCACATTTGATTTCAAACTTTGGGCCATTAGACTTGTGAGAGAGGACATTTTTCTTATTTATAAAACCTAGTTGGTAGTCCTTTGTAGGGAAGCCATAGGTAATGAATCCATAGAACAAAAGCCCCTCCCGAGAAGAACATCCCACCCCAGCTGCTGGGGAGTCTCAATCTCCTGATCTCTGAAAGAATGTCTCTCTATTGGGAGGCAATGCTACTACCCCAGCACATCCAGGGAGTATTTGGTAATGTCTTGTGACATTTTGGGCTGTCCTGATAGAGATGGGTCATTTGGCAGACAGAGGCCAGGCTACTGTTTGTAGAAGAATACGTAGAAGAAAATAAAACATGATTTGACCAATAGCAAGCTGTAGAGGAGCAGAAGTAAATGAGTCACAAAACAAGTCCTGAGATCAAGTGAGTTACAGATATATACTTCTGATGTGATACCGTTATATAAATGCATCTAATGGTAGATATATTTTCTGTTGATACATACTAATGAAGGAATGCTACTTAAACCAGCATGGGTTGCTGGATATTAACCTCGCAATACTGGATGACTCTGTGAAGGGAGGAAGATGTGTGGAGTAAGACATGGGACTTTGGCTGTGCTAGAATTATATTTACAGAGATGGGAAATGTTTGAAGCAAACCAAGTAAAATATTAATATTTAGCTACAAAAATATCTATTTCTTACAATTTAAGTGCTTTTTTTTTTTTGTCTGTTAAGCCTTATGAAAGTGTTAAGTCAGTAAATATATACCAAATACAACGGGGACCATATGCAATGTGCAGAGAAATATTCTTTCAAAGCTGTTTGCATTTATTTTTTGTGTTTGCATGTATGCATGTGTACACACATGCACCATGGAGCATGCGTGGAGGTCAGAGGACAGTTTGCTGCAGCCAGGTCTCTCCTTCTACCATGTGTGTCCCAGGGAACAGACTTGTATTGTGAGGCTTGGTGGCCAGTGCCTTTAGCTGTAATCAATGCCTGTTGCTGGCTTGAAATATGAGATTCATGAGGCCCTGATTCATACTCATTCATTCTCATTCTCTCTCTCTCTCTCTCTCTCTCTCTCTCTCTCAACTTCACATTGCTACAGTCATTTACTGTGAGTTTTCTTCTGTAAAATCATACCACCTTTGTGGAATGTAAAATATTTAATAAATGCTTATATCGGGGCTGGAGAGATGGCTCAGCAGTTAAGAGCACCAACTGCTCTTGCAGAGAACCTGGGTTCGATTCCCAGCACCCACATGGTGGCTAAGAACCGTCTTTAACTCCAGTTCCAGGGGAATCCGACACCCTCCTCTGACCTCCACAGCTTTGCACTACACGGGTGCACCAACCTACATGCAGACAATACACTAATACACATAAAAATAAATAAATAAAAAATTAAAAAAATAAATGCTTATATCATCTATATTCATGTTTCAGAAATCCTCCATGTCCACTTAAACTGTTCCCTTGAAAGAAACATGCAGCATGCACCTGTGTGTACATGCATACACAGTACTTTATGGTAAGTTCTGTACATACTTCAGTTTTTGAGATAGGGTCTCAGGTTGGCTTTAAAGTACCTACTTAGCAGAGGATGATCTTGAACTTGTGACCCTCCTGCCTCCTAATTGCTGGGATTTCAGATATGCATCACCATGCCCAGTTTATGCTACGCTGAGCATCAAAGCCAGAGTTTTATGCTTCATGTGCTGACCTTGGGGCCTCTTCTTCCTTCTTCAAAGACTGGTTCCTTTCCCTCTCTGCACTTTGACAGTTCAGATGAATGCTTTTTACTGAAGGAACAGAGAAGAGATGGGCTGTCCTGAAGCTGACAACTTTGATACTGTCTGAGTATTTATTGGCACTGAGTCACGCCTTGTGAGCATGGGGTCCCCCCTGAGCATTGAGGGGTTCACACACAATTACCTATAGGTGCTCATCTCTGTTCATCCGACCCCAATGGCTATATCCTTCAGGATCCTTTTCTGCTGTAAACCACCTTCCAACTCCCCTTGTCTCCAACTTCGCCTCTTACTGGCTGTCAGACCCTCTTGGTCTGTCTAGGCCCAGACCCAAGCGATCCCAGAGCATTATTTCAGGAGTGTGATGTTGGTATTTCCGGGGCCTGTGGCATAGGCTGACTGTATGCAGCCTGCCAAGGGTCACTTTTCCCTGAAGGTTAAGGGGTGACCTTGGTCAATGTTTACCTAGTATTCACTTCAGTGATTTCTCCTGGTTAATGAATCATGGGGCAAATTAGTTGAGGACGTCCACACCCTGCAGGTAAACCAGGGTGGTCAGAACTGGTAATCCCCAAATTGCTATTGAGTTATAGAGCTGTGCAATGTGGGACCTGCCTAGATCAGCCTTCTAACTCTTAGGTCCTAATGACCAATGTTAAATAGATAAGGGTTCTGACACATAGAGATGTACCTAAGGACTTCCATGTCCAATCTTTCTCCCTCCCCCATAACCCTCTCATTCCCATACTGTGTGTTAAGGCTTATAGGGGAATTTCAGGAAATGCTAACTGTTGATGACCACACAGCAACATGAGACAGGTACTGTCAGCATTAGATCATGTTATTACATGTTTCTTTTGGTAATACCATGTTTTGGCAGGGTTCATTGTTTGGGGGTAGCTGCTCATTCATTTGTTCTTTACAATGAAAATGGTGACCACGTTGGCCTCTAGTCTCTGCGTGAACACTCTGGAAACTGTTAGGGCACCCGGAGCTCAGAAAGTTTGTGAGCTTTTGTTACAGCCAAAGATGAGAGTCTCCTAATCATGCCTGTATGAGAGCAAAGAGCATTCCTTTCTAGTCAAGCTCAGGACAGCTCTTATGTATTGTGCTAGAGATGGGCGCTATTATCAGCCCTTTCTCTGCCTGGAATTAAGTCCAAATCTTTCTTTCTACTTGCAAAATAGAGACCCTTTTCTGCAACTGATATTTAATAGATAAATTAGAAAATAACTGCAAAGAGAAATAAACTTAAATATAATAAACCTACTTAAGAATAACACCTCACCTTGGGGCTGGAGAGATGGCCTAGTGGTTGAGAGCACTGACTGCTCTTGCAGAGGACCCAGGTTCAATCCCCAGCACCCACATGGCGGCTGAGAACCATCTTTAACTCCAGTTCCAGGGGAATCCGATGCCCTCTTCTGACCTCCACGGCATTGCACGACACGGGTACACAAACCTACATGCAAGACAGTACATTTATATGCATAGAAAAAAAAATTATGATGCTTGACTCCACAAAGCAGGAAGGAGGGGCAAGTACAGTCAAAGTGTTCTAAGCTTTCAGAGTGCACGTGTCTATCAGAACTCTTGCGGAGAACCAAGGTTCGATTCCCGGCACACACATGGCAGGTAACAACGGTCTCTAACCTCAGTTCCAGAGGATCTGATGCCCTCTCTGGCTTCTCAGGGCATTGCACAGGTACACTCACTGGTGCGCAACTTACCACCAAAACACAAAGTACAAATAAAAATTTAAAAACTACCCAACCGGGCTGGAGAGATGGCCTAGCGGGTAAGAGTACCGACACTCTTGCAGAGGACCCGGGTTCGATCCCCAGCACCCACATGGCGGCTGAGAACCGTCTGTAACTCCAATTCCAGGAGAACTCCAGTTCCAGGGGAGTCCGACACCCTCTTCTGACCTCCGCGGCGTTGCACATCACGGGTGCACAGACTTGCATGCAGACAATACATTCATACACATACGGAAATAAATAAAAATTAAAAAAAAAAAGAGCTCAGAAACTTAAAGAAATGCAACATTCCCATTCCTAGCAACGTGTTTTTGAAGATATATATTTTTAAACATTTCATATTAAATGCTCATTTTAACAGATGCGACTGTTAAAAGTCCTCCTGTATTTTGCAGCTCATATGCTTCTGTCTGTTCTCTGAGCCTTTCACATGCCCTGGAGCACACAGCATGGAGGACTTCTTCTAAGATAGTACCAAGGAGAAAAGTAGACATGTTTTATCTAAGCCAAATTAAGAAATAATTTACATATAGTAAATAATTTTCATAATAATTCAAGCTTGTTTAGTATACAGTTCCATGAGCTAAAGCTTTCTATTGCTGTAATAAAACACTCTGACCAAAATCAACCTGGGGAGGAAAGGGTTTATTGTATCATACTCTTCCAAGTTACAGTCCATCACTGAGGGAAGCCAAGGCAGGAACTTAAGGAGGGTAGGAGCTGGAGGTGGGAACTGAAGCAGAGACCATGGAGGAATGCTCCTTACCAGCTTCCTCTTCTGGCCTGTGCTCAGCCTGCTTTATTACACAGTCTAGACCATCTGCTCTGGGGTGGCACCACCCACAGTGGGCTGGGTCATCTTAAATTATCCAACAATCAAGTGACATTCCCACAGGCCAGTCTAAAGAGGAAATTACCCAATTGAGGTTCCCTCTTCCCAGGTGTGTCAAGTTGACAACTAAAGCTGTCTAATACAGATATGATGTGATAGTTACTATAGCAATGAAATTAATTATTATGTTCCCCTCTCAAAGTAGCTCCTGTCCATTTCTAGTTATCTAAATTTACCATCCATACTTCCTTAGCAATGCAGATAGTTTTCTCCTCATGTTGTAATTGTTTGGGGAATAAGTTGAACCACATATTCAGAGCCTGCCCCTTTCACCTCTTATATGCATTTGACATGTGTTGCTGCAAGTATCCATAGCTCATTCCTTTTTAATGACTGCGTAGTATTGTATTGTGTGATTATATCATTGTTTGATCATAAGATGGAGGTCATCGAGGTTGTTTATAGAGTTATTATGACTAAAGCTGCTTCTTAACAGTTGCGTAGACTATTTGTGAGAGCATGAAATTTGGGTATCAACATGTATTCATGTCTTTGGAGGTAAACAGAAGTGGTCTGAATCTTATAGGTAATTGTCTGTTTAGCTACATGAGAAGATCCCAAAGCATTTTCCCAAGTATATGCTTTTAGCATCAGAAGAATGCCCAATAAGTTTGCAAGCTCCTTTTTGGTTTTCTGTAGGGATTTGTGTAGGACTGGCATGGTCCACCTATATGCTTGGCAGAATCCATCAGTAAACAAGCCTGGTACTCTAGAGCATCCTGTTGCTGCGGAGGTCAGAAGAGGGTGTTGGATTCCCCTGGAACTGGAGTTAAAGACGGTTCTCAGCTGCCATGTGGGTGCTGGGGATCTAACCCGGGTCCTCTGCAAGAGCAGTCAGAGCTCTTAATCGCTAGGCCATCTCTCCAGCCCAGGCTTTTTTTAATTTCACCAAAATTATTACCATTTGAAGCTCAACATTTGAAGCATTCTTTCATTATTATTTTGTATCTATGATGTCTGTGTAAATGCCCCCTCTTTGTTAATATATATTTTTTGAGACCAAGTCTCACTATCCAACACTAGCTGGCCTGGAACTCCCTGTGTAGACTAGGCTGGCCTTGAACTCTCAGAGATCTGCCTGTGTCTGCCTCCTCAGTGCTGAAAAGATGTGTACCATTACACCTAGCCCTCATTCCTAATATTGATTATGTCTGTTGTCTTTGTTTTTGGCTTGTTCCATGTGGTTAGATGCTTACCTGGTCAGTTATATTAATTCTTTGTTCTTCTGTATTGATTAGTTTTTTGGCAATTTATATATGCATATAATGTATTCTGATTCCTCTCATTGCATACCCTTTCTTATCTCTATCCCATAGATGTTGACATCCCTCACGCCCCAAATCTCTTTCCTAATTTCATGTCTTTTTGTTTTGTTTTGTCACCCACTGATATTAGCCAGAGCTATCTGTAAAACCATGGGTTTGGAACCATTGGGGCCAGTGTGGAGTCTTCAGATCTTATTATTTTCAGCACTTGGAGTAGCCATGAATCTGCATCCACTACCATTCATTGTAAGGGCAGCTTCTCTGGCTAAAACTGCAGGTAGCATTTGCCTATGGGTAGAAACATAAATATTTAGAAGACAGTTTGGTACTATATCAATTTAGGTAAATAGCAGTACAAGTTTTACCCTGAAGGTCTGTAACTACCCCAGCCATGTTTTTGTTGTTGCTGTTTTTAATAAGTTTAGGGTACTAGGCATGGACTCCCTCTTGTGAAGTGGGCCTCAATTGCAGTCAAAGATGTTGCTTACCCCAGTAACAGTTCTGCCACTATTACACAAGTGGGCTTATCTTACCTGACAGGTTGGTACTGTAGTTCACAGCTGGGTAAGAGCACTGAAGCCTTTTCTCCCTTACCAGCTTATATAGCATCTTCTGGCTAGTGCCCTCATTTTACAATGTCTCTGTTAAAATCTTACCTTTTCAGTGAGCCTGACCCACTGTGATTCATGCTATAAACTTTACCTACTAGTACCACCGCAGAGGTCAAGGGCCTTTTTCTTCTTTGTTGTATAAAATACCTTTTCAAAACACTTGTCACTTTTTAAGAACCTACATTTAACATATTATGCTTAGTAATTCTCCTTTGTTATCTGCTAGAATTTATGACAAGTTCTGTAAAGGCAGGATTTGTGTTATATTTTCTTCCACTAATGTAGTCCACACTTGCAGAACAATGTCCCCTCCCAAAGATATATCTAAGTGGAATCTATGAATGTGAATTTATTTCCAAAAAGGCTTTAAACACATCCTAAATTTATGGAGTTCAAAGTGAAATCCTCCTAGATTAGGGTGGGTCCTAAGTTCCTTGACAAATCCTAGAAGACAGGTAAATAGAGCTTTAAGATCCCAAGAAGACAGGCAGATTGGAATTATCCAAAGCCCACCTATGCCAGATCTACCTGAAGCTGGAGGAGGCAAAGATGGCCCTGCACCTTGTTTTCAGATCTTTGATCTCCAAAATGGCAAGAGAAAGCCTCTTTGTTGTTGAAGGTACCAGGTTTGTGGGAAGGAATTCAGTGCCCAGTTACTATGCATGGAATGGGGACATGCAGGCTTCCTTACCTTGTTACAGCCTTCATTTGGAATCATTCTGCTTTCACTGTGAGCACCTGTGAGTAAGTGTGATCAAGCCTGCCATGTAAGATGTATTGCAATTGAACGTATGGTCCTCTCACCTGGTGGCACGTGGGCATCCTGAATGTTTTCACCAATGGCGTTTCAAAGCTTAAGATCTTACCCTCCAAAGAATTGCTTCCACTATCAGCTTGTCAATGGCAACCAGAGAGTGAATTCACCAACAGTTTGTTCCTTAGGCAGTGGATGGAAACCCCTATTGATCTTTAGCCATAAAACATCCCCTACTCATTTCCTCCTGCCAGCCCGCATCCTCCTGCTGCACTTAAGCTAATTCTCAGTTATTGTGTCTTTGGAGGAGCCAGTCACAAGCTTTCACGTGATCACCCTTCGTGTATGCTTGACAAGGGATATTTAGCCTCCCCCAGGCCCACTCCTGGTGCGTGCTGGGCTCCTGATGCAGTGTGGTACTAACTATCGGTTCCTTGTAGGAGGCGAAAGTAAATCAAATTGAAAACACCCTTCCTGGGCAGTGCGTCTTCCAAATGTCCTCGGGTCTCTCTTACATCTTCTGGAGACTGCCAGATTCTCCGCGGGACAAGAGGAAGCTGGAGCAGCCTCTCGCCTGCGACAGAAGGTCCTATTAGCACAAATACATCATCTCCCAGTGGTGTTAGCAATCACTGTGGAGTCTTGATCTTGTCCATTCTTCTGCCAGAGTGAGGAGAGAGTCCTCAGAGGCAGGGGCTGCTGGTAACAGCGTCTCCATCATTCTAAAATATCCCCTTGGAGGCCCAGAGCAGCCATTTCTGCCCGGACGCAGCCAGGGCTTCAGAGAGCTTATTTCAGGCATTGATCTTTTGAAAACGTCTCCGCGCTTCCTGGCATCCAGGCCTTCTCTCTCAGGGGGGGAGGCTGGGGCAGAGACCAGCACCTGGTAAATCAGATGCCTTAGCAGGGCTGATTTACCCCTTCCAGGTGTGCTTCCTTTGATCTTTTAGAAAGGAAATCGATTGGCTTACATCAGTTGTTTTCAAACTGAAGCTTGCAGGTGATTGGTCTAACCAGTCTCCAGGCCCCACCCCCCAGAGCGGCTGATTCTGCAGGTCAGGGGTGGGGCCTGAGTATTGCCTTGCTCCAAGCTGCAGGGTTAAGGCAGATGTTGAGAGTAGATGCTCTTGGATATTGGATTCCCGCCCCTTGCCATGGCCTCCTTCGCCAAACTCAGAGCAGACTGGTCCTTTGGGGTTGGGCCACGGCCTGTCTTACCCTGTTTCCGGAATGCATTGGGTGTGTATGGACCCTTTGCCTCTGGAAGGAAGGAAAGATGAGTCTTCCACCATTCTCTTTCTCTAATACTGCCTTTCTCTTTGTCCTTCAACACTAGCAGGGTGATAGGCCCCTCCCTCACCTGTGCCTTGTGACTGTTGGATATGTTGGCCCTACTCTGAATGAAGCGTCTTGGACCCCTGGGCCATCTTAACTCCTGACCTCGGCCTTTATGTAGACTTTTACTTTAATTAATTGAGACAGGGATTTCCTATGTAGCCCAGGCTGTCTTCAACTTGTGGCAATCCTCCTGTCAAGTACTGAGATTACAGGCATGGGCCACATCCTTGGTTCTGCACTATCTTTCAGGGTTTAGTTTACATCTCCTTCATGTTAGTGGTGCTACCCACCCCCACGGTTTCAACAAGGATTAGTCCCAGTTATCCCAGACTTTGACAATCTTTGAATCAAAGCTCACCCGGGAGGCCTGCTATACAGAATATTTAAAGTGGAGGTGCAGGGATGACATAACATGTCCAAGCAAGCCTCGTTTGCATGTTCTTTAAATGTAAACAAGCATAATTTAGGGAGGTCAAGTTCCTAGAATATACCATGACATTTTGTTTGTTTACAATTGTTTTATTGAGACAGGGTCCATTTCTCTTTCTGTCCCCTTCTCTCTGTTCCTCTTCCTCACCCCTCTCCCTGTAGCCCAGGCTGACATGGAATTCACTATGTAGCCTAGGCTAGACTCAAACACATGAAAAACCTGTCTTAGCATCCCAGGTTCTGAGATTATAAGTGTGTGCTACCACTCCAGGCTCGACCTTTTTAAGTTTCTTAATGTGAAGAATTTGTGAAATCTATAGTTTCTGCTTGGATAATTCTCCCTTCAGGAAAAAAGTTTCTTTTCTAGAGAGTAAGGCAAGATCATGAAGTCTTTATCTTGCGGTTCTCATCCTCAGCCTTTCACCACTGCGCTATCCCCAAAGCCCATTATCTTAAAAACTGTATTGACACTCAGCAGTGGTAGGTAGACTGACCATGGTGTTAAGAGCAATTAGACAAAGGTTGTTTTACCTAATGTAAAGATGGCCAGGTAGGTCTAAGGAAGAACTACCTTCTGACTCTCACAGAGGAGGGCGGCCTGCTTGCGGCTGAGGGAGGCTTTGCACGGCACTAGGCCTCTGACTCCAGACATCAGTCAACATGCCTATCTTCAGAAAGTAACTGGTGCTGGGCACAGTGGCACATGCCTTTTCTCTGAGCACTCAAGAGGCAGAGGCAGGCAGATCTCTAAGATTCAGGCCAGCTTGATCTATACAGCAAGTTCTAGAACATCTGTGGCTATGGAGAGACTCTGTCTAAAAAAGAAAAAAAAAAAAAACCAGAATAAAAAGAAAGTTGCTGGGGTAACTCCTGCAGGCACTATCCATGACCTGACTAGATGTAGTTTTCTGCATCATTGGGGAGGTATTTTATTTCTAATTCTGCATATGTGTAATAAAATGACTTAATATGCAAATCACAAAACCAGAAAGGTCTGTCTCTAGAAAACGACTATTGTATATAGTTCTGTGTCCCATTTGTATGTGTGTGTCCCCATGTGTGTGGTCATATGTGTACACATGTGTACATGTATAGAGACCTGCCTCTCCATACATGAAGAAGGGAGGAAGGTGAGCCGGAAAATTGTCCCTTTAACTCTAGATACTGCCATCGACGATGGTTTTTGTTATATATTTTTCCATTTACTCCATTTTTCTTCAACAAATACCATTGGTAGGAAAAACAAGTTAAGTGTGGTATGGGACGTAAGGTTCCATTGTCTGTACTCCACTGGGAAAATCCTACTTAACCCACCATGCCGCCTGGGTCCTGCCTCCTCCCACAAGCCTTCCCTGACTGGCCTCTGAGCCCTGCTACCTGATTGCTAATGTGCTAAGTATGATTATCTTACTTTTAGATAACCCCCGTTTTAGACAGGGTCTCACTATGTTGCTATCCTGTTCTTCATTCTGCAGCCCAGGCAAGCCTTGAGCTTCCATTCCTCCATCCTCAGCCTTCCAAGTACCTGGAATTTCTGGCCTGATCTACAGGCCTGGTTTTACCCCTTTGTTTTTTAATATTTCATGTATATAAGTGTATTACCTGTATATATGTAAGTGTACCCTTGTCATGCAGTACCTGTGGATGTCAGAAGAGGGCCTTGGATTCTCCTGGAACTGGAGTTACAGACAGTTGTTAGACATTATGTGGGTGCTGTCAATCAAAGCTGGGTCCTCTGTAAGAGCAGCCCGTGCTCTTGATCACTGAGCCATCTCCCCAGCTCCACTTTACCTGTTCTTGAGGCACTGTCTTTCCTTGGCTTTCTGAGCTACCTTCTTGGCTGCTCCTCCAGACTTCTTGGGACTGGGTCATGTAGGTTTCACAGCCAGTAGCTGCTGAAGCATCTCAAGGAGCCGAGGACCTGTTTTCCTCAGTCCTCACTTACATCCGGGGTCTCAGCTCACACCCGTGTGACCTCAAGAGAACAGTTTTTTGAGCTCCAGTGAGGGGCCGGCTTCTGTCTCTGGACAGGTCTCAGGGGCCGTACCCCCTTCCATTCTTCATGCTCCCAGCCAGTCTCCCTTCGGAGACCCTGGGCTGCCAAGGGGATGCTCTGCTGCCCTGCCGTCCTGTAAGCCAGAAGTCGGAGGTGGGCCGTCCGTCCCAGCACCCCACTATCTCCGTCCCAGCACCCCACTATCTCTGTCCCAGCACCCCACTATCTCCATCCCAGCACCCCACTATCTCCATCCCAGCACCCCACTATCTCCATCCCAGCACCCCACTATCTCCATCCCAGCACCCCACTATCTCCGTCCCAGCACCCCACTGTCTCCATCCCAGCACCCCACTGTCTCCATCCCAGCACCCCACTATCTCTGTCCCAGCACCCCACTAGCCTCCCTGCTCACCCTTTTCCTCCAAGCCACTTTCATGATTCTTTGCCATCACTTTCCAAGTTCAAACTACTCTATGGGGGCAGGTTCATCTGAGCTCTGGATTCATACACCGCCTCTGAAGCATCCTCCACCCCCCCCCCCCCCCCGCCCCCTGTCTTTGAACCTTTCTCAGCCTGCTCCTTTTCACAGTTTTTTTCCCCCCAAATCCAAATATACAGGGCATCCTCCTGCTTCATATCTTGCATAGACTTAGCCTGGGTTTTAGGATAACTACCATGTTCCCTCTAAGCCCTATGCCACCCTGGGGTGCCTGGCCTTTACTACCTACTTTACAGTTGGAGGCCATGCGTCATTATGCATGCATAGACTCGCTCAACACCTTTGCAGCCCCTGGAAGCCATTCTGCTTTTTAACCCCCTCTATAGGTCTTCTCTGCTGGAAACCTTTGATATCTCTTCTCCCCAGAACCCAGCCCACTTGTCCTCACACACTAGGTTATTAGCCTTTTCCCAGGACAGCTTCCTTCAAGATAAGAGGTCTGGTATAGGTACTCAAAGCAGCATACACTCCTAGCCTTGTCGGCCTTGCGATATAAATAAAGTATCTTCAAGTGAGATTTTGTTTTGTGCATGTGTTGCTTCACATAATCTTTAAGCACCTCTGGATAAGGCCTCACATATCTTCGAGGGATTTATTTTATTAATTAGCACATCCTCACTGCCTAGCATAATGCTTCAACCACATTATATCCTCAATCTCTATTTCCTGAATGACTAAAATATTTGGGGAGAGAAAAAAATAGAAATCAATGAATTGGGTACAGAAGCTGGGTCATTGAGCAAACTGTCATACTTAGGCATTCGAGCCCCAGTCTACTAAGTCAGAACCCAGAGAGTTCACGCGAAAGTCAGGCTTAGGGCTCAGGACATCAATTCTATGCAGTTGTACAAACATGTCAGAGTTTAGTAAATCAAATTTGTTTCATGTAAACAACTTGTGACCAAAATAATAACACAGCTTTAGAAAAAGACATTAGGCACCCACTTTTGAAGAGTTTGTATAATTTAGCACACAAGAAAACTTTACTGTAATTATATGCAGACGTGTACAAAGAATAAATGCTAGTTACTTGTGCCGACCCCCATAAAATGAACCAGCACCCCCGTTTCACTCGCTTGCCTGAATCCTAATTTAGAAAATTTAGAAAAGAACCTCCACTGCAGTGGGCAGGGGTCCTCCTGGGTGCTCTTTCCCCTCCTGTCAAAATTAGCCATTTAAATTAGAACCACGTTGGGAAGTGGAGGTGCCGCTCCAGTCCGGGGAGCACTTTAAGTGTAACCACCTGAAGTTGATTAAAACCTCACCTGTCAAACCCACTATGCCTACATTTGAAAATCTTTAATGTAATTAAGAGAAGCACATTATGGGAGGTCAAGTGATTTTCTTTTTGAATTCCACTTCTAATCTGTCGTCAGATGGGTGGAAATTGCCAGCTGAGGGAGTTAATGAAAGCTGCCTGGGTCGCTCAGGAAGGGGGAGGAGGAGGCTGGGCTCTGGCCTTCAAGGAGTAGCTGACAGGGAGGCCAGATGGGGGCTCTGCCTCCTTGCAGCAGGGCGAGTGGGGAATCTGGGGGAGACCCACCAAACACCCTGGCTTCCGCCTAGGAGGCTGAAGGCCCAGGGTCCTCTGAGTCCCTTCTATGAACACATCGGGGTCTGCAGGACCCCATATAAGGGTGACTGCCCGGCTCTGTTGTTTATCACCAAGGGAGATCTGTGGTCAGGACAGCCCCCCTGGCCAGGCCGAGTGGAGACGGCGCCGGCCAGGCCCTCGTCACCTTTCACTCAGAGCTGACTGATTAGCATCAAGGTTCAGCTTGCCTCCTGCACTGATCCCCCAAAGAGGCTGGTAAGTGAGGGCAGGCACCTCTGTCCAGAGCCTCCAACTGTCCGGCCTCTGACCCCAGGCCTTTCCTCAGGAGGCACTGTGCCCAAGTTAGCAACCTTCAGCACCCTGAGGTGGGGAAGACCTCAACACCAACACCTGGGTGTGGGTCTTTGTTTCCTTCTGAGCCATTGGTTCCTGGCTGCCTCTCCCCAGTGCCGGAGCTGGTGTGTCCCAGCTGCTCCAGAGACCCTGGTGCAGTCTCAATGCTGGAGCGCCGCCTTTGGAGATTAAATTACTGGATGCTTTGCTGTGTGTTCTAGCCTGCGGCTGCAAAGCGGGTGCTGTTGACAGAAGGCAGAGTGGTGTTCCTCTCAATGCTGTTTCTATCCCCACCACCACCCTTTTTTTTTTTTTTTTACATCACATTTGTGTACATTAGCTGAGGTATGTGTTTGAAAAAGGATTACATCTATCAGAATGTTGCCACTTAAGATTTGCCCCCTTTCCTAGAAACTGACAGGAGAATAAGCAACACATGACGTTTTGGCCAGGCCTTGGTATGAAGTTTCCAAACTGGAGGACTAAGTCAGGCCTCTCCCCCTTTGACTTCCTCCTACAAACTCAAGTAGGAGCAGAGGCTTGAGCAGAGAGAGAAGCATGCTAATCTTCTAGTTGGAAATGCCTCTGACAGGCTCTGGAAAGTTGGAGCATCGTCTGTGTCTGTGATGAGAATGCATATGCAGTCTTTGGAACAGAATGGACCATCCAGGTCAAGGTGAAATGGAAGCACTTTATACTGCCTTAGGAGAGCCAAGATCTGCCTAGAGGGTCTTCTCTGATATTAGAATTTCGGGGAGGAGGGGAGGTGTGGTAGCTGAGGGGTTGGAGCCCCACTAGCAGTGTCTCTTGAGAAAAATAAACAGTGTGGTCTGAAGAAAGATGATGGAGGGAGGGATCTGAAAGGTTGAAAATGAAAGGATCCCGGGGAGAGCCCTGCTTCCCATCCCTATCCAAAAGGGCGGTGCTGTTAGAAGCCCCTCCATGTCTCCAGGTAAAAGCCTGCCCAAGCAAGTGACAGGCCATGTCACTGTCATTTCATCCCCAGTCCCCCTCCCCCCCGCCACCCTCCATGTGGGCTCCCCGCCCCCACAAGTTCACAGGTAAAAGTGAAAAGTTCCTGCAAGATTTCTCTCTTACAGAAAACTGTCTGCTTGCCATGGTAAGCTTTTCTTGAGGTCTCGGGCTGTCAAGCTGAGGTGCAAAGTTCACAGAGCTCTGCATTGTGTCCTTCTCTCATCGCACCCCCTCCCAAACCCCAAAGTGATCCAGCCTGGTTTACAGCACTATTTAAAGGGAAGATGCCAAATGAAAAGTTCCTCGTTTTAAGTTGGTGCTTATACAAAGCTGCTTTGTGGGTTTTTTTGGCCTGTCAGACTTGTCAGGCCTAGTAAGAAAAAGTATATTGTTTCCAGCACTTGGATTCCTTTCTCCCTGACATCTGCCACTCTGTAAAGATGATAAATTCCTGCCTCATTAGCCAAGGGTGTGGGATTACAGGCTGACAACACATTAATCACCAGCCTCGGTGGCAGGCTGACTAGCAATAGGCATTGTTAACAAAACTTTTCTAATATGTCACTCTTCTCTATGACAGCGTGTAATCAATCATTGTGATTGACGGCGCTGATAGATTACACTATTTATACTTTGTGTAATGAAAGATAGTGTTTCCACCTACTGTCATTTCTGGGCTAGTGGTGGAGGATCAGCTGATGGAAACAAACATAAGAGGGCAAGCCCTCATCACCCCCAAAATATCCACAGAAATTCCCCACCTTCCCAAATCCCAAGTCTAGTTCCTTTCTATCTTTGGAAATGAACGTGGCATTAAGGGTTAGGACACTGGCAATTACTGAGGGGCGAGAGGTGTTGGTAGAGGGCACTTGGAAGAATGGAAGGATGTCTGGGGAGAGCTTTATGCACTGGGCACAGTCCCATGTTCTGCCGCTAGGTCAAGTTGATACAGGTAGATTCTGCAAGCTGTCCCCTGTCAGCCTACGTGTGTGCAGCTGAGCGCCGGGCTCCTCCTCCCTTGGCAGATGAGAGATGATTTAGATGTTGATAAAATATTTGCTCTCTCCTGGCTCTGGGGGCAAATATTATCCTTGTTTCCTGTAATTGTACAGTGCTGGGAGAGTCAACAGCACCCAGAGTAAGCACAAAGCCGGCAGTGGGAGAGAGGGGGACCTCGGCTGCAGGGCCTAGCTGGGATGTACTTCTCCCCTTTGAAGCTTTGAGGGTTGCAAGCCTGGAAAGAATGAATCAGCTGAGCTGAAATGTATTCTGCGCGCTCACGCATCGCGTATTTCTGGAGGGTTCTTTCCGTCATTTTTATTTTGGTCTGGAACACATTTGTTAAGGATGCTGGCTATTTTTGACTTGCTGGAAGCTCTCATTTCAGCAGAAGTACCAAGTGAGGGTGAGCTGGGGCTGCTGGCATGCTCGGAGTCAGGAGAGCTTTCCCTGACAGGAAGCCATTCCTCTCAGACAGTTGTACCACAAATACCCATTTGAGCAAACCTTTTGAAAACGTCGTGCCCAAGTTTCCTCGTTATTGACAAAACACAGGAGAATCCTCTTTCATTAATTCTTTGAGGTGATTCAAGAGTTTGTGTGGGCTTTGCTTGACTCCCCAGATTTGCACAGGTCTGTGGTCCCCAGACTTCAGCTTTGTGCCCCTGAAAGGTGTGTATGTGGGGGGCGGGGGGTTAGAGAGAGACAGGAGAGAGAAGAGAGGAAGCAAAGCTTTCCTCCTGAGCTATGTGGAGTTGGTAGGCACCAGGCACTTGACTTCACCCTGCCAGTTGGCAAAACAGAAGGAACTTAAGACCACCCCCTGGCGTAACTTTTGAAGGAGAGTTAGACTGGAGGAGGTGTGGGGAGCCAGTAAGGCTAAACTTTAATCTCTCTGTGAAGTTTGAGTGAGCCTGGGATGATTAATGAGAGGGCAGACCATCTGATTAAGCCCTTCTATGTCATAGGACATGATTAGTAGGTGACAGGGACGGTAACAGTATCCAGCCAAACCCTTGTTTCTTTCACGGCTCCGGCTGTTATATGATTAATGTCCCCGAGGGCTATCTTGGGGTCAGGCAGGGGAACCTGTCAGAACAGGTGGAAGAGACAAAATGGGCAGAAACTCCTTAGGGGGGAAGAGAGCAGTGAGGGGGAGAGTGGAGGGGGGCGGTGGCCAGATGGAGCCCGCGACCTTTCCGTGATCCTAGCAGGCACAGAGAGCATCGTGGGAATGGAAACAAGGGAGAATCACAAAACTGCAGATGTTTCCAGGTCCTCAGCACTTCAAGGACTGCCAGCTTGGACTTGGGGAAAGCGCCTTGTGACAGGGAAAGTCATCGCACATGGTTTATGTTCTGAGCTGCGGTGGGATGGGGCCACTGTGGGCCTTGCAGGATTAATGTGGGGCACCCACACCTGTGCCTGCGAGCACACATGTCCCTGTAGATACCCTGGAACAAGTGCTTGCCCCACTTGGGGGATTAAGTGCACATCAGATGGGCAGAGCTGATATTTCAATCTGTTGCTCTCTGAGGCCAGTATAGCTAAACTATTTTGAATGCTCTCCTTGGGAAAAGATTGGACAGATCTCTGTGGTAAAACATTTGCTGAACTTGTGTAAGGCCCTGGGTTCCTCAGTGCTGTAAAAATAAAGGAATAAATCATTAGTCGAAATTTGAAAGGTACTATGAAAAGCCAGCATGGCCTCACAGAATTCCAGGGTTTTTTATATTTAGAATGAAGTTTAGAAGTTATAGAAATCAGGTGACTCAGAATATTGCTGAGTAGGCTAATAAGACACAGGACGTAAATAAATGACATCCCCAAGGGAAAACTACAATCGTGGGCTCCCGAATTCCAGTTTTGTATAACAAACCCATGAGGATTCAGTTCATAAGAAGTCTCAGTCAGACCTTTTTAATACATATGGACTTACCAATAAGACCTTGCTCCCTCTCTCTTTTGTTTTAGGAGACAAGATCTCACTCTATAGCCCAGGCTGGCCCTGAACCTGCTTTTCACCTTACTCAGCTTCTGAAATGCTAAGATCAGGAATTGTTGCCATCTGGCCGTACTAAAACTTTGGACTCCAGGGCTCTTATTGTAGTACTTTCCCCTCCTGAAAGAACTTTCACCTGTTTAAACCTCAGTTGAAATGGAGTCTCCCTGAGTTCCCTTGGGGGAATAGTCTTCATAGATGTGGTTGCATGGCAGCTCTTTGATTGACACAGCTCAGGAGGGCAGTCATTTTAACATTAGAAGGAAACTGGTTGCATTTCGTTTCATCTGGCAGGCAGGCCTGGATTCTCTTCTACCTCTGATGCCCAGTGTGTCCATTACCCACACTCAAGAATCTTGCTAGAGCTGTCACTGATCAGGTTGGACCTCCATCTTCAATTTTTATTTTTGAAATCGAATCTCCTAGAGCCTCAGCTGTGTAGACTGAGTCCCCCCACCCCCTCTCTGCCTGCCTCTGCCTCAGGAGTGCTGGGATTAAGTTTCTGCGCCCATCTTCTAATATTTTCTAGGAGGCTCTTGATTCCCTCTGCTAGACTCACCTATCACGTAACATCCGTTCTAAGGTTCACATGGTAATAACAGAGTGGGTTAAGTGTCCCCTGCCTTCCATCTTACTTGAATTCTGGGGCAGGATTTTACAAACTAGAGATCTATGCTATGTAGAGAACTCCGTCCCCTCGCAGCACAGTTTGGCCCATATGAATGATGGACATATTTCAGTGAGCTTGGAGGATGGACTCAATAACAAGGCCTTGCCCAGTGTCATGATCACAAACAAAGGAAGAAGAAGGAAATGTAGAGAAGAGAGGCCTCAACAGAGCATGCAAATACTCCTGTCTTCCCTAAGCAGGGGACTGTGTAGGGTTTGGATGTCAGTTGTTCTTAAGTAGCAGCTATTCTTGTGGGAAGAACCCTATGGAAGTCTATCCCAGGTGAGGATGAAGTACAAAGGATCCAGAAGCCTGCTCAGAGTGAGCTGAGTCCCCAGGCAGTACTACAGAGGAGGTGACTAGTCAGGCAAAATCCCCTGGATACACTTCTACAGCCTAGGATTTAGGGGCCAGTCATGATCCATAAATATTAGTTGGTTTCAGAGTTCAGGTATTTGATTTCTGCTATGGAGTTAGAACTATCTAGCCTTTCTGGGCCAAGCAGAAAGTGGGCCAGGCTGTCTGTGTGGCCTTTGGAGAAATGATAATAAAATAGAGCTTAGAAGAGAGAGAGTCGCCTCGGTAAGGGAATCACCCAGGACCTGAGCGTGCCTTCTATGAAGTTCTAGATCAACTTGAGTGAACCTTGGCAGACTGACATTAAGAGGCGCTTCCACTTTGCTGTAGCACACAGTTCAGAAATACTGGCCATGCTGGTGGTTGGGTAGTAATGTATTTCAGTAGCGAGGTCATTGAAGTCTCTAATGGTTAATATTGTCAATTTAATGGGCTCAAGAATCACCTAGGAGGCAAGCTTCTGGGTGCACTTGTGAGGGATTATCTTCATTAGGTTAACTGAGGTGGGAAGATTTCCTTAACTCTGGGTGGGACCATCTCATAGGTAGGGATCACGGAAAGAACAAAACAGTTAGCTGCATACCAGGATTCATTGCCCTTGCTTTCCACCTGTGGATGTAGTGTGACCAGCTGTCTCAGGTTCCTGCCACCCAGCCTTCCCCACAGCTACAGGACAAGAAATTCAGTGGCCTTGGTGGCCCATGAAGTCCTTGTGACTTCCGCTTATTGCTATATAGGTTGAGAAACCCAAATGGTAATACTTAATAACCTATCAAGAGCTCACCTGTTTGAAGACATTGACCCCTTTCGTCTACCTTGACTGTTCTGCGGTGGTGGCTGGCTCTATGGTGGACCCATGGTGCTGTGGGCATGGCTGGCTCCAGTTTTTGCTGTAAGCAAGCCCTAAAAGTATTTTGAGATCTTCTTATGACCCTCTCTGTTAAAGGTTGGGCATCACAGGAAGCAAAAAGCATCAAGTCAGTGGTGACAAAGAATAAAGAGTTCAAGTTCATGGGTGGTTATATGTTCATGTAAATATATTGGCTGCCTCCCTCTAATTTCTGGAGCAGTGAGGAAGGAGTAGAGCAGTGGTCATAGAAAGCATGGCACCTTGCCTTTAGGGAATGCTTGAGGACAGGTTGTGCTCCATAGTATTGACTGGATACTGAGCACTTTGAAAACTACCATATTCAGATACAGCATGCCAATATTCTGCCCCACTCAGCATGAATAATAAATAGGTTAATGAAAGAACAGGAAGTACTCTGGTTGGCAGACACTTCTTAAAAGTAAAGAGGAGCTAGCCGGGCGTGGTGGTGCACACCTTTAATCCTAGCACTCAGGAGGCAGAGGCAGGTGGATCTTTGTGAGTTCAAGGCCAGCCTGGTCTACAGAGCAAATTCCAGGACAGGTGGGGCTACAGGGAGACCCTGTCTTAAAAAAGATCAAAGAAAAAAAAAGTAAAGAGGAGCTATATTTACCATTCATAAAATGATGCTGACAGGTACACCAAATTATGCCCTATTTCAAGGGATGAAAACCTATGTAAAACCTCCAACAGGAGACATTTACTTATCTTGTAGGAGGTGACCATTCTATGGCCCCTAGCACAGGAGAGGCAAACCCTATAATTTCCTTTAGGATGGAAAACATTATATCTTTCCTATCCTGTTATTTTATATTTGTGGAGTATTTTTGGAGAATTTCTGCAAATGGCCATATACTCTGTGTGGCGGTTTAAAGAAACTATGCCAGAAAAAAAAAAATCAGGCCGTGTAAGTATTTTTTTTTTTTTTTTTTTTTGCAATGATTTTCTTTTTGTAGTTTGGAACTTGAGGCGAATGAAGATCCCCGTGGAGCCCTGGTATCTCCATCCCTTCTTTTAGCATTTTTTCAAAGGGCACAGGCCAATCTGCCCATAATGAGCTTGGAAAGTGAGGATGAAGTTCCTGATAATATGACACAAATTTCTTTACTTTTGCTCCTTATTTCATCTTAATTAGTCCCTGTAGAAAGGATTGATTTTTGAAAGGCTTGTAGTGAGCATCTGTTGGTATTCCTGGGGTCATTCTTAGCCTGTCCTGTGTTTGACATTTCTTGTAAAAGAGAAGGCATTTGTTCATATTGACATTAGCTGCCTCTGTATCTCTTGGTGGTACAGATGGTCTGTGAATAAAGACATCAAGCTAATAGGCAAGATGACAGGCTTCAATAGCGCTGGGGCTCCTGGCGCTTAAATGGCAGGGCAGCATAGATTGCTTCTGCTGCTGGAGCTGGGGTCTGTGGGTAGAAAAGCATATGGAATAAAGTAAAAATGAGTGGGTATTCTGAAAAATGACTAGAAATCTCTCCTGGAAACTAGAAGGGCTTTTTATTATATTACTATTACTACTAATTATTATCATGTTTTATTATTTACTACTCTATCCAGTATTCCTCATTCCTGAGACTCACAGGGCCCAGGAGGGAAGGCAGAAACTGGATTTTCTGTATGTCCCATAACCAGTGTCTCCTAGAACTGCCCATGTTGACCTCTAAAGGGAGCTATTGTTCATGCCGTCCACCGGAGTATGGCGACTCCCAGGTCCAGGGCTGTTCTTCTTTGCATGAACAGTCTTTTCCTAGAGAATCTCTAGGAATGTGGTGGCCTGGAGCTTTGTTCACTCCTGAGGGTTTGGGCTCTCTCCAAAGGGCACCTCCTTACTCGTCATAATTGTTGATCATGGAATTGGCATGTGTATATTAATCTTGATTTAACCCTTTCTGTTTTAATCACAGAGCACCTATTAATACAAACATTTTCCAATGGGAACTGCCATGTGGAATGTACCCAGTTTAAGTCTAAGGGGAGGGGTATCAATTCTGGGAGTAGCTGGATGAGCGCTCCCATGAGTTCAGGTCTCTCTGTCAGTTCGATCCTTTCAACATCTTCCCAGAAGCTGGAGTCCTAATATCGCCCACTCCAGCAACACCTCTCTGTATCAATTGTAACTCTTGTCTTAACTGGATCATCTTTTTCTCTGTTCTTAATAGTTTTTCATGTGTACATTGGTGGTTATTTCTATACGGGAAGCTGATTTTTTTCATCATCATACCCTACCTTATTCTATGAATGATTCGAGGTAGTTTATGACCATATGAACCATAAAATAGCCACAAAATTAGGACCCACCCAGTATAATGGAAAACATTTTTAAAAGCGGACACCACAGGCAATGCTTTTCTATAATACAGAGAATAAAATAATGAATGTTATTCCTTTTTGGTTGGGGGTAGATGTGCATTATCTTATGTTTCTACATACCAAGGATTTGACTAGATACTAATGTCTTTACATGAAGGGAAGAAGCTTAATTATGGAAGTAGATAGGTTAATACAACCAGAATTGATTGGCTTGTATCTTTGTCTTCAACATCAGGTAGTGCGGAGATTCCAGTATATACCTTTTCTTTGATCCTTGCAGAGGATCTCCACAGACCAGACCAAGTCAATGAGCTAGGAATGGGGGAGATGGTCAAAAGGAGGAAATATGGAGGGAAGGGGCATGGGTCTAGAACAAGTATGAGTGGAAAAAGAGGCTGGGGAGAAGGGAGCCTCTGCAGAGCAGGCACAGTGGTAAGCTGGATCGTCTCTAGTCAACGAGGCTGTTGTCTGGCTCAGGCACTTGTCCAGTATTTCCAGTCCTGAGCTGTCCTCACTAGAAACCTAATCAGTTGTTTGAGGAGTAAACAGGAAGTGGACTTCCAAGATCCTGAAGCCAGGAAATAGCTGATACCGGATGGCCTAGAGTCTCTTTGGTGCAGGCTGGATGGAGACATGGTTGTGCCTTGCTTCTCTGTGGGAACTGTGTTCTGGGATTAGGTTCTAACAGCAAACTCCTATCTCGCCTTCATTCTCCCACACCACAGTGCCTTTTGCTGTAGCCTCTGGCATGATGAGAGGCCACGCCTCCCAGTCTCCCGGGGTGGAAGTTGCTCGAAGGTAGCACCTACCTACATTTCTTTCTGTCATTGTGCTGAGCTCTCCCTATGTGGACCTGTTGCCTTCTTTCAGACTTGTAACTCAATAACCATGGAAATGGTATAGTTTATATTATTTTAGGAGCTTTTCAACAGGAAAAATTCTCTTTTTTCCCCTCTGAATCCCACCATAATTCCTACTGAGGATCTCTGGTCTCTTCATCCCACCAGTATTTACAGAGATTGATTTGTACCTCTCTAGGCTGGGGGAAATGCAGTAAATGGGACGAGGCCCTACCTGGGGGGCTTGGGCTTTGGAATGGGCATGGTGAAGAGAAAAAATAATCTAAGAATGAGATCAATGAATGTGTGTTAAGGAGGATACCAGTGACTAGGGAAGGGGAGGTCATGTTTGTTAATGCCTGGTAATCAAAGTGGTCTGAGAAGGTCACTTCTGATGCCAATATCTAGGTAAGATGTTAAATCATTTGAGCAGGGACATAAGTTCTCTTTTGTAGTCTCTGGGGTCTGTTTCCAAGGGAATTTGGGAGCTAGGAACAGTGTCCCACCCAAGGGTTCAGGGACACCTCATTCCCTTGCTGTTGCTTCTTCTGTGCAAAATTCCCTCCTGCTTGCTCTGTGTCCAAGCTGACTGGGTAACAGCAGCACTTTTCAATCTTTACCTTCTGGTATCTTCCCCTTCTGCCTGCCTATGGGGTCCTTTATTTGGACTCTAGAACCAGGCAGCCTGGGTTCAAATCCTGACCCTGCCATTTGAGAGTTATATCACATTAAGCAAGCTCCTTAACTCTGTGTCTTGAGTATCAGTAAAGTAGGTAACAGTTGGCTCTAGTTCGGAGATTGAGTCCATACATGAACAGGCCTCACCTACACTTGCACAGAGTAAGCTCTTTACACATAGTAGCTGCTGTTTTTGTTGCTAACATTGTTAATTTGTTTTCATAGATAAGAATTATTTCCTAGATGGTAAAGCCAGCCTCCTCTTGGGAGCTGAGAGATGGAGCTGAACTTGAACGTGATCTCTAATGTTGTCATCAGCCTTGCCTTTCTGTATTCTGTTCTGAGCTACGTCAACCCCAAGATTTCACCTCAAGACCATGTTAAGACCATGTTACTTCACATACTTTATGGAAATGTACCTTTTTAACCTCAAGTTCCTTCAGGGGAAGGATGAGGGATCCCCCATCTTTTTTTTTTCTTGTCTCCTAAATCACGGAAGATGATCCAAAGGCTACCAAATCTGGATGCTTTGCTCTATGCTTATATTGGAATTTCCTAACTCCTCATGTAATCCTCAGGGCAACCCTGCATTCTCCACGGTGTCCTCTGGTTGGAGGGAAGTGGCTAACAGACTTCAGAGTCGAGGTATACAGTGCTGGCTTGAGTTGCATTTGCTTTGTGACCTTGGGGGACAGTAGTGATTCCTATTTGAGAAGGGTTAATGAGTCAGTACAGGTAAAGCACTTAGAAAATAGTCTGATGAGCGGTGTATGTGGTGGGAGGTTCCCGTGGGTACTGTTATTGTTGGTAACATTCCCCCAGAATAGTCTATACCTGTAACAGTTCAAAAGTTGGGGCTGGAGAGATGGCCTAGTGGTTGGGAGTGCCGGCTGCTCTTGCAGAGGACCCGGGTTGGATCCCCAGCACCCACATGGAGGCTGAGAACCGTCTTTAGCTTCAGTTCCAGGGGAATCTGATGCCCTCTTCTGACCTCTGCGGCATTGCATGACATGGGTGCCCAAACCTACATGCAGACAGTACATTCATACACATACAAAATAATTAAATTTAAAAAATAAATAAAATTAAAAATTATATAAAAGTCTGTATTTTATATAAAATTATATAAATTTATATAAAAATTATATAAAATTTTATTAAAAAGTCAGGAAGTCTGTGTAACCCAGAAATAATCCTCTCCCCTGGCTGGTATTTCGTATGGGAGGTTTTTGTGGAGGTAAAAGTTGGTGCTTATGAAGGTGCAGAACCTTGACCCGGGCACTGGCAGTATGTTACTCTTGCTTCATGGCCTAATTAGTTGTTGAAATTTTCTGTCACTTGCATGGATTTTTACACTTCGTGGAAACATGCCCCCTTCATGTGCACCTCAAACTCTGTGTCACAGTAGAGAATCCAGTAAATATTTTCAGAATTAATTAGTAACTGACTGATTGCTTGGGTAGGTGGGTGGATGGATGAGATGCGATGAGCCAACTCTTACTAAAACTTTTTAAACTTCCTAAAGTTGGGAGTCTTTGAGCACATGGCTTCTCCTTCCCCCTTCCCTCCCCTCCCTTTCCCTTCCCTGTCTTCCCCACCCCCTTGCCCCTTCTCTGCTTCCTGTCTTTTCCCTTCATTTCCCTCCCTCCCTGTCCCTCTAATTCTTGCTTGCTTCGTCTTTTGCAGTTCTCCCTTGCCCATTTCCCTTTGCTATCTCTGCCATCATCTCTGGGTCTGGTCATATCCTACCACATCTGTCTACTGTTGTCTCCTTTAACTCAAGGTTAAGTACTAACTACCTGAGAACTTTATTAAGAACTCAACTGTAGAGACTTGACAGTGCGGTCGCCCAGGTGAAGAGAGTGGGAATCTGGTCTCTTCTCTGGAACCCATTTCTCAGGTGGCCTCCAATCCAGTGCCAGATGATGCGGTTGCCAGATGATGCGGTCCCCCTCCCTTGCTTTGACACCCCTCTCTGGCAGTGTTTTGTGAGCAGACTTTGCCAATTGTATCATGGCTGAAACAGATGCTTCCAGCACACATGAAACCCACACCTTTCCTCAGCTGCCTCTCTCTGTTCTATACTGGCTGCTGTTTAAATGTCACTACTATTGAACAAACAGTAATGTGTTGGGGAGATAGCTAAAGCTATTATTTTAGTAAGTTCTTATCAAAATGCCTCCAGCAAGCTGTTTGCTCTCAATGAGAAAGAATCCTGGTCTTGCCGGCAAAACTCAGTAGAAAGTTTGCTGGGCTAAATCTTTGGGGACTTGGGCCCCTAGGGGAGGCTGGAGAGCAAGGCCTCTTAGTTTAGGGTAAATGGGGGGTTGAGAGGGTTCCCTCAGTAACAGCAGGGATTCATTGACTGCTCCTTAGAAATCTGAGGACTCACTTTTTATTTCTTATTTTATTACATTTATTTGTGTGCATGTGAATGTGTTTGGTGATGGTGGTCAGGGGGCAACTTGAGTTGGTTCTCTCAGTCCACTGGGCGAGTCCCTGGCATCAGGTGCCTTCACCCTCTGAGCCATCTTGGTGGTCCAGGACTTACACTTTTTAGGCCTTATTAGTGCTACCATCTGAGATATAAATGACCGCTCATCCTTTTCCAGCCCAACCTACCCTTTATGAATGATCACACTGGCAGCGGTAGGGGTGGTGACTAGAGAACAGTATCTGGGACCTGTCCCATCGCCATCATTTTCACGTTTGGGTCTCCATCATGAGTGAAGATAGGAATGACATAGTCATTATTTCATGTGATAGTTTTGCTCAGCTATGAACATATTTCTAGGTGGTATCTGTTAAATCAGAAACTCAAGGAAGCAGAAACAAGAAATTCAGGATCTGGATGCTTTTTTCTGATATTTCTATTTCTTTTTTCCACTTGGCTTTGAAGAGGCAAAAAAAAAATGTTTATTTCACTTTTGCTCCTCTGCAAATACTTAATTGATTTTATTCATTTCCGTTGTCTGTGACAGAAATAGCAGCAAACAGTATTTCGTGTTAACAATTTTTTTTTTCCTAGAGTGTGGGACTGCAGAGAAGCTGAGACAGGTGCATGTCTTCCTGTGTTTGGCTGGGTTGTGCATGAAAATGAGGGACTTTTCTGGAATGTTTGTAGCCTTCAGAGGATCTTGTCTCATCACAGGATGCTGTAGTGAGGCTAACCGCCCCCTCATTCAGCTAAGTGCTGATAGTATTTATGAAGACAGCTTGCTAGGTTAAAGAATGTGTATATAGGAGTTACGTGTACTAATTAGATTTTTGAATGTCTGTTTCTTTCTCATTTGTATCACACCTGAAATGATGAAAGATTCTATAACAATAAAATATGAAGCTTTTGGTGGCTGTATGAGAGTAGAATTGGTAACACCTGTCAAGTTAAGACGTCAATGGGAGAACGAGGTAGAGGAGGGCCACCAACAGGCGTGCGCCTCTTACCTGGGGAAGTAGGCTTGATAGCTGGCCCATACTCTCCTAATTTGTGGTGATCGGGTCTCACATCATGGCCACATCCAGCCGAGGGGACAGAGCTTCAAGCAAGCCATCCTAAGATAAAGCAGTCCCAAAGACCACAGTGACTTCCTGCAATGTGTTCACCTGTGTACGCTTACGACATAACCCTAGAACGCTGTTTGTTCTACAGCAGTGAGTCTTTTCTTCCCTTGTCATTGTTGAATGAACCAACACAAAATCCCCACTAGATCCTCTCACACTTCCCTGGAGAGCTTAGGAAAGGAGCAGTAAAGACCCTGCCTATGAGAACCCACCTTCTTTATCATGTGCCCTCAGAGAGCTGTGGAGTTAGGATGTGTGACAGCCAGCGAAGCCCTTCCACTGCTTTGTCACACAGGTTGATGGAGAGAGGGCATGTCCAGATTCATAGATGGCCATGAGGTAGAGCTTCATGAGAAAAGCCAGCGCTGTGACTTGTTTGGCCTCGGGGCTATTGAGGATGTGCATGGTGAAGCTGAGTTTCCCACGCCTCTGTGAATCAGTGGGATGCAGTTTCTTTCTCACACACTTCTTAGATGGGGCATTGTTCTCATGTGATCATTGGGCTTTTTATCCCCACAAGTGCAGCTAATCCATAGACAGTTTTCATGTATTAATACCACTATTTTTCATATATATATTTATATATGTATATGTACATATATGGGTACATACATACATGTGTGCACATGTGGATGATAGAAATCAGTCTTTCAGGGGGCTGGAGGGATGGCCTAGCGGTTAAGAGCGACGACCGCTCTTGCAGAGGACCCGGGTTCGATCCCCAGCACCCACATGGCGGCTGAGAACCGTCTGTGACTCCGGTTCCAGGAGAACTCCAGTTCCAGGGGAATCTGAGACCGTCTTCTGACCTCCGCGGCATCGCACGACACGGGTGCGCAGACCTGCATGCAGACAGTACATTCATACACATAAAAATAAATAAAAAAAAAAAAAAGAAATCAGTCTTTCAGGTGTCCTCCCTCCAGAGCGACCTACCTTGATGAGGCAGGTCTCTCGCTAGCCTGAAACTTACCATTGTTTGACTAGGCTGACTGGTGAACCCCAGAAATCCACTTGTCTCTGTCTTCTGTCTCTCTGTCGATGCCCTGCTTCTTCACATTGCTTCTGGGGATAGAAGTCATGTCCTCATGCTTTGGTGACAAGTACTTTGACCTATGGAGCCATCTCCTCAGCCCAAGTTTAGTTTTTCATGGAAACATCTTTTTGTTCAGTGCTACTGGCTATGGCTGCTAGAATCCTAGAAGGATTATTTGAGGTCATAACAAGGAAATATGGAGAAGCAAGAGTCTACTCATAATATGGGTCCTCCACATGCCTGTCCTGTCACCTTGGGACAATACCATCCCCCTCTTTAGGCACCTGTCTTCTGTGGCTTTCAACTTCTTCCACCTTCTTTACTATTGTTTTTCTCACCTTGTGATACATTTTGTTCTTTTCTGTTGATCCATTCAAAGGGACCCCTTAAACTTCTGATCTGCCTGTAGGAAGGATTGCTGAATGTTTCTTCTAAGTCATTTAATAGTGATCTTGTTACTTGCTATTGCTGTGATAAAACACTGATCAAAACTAACTGGGGACAAATGGTTTTGAGTTACAGCTCACAGTCCATCATCAAGGGAACTCAAGGCAGCAGCTGAAGCAGGCTCTGCAGAGCGATGCTGCTTACTGGCTTGCTTCCCCTGGCTGGGCCCTCTTATGTTAACTAGCAATGAAGAAGATGCACGCAGGCAAATCCGATGGATGAAATTCCTCAATCGAGGTTTCCTCTTCCCAAGTGTCTTTAGGTTGTGTCAGATTGATACATGCTACCCAGTACACACAGTGAGAAGAATGAAGGAATTGTCGGTTCCAAACCCACAAGGGAGCCTTGGTTATGGCAGCCTCTTCCTGATACCACTGTGAACCAAAGAACCACCCTGGGCAGATTGCGCTGGGGGATGGAACCTCTTTAGACCAGATGCCTGCTGAATGTGCCACTAAAATCAAGTCTGGGGAGGAGATACCAACTTTTCATGGCACCAACTTATGAACCACAAAATTGCTTTCTCGTGTGGGAAGCACCTAGTGGGGGCTCATTACATATCTATCATGAGCACACACACACTTGTTGAGGAGATGTCTGGATGTTGGACTCCTGCACAACCCCTGTTGCTTATACATGGAGAAAGAAGGCATTTCTTTGTATTGGTTTTGCCAGAAAATCTTAATAAATATATTTTCTTGCTCTGTAAAATATCAATGTCACCTTGAAAAATATGTGTACAAGTTGATGGTCTCTTATGCCAGATGTTTTGGGTCATAAATGTTGAATATTTTTGAATCCATTATATATATATATATACACACACACACACACACACACACACACAATGAGCTGTCTTAGGAATAGGACCCAAATGTACATCTAAAGTTTGTTCATGTTTTATTTACAGCATCTACATATTCCCCGAAGGGAAATTTACACAATATTTTCTCTTCTTTGATATAGGTTCTCATATATCCCAAGATGGCCTCCAAATTAGTGACCTTGTGTACCTGATCCTCCTGCCTCTACCTCCCCAGGTGCTAGGATTACCAGCATATACTACTGTGCTTGGTTTGCATAGTGGTTTCATGTATGCTAGGTAAAAAACAATATTGTACACCATTTCTAATAATTTAGTGCATGAAAAGTAAAGATGTGGAGTTTTCTATGTATGTGTATGTGGCCACTTAAAATGTCTTAGATTTTAGAGCATTTCAGATACATGATTTTGAGGATTAGGGATGCTGGACCTATCTATGTGTATATATGTGCATACAGGCTTATACATGCACATACAGTACAGCTTAACCAAGTCATGGTTTTTATCCACACTGTCATCTTGTGAAATACACAAACTCATACATACCTCCCTGTGCATGTACAGTAGGGTCTGTCTGCTCTTATGAGGTGAACTGTTCCTGTACTAAGAGTGAAATTGGTTCCCAAAGCTGCTTATGTTGGTCTTGTTTATATTGTAATAGGTGGTTTAATTCAATGTTATAAAACCAATGAAATGTGACACTGCAGAGAAATTTTCCCTCCTGAACACTAAGGTGGATGTTTTGTAACAACTCAATGAGATTTAGTTTTAAAAAAAGTCAGGTGTGGACAGGCGCTATGCAAGCGCAGGAGGAATAACAATCAAATTCTCAGTCTGTACCCAGATTGCCTTGCAAGACATTTTTAGGTTCACTTTTTTCTTTAAGGAAAATAAATTATAGCATTTTAGAGGGTGTATAATGAAGAATGGTTTGGAGGGCATAGTCTGTGCCAAGGTCCACGTGTAAAAGGCAGAGGCCTGCAACAGAACAGCAGATGATTTGTGTCACAGGATTTAAATGAAAGTGTTGAAGCAGAGCGTAGCTAGCATTTGACCAACTTTCAAACAAGCTAACAGGGGCCTTGGGAGATGGCTCAGTGGGTAAAGTGAGTTCATAGTCCCAGCACCCCTGTGTAGAGCCTGGTGCTTTCCCATAATCCAGCATTGGGAAGCAGAGACGGGAGGGTGCCTGAGGTTTGCTGGCCAGCCAGTCTAGCTGAATCTGTGAGCTCTGCCTTCAGTGAGAGACTCTGTCTAAAGAAGACAATGGAGGGCTGGAGAGATGGCCTAGCGGTTAAGAGCGCCGACCGCTCTTACAGAGGACCCGGGTTCGATCCCCAGCACCCACATGGCGGCCGAGAACCGTCTGAAACTCCAATTCCAGGAGAACTCCAGTTCCAGGGGAATCCGAGACCCTCTTCTGACCTCCGCGGCGTTGCACGACACGAGTGCACAGACTTGCATGCAGACAGTACATTCATACACATACAATAAATAAATAAAATTAATAAATAAAAAAAAATTTTAAGAAGACAATGGAGAGGAGAAAGGAAGACATTTGATGCCGACCTTTGGCCTTCATATGTACATATATACCCCACATGCTTGCACACATGGGCATACAATATATGTCCCCACATTAGCTCAGGTCAAAGTGTATAAAATGCTTCTTCTATTTGACCATATGAACCAAGTCTGGTAGTTGTATTGGAAGGAAAAATTAGAATGAATTCTCTAGTGACTTGCTAGCATTTCTTTCTTTTTTCACCCCAAAGCTATCATTCTAGATGGTAACAGGGCAAGCAGACATTTGCTCAGGGGTCTGTGTGGAGGAAAGCAGTGTCATATTCAGTTGGCTCTGGAGTCTGACTGCCTTCTCTCCGCTGCCTTGGATTTGACCAGTGTATGGGCAGCACAGATGCATAACACTGTAAGCCTAGTATGGATGGGGATGATGAGGAGAAGGTTGAAGTTCTGTCAACACCTTCTAGGTCCAGAAAGTTGGAGGCAGCTGTGAAGTGGCTAGGGAGTCTGGCCTCTGACGTCAACCCATGTAGCACTCTTGTCAACAAAGAGCCTTCCTGTTGCAGCATCAAAAGCGAATAGTCTCTCAGTGAGAAAGGCCAGGCACCAAATTCGGTCCAAGTAAAGCTGTTCGCTTGGCTTTGATGGTGGCATCGTTGAGATGTGAGCCTCCCAGCATAGGCAGAAAATACCCAGTGAAATCTATCCTTCAAATGTGTGTCTATATCCAAAGGCTGTAGGTGGTCTTGGGGGGGGGCTGTCCCTGCTAGAATGGGCACCAGGGTTTTGTATTGTCCTTGTGGCTCACCCCCTAAGTCAGAGAAGCACTCATTAACAGACTGTAGGCATTAAACAGGGCACAGTACAAACTCCTTTATAATAGGACTTCTTGTCTGTCTTCCCAGGAGCATCTGTTTTGTTCTAACATCTGTGAGGCATATCCAGTGTGACCAGGCAGGAGACCGAATTGTCATAAGTAAAATAAAACCTCTGTTGGAAATAGGAAAGTGATCGATCAGTCCTTTAAATATTGCTTAAAATAACCTTTCTCGGTTTTCATGTACCCAGTCGTCACCTAGCAGGGTGACTCTGTTCCTAGGACCCTTACAATGCGCTTCCATGACAGTCGTACAATTTTGTTTTCTAGACCTGTGAAGAATATCATTGGGGTTTTGATGGGGATTGCGTTGACTCTCAAGACCACTTTTGCTGATATGTAGGTCCCGCTTCGTAAAGCTTCTACAACTTAAGCACCACACTGGGGAGGAACAATTTTCTAACACAGGAACTTTGGGGAGATAAAGCAAGTCTCAACCACGGCATCAACCAACATCAATGAAGCCTGTGCTGCCAGTTGGACAGATGAGCCATGGCCTGCCCTCTGGTCTCCCTGATGCCGTCACGCTGTTCAAACGCCTAGCTTAGCCATGGCTTCCCCTCCATCCCAGAAGTCTTCCCTTTAGCATGCCAGGATAGTTGCCTTCACAAGCCCATTCCCACAATTCCCTCTTCTCATTCCACTAAGACTTCTGCCCCATCACCATGTTCAGCAGGGAGATCTTACAGCAACTTCATTCAGAAACTTAATTCCAAGATTTAATGCTGGCATCCTAAGATGGAACCCTGGTTAGAAGGATCTCATGAAGCACTAAATGGGTATTTGATCCTCAACCTTGGCCCTTTATAGACAGAGGAAGCTTCCAAATCCCAGCAGCTCTGTGGATCAAGGAGCCATACTGTCCATGGCCCTGTCATGATTGTCACCTTCCCTCACCGTACACATGCCTGATGGTCACAGTGGACTCTGCTTTCCTCCCTGCCCTTCCTGTTCATACTCAGTTTCTTCATTAGTGATGATGGACTCTGAGAACTGCTTTGACTTGTTTCCTACCCTGAGGTGATGATGCTAAACTAGACTTGTTGATTGATCTTGCTCCTCTGGGGGATGGGGAGGGGCCAGTACAGCCTAGGTGCCCCCCTCTGCCATCTTCTGTTTCTTACCCTCTCCCTGTACACATTTCCACACCTGTACACTCCTCCCCTCCGTTTTTCCACTGCTATGATCTAAGTCCTGTGAAGTACTCGAAATCCCAGCTTCTTCGACTCTGAGTGGCTATGTCATGAAAGAGACAGCAACAGTAAAAGGTTTCTGAATGTGCAATGCAAACAAATTAATCCAAAATTAAACACGTAATGAATCCCTAGTGTTTGTGGCAGGCAGCAGTACAACTTCACTGCATCCTGGGTTCTGAACACCACGTGCATGTGCGCATGTGTGCGCATGCATGCAGACACACACACACACACACACACACATACACAAAACATACGTTTTGCATTGTGAATGGTGTCGTGCTATGCAATGCCAATGAACGCTGTCCAGAATACCTCAGTGCAGGTTTGAGACTCCTCCTTGCTGTGTATACGAGTGCTTTGAGCTTTACATACCAAGTTTCTGTTCTCATGGCACCATGGGGTATTTCTTAAGAGAACATTTCTAATGTTTTTTTTGGGGGGGTACCATTATTCCTTATCATGTAAATGACAGATTTGAATGTCTTTGGTTGTATCATATTAGAATGCTTGATTTTTAAAATTTTATTTTTCACTGAAGTTTCCTCAAGAGTTAAATCTACTTTGGCTCATGATTAGGGCAGAATTTTCAACACCTCTGAAATGGTCCTTAACATACTTCTACATTTTTATTACATATTCCTGTGAAGCAATGTTCTTAACATTAGCTATCATAAAAACAAAATGTGGGCCAACTCTGAAAAACACTGATGAAGCTTTGCACCCTGCTATATCATATATTCAACCACTATGCATTTCTTTATGTAAAAGCAAACAATCACACCTATTTCATTAGTGTGGAGACTTGCTTTAGTCCTCCATTAAGACTAAATTATTTGCATTCTAAAGAAGTATTTTAAAATACATTTCTTTATGCTTTATTATAATTAAATCTTTGATGAGTATACATATTTTATATATCTGTATACTCAGGGGTCATAGAACAGTTTCTCAGGTGAAACGGAATAGCCAGTGTAGAAATGATTAAGAAGCCTTAGTCTTAAGTAGCAGCTACTACTAAGATCTCAATCTACATGATCTGGGTTTGATACTTGACTCTTCTTCTTCTCTTTTTTTTTTTTTTTTTTTTTTTTTGAGGGACAGAGTCTCCCTATAGCCCCAGTTGGCCTGGAGCTCACTTCTGCAGACCAGGCTGTCCTTGAACTCACAGAGATCCACCTGCCTCTGCCTCCCGAGTGCTGGGATTAAAGGCGTGCACCACCTCACCCGGCTTAAAGGTGGTTCTTAGCCACCATGTGGGTGCTGGGAATTAAACCCAGGTCCCCTGCAAGAGCAGTCGTGCGGTGCTCTTAAATGCTGAGCCATCTCTCCAGCCCTGATACTTGACTCTTTTTACGATCTCTGCTAGCCTGAGTACATCACTTACCCTTTCTAAACAGTTTCTTAATCCATACAATGGGTTCATTAAATATTTGCCTTATAAGGTTATAAGTGAATTCATATCCTTACTTTGAATACTTCCTGGGAAGTCAGATAAACTTGGTAAATGTTAGCTATCATAATCACCATTATTGTTGTCGTCATCTCTGAATCCAGGCCCCAAGGCTTAAAGTTATTTTTAAGAGACTCCTTAGGGCTGGAGAGATGGCCTAGCGGTTAAGAGTGCCGACTGCTCTTACAGAGGACCCGGTTCGATCCCCAGCACCCACATGGCGGCTAAGAACCATCTGAAACTCCAATTAAAGGAGAACTCCAGTTCCAGGGGAATCCGATACCCTCTTCTGACCTCCGTGGCATTGCACGACACGGGTGCACAAACTTGCATGCAGACAGTACATTCATACACATACAGAAATAAATAAAAAAAAAGAGACTCCTTAAAACTACTATAAATCAATAGATACAAATAGGATTTGGACCAGTGGAACTGGAACTGACTGACCTAGAAGCCACCCACCCTAAAAGGCTAGCTTTCATAGTTTTGGAGAATACTATCCAAACTCCTAAAGGAGAATATTAATTGATGGTCCAGCCCCAGCTTTAAGTCCTCATTACCATATCATTGGCCAGCACAGTAAACAATACTGTTGCAGTAGTGGTACGTTTTTCTTTGATATAATCAGCAACTACCTAATTGGACTTAAAGCCCACTCAGTGGGAAGAAACTCATGTGTGGTACTGTAAACATAGCCAAATACACATGGTTTGAGAGGTCATGGATCTTAGAGAAAACTCCAAGGCTGTCGATGTGCAAAATATGGATTTAAAAAAAAAATTATTTTTTATTTTGTTTGTGTATGAATGTACTGTCTGCATGTAGGTTTGTGCACCCGTGTCATGCAATGCTGCAGAGGTCAGAAGAGGGGATCGGATTCCCCTGGAACTGGAGTTAAAGATGGTTCTCAGCCGCCATGTGGGTGCTGGGGATCGGCAAGAGCAGTCGGCACTCTTAACCGCTAGGCTATCTCTCCAGCCCCAAAATATGGATTCTTATATTTACAGACAAGTATCCCAATCACCGGTCATCAAAGAAGCTTCTTTTACAACAGAGATTATTAGAGTTTCATAACTGGTCATACACAGAGTTTGTCTGAGAATTGCCCAATCCTATGTGACACATCTACAACACAACCTCCTCTACAACTACAGCTCCTGGGACATAGTGGAACAGGGGTAGGGAGAACACTGATACATTTCTCGACTCTCATCAATGAAGCTTCCTCATGCAGAAAGGGCCATGAACACAGAAGGATGTAAATGGCCAAATCAAAGAGAGTCAGAGTCTGCAGAGTATGGGTCCTTAGTCAGGACTCTTACATTAAACTCTGCCCACCCACGGCTTAGGGACCATTGCAGAAGATGGGGCAGAAAGATTGTAAGAGCCAGGGAGGAGGTGCATGTCATTATAGAGATAGAGTCCCACAGGCTCCTGGGACCTTGCTTATATGAACCTATAGCAATGATGTCAGCATGTATAAGACCCATGCAAACCCAAGCAGATTAAAACCCAGCACAGAACAGTGGAAATGGGCAGCAGGCCCCAATCTTAAAGAACTATTGGCAGCTGCTTGCTGTTGGCTGATCTTAAAGGGAGGTCTCAAGATAGGCTGACTAGACCTCAGTGGATGAACTTGCACTGATGGACGTCTGGGGAATAGACCTTAACACAGATAATGGAATGCATGAATTTCAGGTGGGGGGCTGTGGCGGGGGGTGGCAATGTGGAAGGGGTTATTAAGTCAATGAAGATGTTCTGTATGAAATACACAAAAATTCAATGAAAAAAATTACCCCAAAAGGTAATTGGGTTCAGGGGCGACTTAGCAGCATCTCAGCATCTTCTAACATGTGTCTAACACCTTTTTATAAAACGCCTTTATTCATAAATATTCATGAGTTACTCCGTGTTTCCTGCCCTTCAGGGTATCAGTTACTGACCCCATTTGGGCAGCTGGCTAGCAGAAACTCGCCTCTGTTACTCCCCATACTACATCTTTTAAAATGCCTTCTTAGAGCTCCTGTACCTTGTATCTTGAAATTTTAATTAGCAATTGATAGCAGGTTCTGATACCTTGTAAGTAGAAGCTAACCATTTGTTAGCCTGTGTTCTGCTAAGTTGTCTTTTACAGAAACAATCCTTTGGTCAGAAGCTGCTGTCTTGTGAAAAGGCAGCCTGGGTTTTGCCTGTTGTGCTGATGGGGGGGGGCATCATGTTTCCTGTGGCCAGTTGCTCGTAATTGCCACCCTCCCCATCCCCCTACCCCCAGTCTCCCTGTCTCATCTCCACTCAGTCTATCCAGTCATACACAATACAGATAGGGGACTCTTGTAAGGGCACGGTTTGGATCATGTGTTTTTATTCATGCAGTGAAACAGCTCGGGCTACTCCCTTGTCTACTAAAACTGCCTGATCTGGTCCAGCACACCCCAGCAACGTAGTGGGCGAACAAACAGCACTTGCATGGAGGCATCATAACTGCATTGCCTCTGCCACGTTAGATAACTCTGCTTAGTGTCACACATGCTCATACCTGCTCTCTGATCCCTCTCTGCCCTTTCTGTCTCCTCACCCCCTCTCCAAGGTGCCCCATCAGCATGTTGAAACCCATCTCCTCTCTGACCACTCAGGACTGAGCCCCATCTCCCGAGAATCTGTCTTTGGTTTGGTTCCTCTCCACCAAATGGAATCCCCTTGTGACCCCCAATCCCCTGGGTCTCTACACTGCCTAGGGTGTATATGCTCTACACCCTAGGCAGTGTAGGTGTAGAGATACTTTATTGACTTCTATTCTGTTTAATCTTCTACTTATCTCTAATGAGCACTTTACAAATAAGTCTTAGAAATACTTAAGGTCTTTGATGCTTATTGCCAGATTGCTATTTAGGCACTATTAATCTGTTCTGCCTCTATGGTCTGTGAGTCAGGGTCCAGTCCCCCACACTCCCTATAGTCCCGAGTGGTATTTCCCTTCCACTGTGGATATTTTGATAGGCTTTTAAAAACAGAAAAGATCCTTTTATCTTAATTCATGGTCTATTGCTCTAATTTGAAGTGAAGCTGACTTTCACAACTGTGTTTATTAACCATTCACATCCTCTCTGAATCTTTGTTGATGGGACACTTGACATTTAACAGCACTGTGAACTTGTCTATTACCCAAGGTCAGATGATAAATAGTTGTACCTCCCACCCCCCACATGATAGGTGGACACTAAACATTGTCTGGGGAAGATTATAAGAATGACTTTATGTGGCCAATGGTCTTTAAACATTGAAATGAAATTTCAGACTGGGACTGTGGTTGACTAACCCAGTAGATGCTGAGCTTATGTAAGGTCTTAGCTCTTCAATTTCTAGCTCTGCAGTAAATAAGTGAACAAGCAAACATCAAGGCTTTAAGTTATCTCCCATCTAATTCAAGATAAAAAAAAATATTTGTATCTGTGTGTCTTTCTCGAATGCTCTCCACCTTACTGTTTGAGACAGGGTCTCTCAGTAAACCTGGAGTTCATTGAGTGGATAAACTGTCCGACCAATGAGCCCCAGAGGCTTCTTCTGTCTTCTTTGCATCCCCCCCTCTACTCCAACACTGAGCTTACACATGCATTCTGCTATGTCCAGTTCTTCTGTGGCTGCTGGGGATTTGAACTCAGGTCCTCGGGCTTGCAAGCCAGGCAGTTTACTGACCGAGCATATCCCCAGCTCTGAGCATAGTCTAGTCTAAGGAATAGTCAAGATGCATGGGAAGTTTCAATTTCTAAGTTGACTCGATGCCTCATTTTGTTGCCAGCACCCAAATACACTCATGTGCTGCTCAGCATTTTCTCTCTCTCTCTCTCTCTCTCTCTCTCTCTCTCTCTCTCTCTCTCTCACACACACACACAGACACAGACACACTGACACACACACACACACACACACACACACACACACACTCACACTCTAAACTCTCCCAGGCTGCAAGAATGTTTGCTTTGGTGGCAACTCAGGCGTTCTGGCAAATAGAAAATGACCACATCTGCCACAATCACCAATTTTCAAAAGAATGATAATGTAATCCAGAAGACCCTTAACTCCAAAGTGACCCCGAACACCATCTTGCAGTGCCTTCGGGTCATTCGTAGGGATATGATATAATAAAAAATGTTCCACTTGATAGAATGCCAGATAAACCAGCTTTTATCAGATTTCATTTTCTACAAGGAAATGAGCTGACATCTGAGAAGTCTCCATCCTAATGGCCAGGCGTCAGTCCCTGAAGTTGTCAACATGCCATCGCAGCAGCTCAAAAGCAGGCATCTTTAAAAGCTCAGATCTGCTCTGTGGTGCCTTCCCACTGCTTGGGCTCAAAAGCCTCCATGTCTACTTGGGTGGAGCCTAGCCCTGTGAATAGCAGTGTGTGGTAGTCAGCGTCTGCTGTCCTCAGAGGATCTCCCCATGAATGGAGAGAGACTGTGCGGGATAATGCTGAACACTGTCTCTCAAGGCTAGGGGGATGGCTCAGTGGGTAAGAACACTCGATCAGCAAACATGGAGACCTGGGTTCAGATCCTCATCACTGTGTAAGAAGCTGAGCATGGCTGTGCATGCAACTGCAGAGTTGGGGTGGAGAGAGGATCTCTGGAGCTTGCCGGCCAGCATTGTAGTCAGAAAGACAGCAAACTCCAAGTTCAGAGAGAGGCCCTGTCTCAAGGGAATAAGAAAGGAACTGATAGAAGAGGACACCAAGTGTCCATCTCTGGCTTTCATGTCCACACAACATGAGTATGTACCTGCATCACACACAGATATTCTCAGCTATCCCAGCTCATTATCGCCTTAGAAAGTTGCTGTCACTGTGGAATTGTTTCATGGATGCACAGGAAGCAAGAAACCCAAACTTTTCAACTCCATGCTAAAGGGGGCTATTTAATCTCATTTCATAAAGGAAATGCCTGGATGGATTATTTAGACTGAGCACATGAGCTCTTTTGTGAAGAATGCAGTAAGTGCTTTCTTCCTTATGAGTAGGTAGCACCTGCCAACCTGACCTGTTGACGAATAATTGCCTGACAGCAAGAGCCTTTGATGCTAAGCTTCACTTAGGCAGAAAGTACTTTCCCTGCAACCCCCAGCTGCCCTGGGTGGTCTCGTCTGCTTTGCTCCCTGAGGAGTTGCTCAGGAAACCCCTGGGTGGGAGTGGCAATGGCGATGGTGAGGATGGCGGTCAGCCATCCCCTCAGTGTAGGGTGTAAGGTGGAACCCACTAGTACACTCAGCTGAAAACAAACAAGTGCTAAATTAAAAAGAATGTTAACTACAGATCAGCTGCCTTGGCTCCTGACAGCAGATTTAATTCTTCCCTCCTCTCACCTGATGGAGCTTCGCCCGCAGGGTTTGCATCAATTATCTGTCGACATGTGGAAAATGATTGATGAGCTGCCTGCGGCGCTGGAGTACACTTTGTCAACCACTCATCATTTATACATCTTATCTCTGCCAGAACAAAAGATAGGACAGCCCTGCACTGAAGACCGGGATGGGAAGGCCGGGTGGGGGGGGGGGGAGAATGGAGGTGATGGTAGAGCTGTTGGGTGGGGGGATCCAAAGAGACCAGTTTGGGTAACAGGGGCCTTAGGGGTCAACTCCAGGCACTCTTGTCAGCCAGCTTTGTCTGCCAAAAGCCCTGGTTTTCTCAGAGTGCTCCAATGGTCCTCTCCAGAAGGGCGAGAGATGAAGGGGAACTGCGTGCAATTTAATTACAGCACCGGCTGGAAGGGGTTTGGAAGCAATGTAGCCATTTCTGCAGGTGGCTTTGTGTTAGAATCAGCTAACTCTGAGGACAGCCTGCTGGATTTGACTTTTGAGATATGTGTGCATGTATGCACACATATGCACATGTACATGAGTGTATGTGGCTAGAGAGGTATCCAGGGCAAGCTTTGGGGGAAATGGCCCTGTCTGATAATGGGAGGCTGGGTAGTGAGAATTATCATGATTCCCCCCCACCCCCCCAGGCTTGTTCCCAAGGCTAAAGATCAAATGTTTTCATCAGAATGAAAAGACTGAAAGAATGACTGGTGGTGAATGCAGCTGCCTTGTTTGTCTCCTCCCTGAAGCCTTACTCTTAGTCCTAATACCCATGTTGAGGGGGGAACAGAGGACACCAGCCCCCAAAGAGCTCTTAGCCATGCCTGTCTTCTCTGCCTTGGTAACAGAGCCATAGACCCAAGTGATGATCTAAACCACAATTTCCACAATTTTGAAGTCAAAATTCTGTCATGAGCCTATCTTTGTGATTTTGCTCTCTTTTTTTTTTAATTTAGTTTTTATTGATGCTTTGTGCATTTCATACATTTTTTTCCAATTCAGTTCAGGCTTATTTCCCTTTCCCTCCCCCCCACCCCCACCTCATCCCAGATCATGCATTCTGCCATAACTGTCCTGCATCTTTCTCTCAGTTTTTTTTTTCATTTTTAGCTATAAGTGATAATCCATGAGTACAAGCATCCTTCATGCAAAACCTATCTGCAGGCTGTTGTGCCCAAACCCCTACAGCCCCACCATCCAGAAAGGCATTCCATTTATTGATTTTTTTTTTCTTCCTTTGAAAGAGAAGGCACTGACAAATCTAATGTTAAGGGACTTAGTTATATAGTTTGAGGGATAGACCTATCAGAGTCTTTGGTCTTTGGTCGGTGGGTAGAGAGGACAGAAGGTAGGGTGCATTAATTTTGTAGTATAATAGGAATTTTTTTCTCTGATAGAATTTGATACAACTACTTAACATTGTTTAATAAGAATGAAACATGGGCATACTTATTAAAAATAAAAAGGAAATTCTAGGGCCATGAGGGAACATCGTGGTTCTAAGAGGTGACTACACATATGAGAATTATGCAGTGGAAAACAGCTCACCAATAGGTATGATATCTCAAAGATAAGAATTCAGTGGCTTTTGAGAGACTTAAAGCAATATTGTGAACTCACCGCTGATAGATCTAGTTAATACTGTTGGATGAAGGGTCATCTCTATGTTCAAGGGTTGGATGAAGTGATAGGTGACTAATCATGAGGGCATGAAGTGTTTTCACAGAAACTTGATGGAGCATGTGTCAGCATATATTGGGGGACATTTGGGGACCATTGGAGGAAGGACCATTGGAGTCCATGAGTCTGATCTCTCTGTGTTCCTGGGTTGGTAGATAATCCCCAGGAAGAGATCTAGTTGAAAGAGAGCTCTATCCTGTCTGAGAGAAAGCCCTTGTAGGGTTCCCCTAACCCTAGTTTCATTAGCTGAAGGGTAGTTATCATAAAATCCCAGAGTCAACATTAGGCAGTTTAGTATGACAGGGACAGATGAACTGCAAAGTAAAACCAATATGGGACACATGATCACTTTGAGATGAATTATTCTAGATTGAAAGGGTAGCCTTATACATCGCTGGGAATGGAGTTTGCTCTTTAGTCTGTTTCCATAACCCTTTAATACTTCCATCTGAGCCCATAGGCACTTACTTGACATTGACCTTGAAAGCTTTGCCAGGTGGTGGTAGTATTCCTAGGCTACTATAACAGAGTGCCACTAACCAGATAGCTTAAACAACATAAACTCGATGTCATGCAATTCTGAAAGTTACCATTTTGAAGTGAGAGGGTCTTGGCTCCTTCAAAGAATGGGAGGGGCATTCCATCTAGCCCCCCCTCTTTTCTCCTGGTACCCCAGGCATTACTTGGATTGTAAATGGGGTTTTCTTGTATCTTTGCCCTGTCTTTTCTCTGTGTATGTCTACTTCTGTGTCCAAGTCTCCATTTTCAAAAGGACACCAGCATTTTGACCTTATTTGGACTTGATCATCTGGCTCGACCTTCTTTTCTTTTTTTTTTAATTCTTTTTTTATTTCTTTATGTGTATGAATGTACTGTCTGCATGCAGGTTTGTGCACCCGTGTCATGCAATGCCGCGGAGGTCAGAAGAGGGTATCGGATTCCCCTGGAACTGGAGTTCTCCTGGAATTGGAGTTTCAGACTGTTCTCAGCCGCCACGTGGGTGCTGGGGATCGAACCCAGGTCCTCTGTAAGAGCGGTTGGCGCTTTTAACCGCTAGGCCATCTCTCCAGCCCCTCGACCTTCTTTTCAACTAAAATCACATTATGGGTCCTCAGTGCTAAAACCACCTCTTTTCAAGATATACTACTGCTTTGCTGGCCTGGAACTTTCCATCCTCCTTCCTCAGCCTCCTGAGTGCTTGGATTACAGCACTGTACAATGACATCCAGCAGAATGGAACTTTAATGCCAGAAGTCCTTCATTCCTATTCTCGGTGTACCATATTATTTAATGGTAAGATTTGTCATGAAAAAATATTGTAGTCACTTAGGAGTTACTTGGTGAATATTTAAGTTAAGAAAGGGATGAGACTTAAACTCTACATTTGGGAGGGGGGATAAAGAGAATTTTGTTCCATGTTTTGTTCTGCATTGTTGGGATATTCAGCTACTGAGCTTCAGTTCCAGACCTCGGTTGTTTGAAATAGGCTCTTGCTAAGTAGCCTAAACTGGTCTCAGACTCATAGATCTCTTTCCTCTGTCTCTCAGGTGCCAAGATTACTGGCATGTGCCACCATGTGTGGCCAAAAGAGAATTTTAAATATGAAATTTATATTGGGACTAGGAAATACATTTACAAATCATGAAGTTAGTGAATTAATGCCAGAGTCATTTAAAAAAAGCTTAGAAAAAAAGGCTTTCCTATAAAATACGTGTCAAATGAATCTGTGAGTTTGACCATTTGTAGGAAGTCTTTTCTACCTGTTTTTTTTTTTTTTTAACAAATGGCACATTGTGAGAAGAATTCCCCACTAATTCTGTGTGCGTAGAAGTCAATGATTTGGTCTAGAAGTTTATTTTCTTGCCAATACATTGCCACTTGAGGGGGGAAAAAATCCCCATGGAAACCTTTTATTGCAAATTTGTTTTAAAAGCAACAACAGGCTAGTTCAGTATCATTTGGACTCTCTAGCTCAAAGACTGGTACAAAAAGGATATGTAATGTGCACAAAAGATTAAAATTTCAGTTTGCAAGGAATATCTATATTTTGTTTTCTAGAAACGTTTCTTATTGGTGAGCTAGTGTATTTAAATCAAGTTTTTATTTATTTTTTAACTATTTTTTTATGTGTATGATTGTACTGTCTGTATGTAGGTTTGTGCACCCGTGTTGTGCAATGCCACGGTGGTCAGAAGACAGTGTCGGATTCCCCTGGAACTGGAGTTCTCCTGGAATTGGAGTTACAGACGGTTCTCAGCTGCCATGTGGGTGCTGAGGATCGAACCCGGGTCCTCTGCAACAGCAGTCAGCGCTCTTAACCGCTAGGCCATCTCTCCAGCCCTTATTTTTTATTTTTTTAATTTTTTTCTTTTTTTTTTTTGTCTTTTTAAGACAGGGTCTCCCTATAGCTCCAGCTGTCCTGGAACTCACTCTGTAGACCAGGCTGGCCTTGAACTCACAGAGATCTGCTTGCCTCTGCCTCCCAAGTGCTAGGATTAAAGGCGTGTGCCATCACGCCTGCTTAAAGACAGTTCTTAGCTGCCATTCGGGTACAGGGAATAACGCAGGTCCTCTGCAAGAGCAGTCGGCACACTTAACCACTGAGCCATCTCTCCAGCCCCCAAAACAAGTTTTTAAAGTAAATCAGAAATAAATTCCTTTGTTGAAGGAAAGCCTCATCCAAAAATATAAACTACTGATTTAAAATATGTATTTATGTAGAATAGAGGCTATAAACATTTTTATCCTTAAGTATCTGTATTTATATGTATACTGTAGACCCATTTTAAAAAATCATGTAATCAGGTTTTGTTTGCTGAGACCCCATGATGGCTGTAATGTCCAAATTTGAGGAGAACCAGGTGTATCAGGAGCTCAAGGCAGCACAAACACGGGGTAAACGTCAGAGACGCCTGCATGTCAGCACTGGTGAGCTGTCACTCAGCAAACCTGTAGAATCAGGTGAAGATCTAGGACCCAAATTCCAAAGCTATGCTGACCAGGGTCTGCTCAGCATTCCCACACAGCTGAATCAGCTCCCTGCTTTCTCAGGGCACCACCTCTTCCTCCCTCCTCTGCTTCGTTCATGCAACCTGCTGGTAGATCTTTCCACTGTTGTATTACTGCTGATTTAGTTGCTATGGATCCCTCTTTAAAGTCATGTTCAAATCCCAAGTCCTGTTGGGCATGTCCATCCTATGTTAACCAGGCCTTATGCTGAAGCCTTAAGAGGTTATATAATACCCTTGGCTGTTAATTGTTTCCTATCTGCTTTCCCTGTAGCCCATTTCCTCAACCCAGCCAGGGTAGAATATCTTTACATTGTCTCTCCATTTTGTGGCTGTGAATCTTGAGTGATTGATCTTACTTCAGCTGTTGGTTAATGATAGCTTCCAATTATCCTCCAATGTGAGCTCAAACAACATTTTCTCTTTGTTCACATTTGGAGAAAAGGCTCTTCAGAGCAATTCAAGGTTCATGGAATTTGCTGACAAAAGATTATTGACTTGGGCAAGGTTTCTGCAGGTGTTGGTATGTGCTTCTCTGAGGAGGATTCAAAACAAGAGAGATCCTCTCAGGAGGACAGAGGAAGATGAGATGCTACTATAGCTGGGGCCTTCTGTGGAATGGAGTTTATGTCACAGGCAAGCACACAGTGAGGTGCTGGACAAATGACAGAATGCAGTATAACAACACAAACAAAACCAGTGCATTTACTTTACATTTATTATTTTGCAAAACAGACTTGGTCCCAATGGTAAGTGGAGCTGAGCTTTGATTTGGGGCAAGAATGTGTTAGCTTAGTTGGTGAAGTGCTTGTCTTGTAAGCATGCAGACCAAAGATTTATCACCTGAACACATTAAAAATTTTAAAAAGAAAAGAAAAAGTCAGACACAGTGGCTTGTGCTTATAACCCTAGTTCTGGGGAGGCAGAGGAAGTCAAAACCCTGTGGCTCACTGGTCAGCCAGACCAGACTCCTTGGTGAGCTCCAGACCAGACTCCTTGGTGAGCTCCAGACCAGACTCCTTGGTGAGCTCCAGACCAGTGGGAGACCATGTCTTAAAAAAAAAAAAAAAAAAAGAAAAGGAAAAATGGATGGTGCCTAAGAAACTACTTGCCAAGGTTGTCCTCTGGCCTCCAAATGCATGCAACACACATACACATACACACACACATGCAAGTACATCTGAGAATACACACTGAGCATTGAGACAGTGGGTCAGCACATGTGTGTCCATAAACACACACACACACACACACACACATGTGAAAGATTAGCCTGGTGACTGTGGTTCTAAAGTAAGGAGCAGGATGATTCAGGGAATAGTGAGGGATGAATAAGGAGAGTGCTTGGGAGAGATTATAATTTCAAGAAGACTAACCCTCGGGAGTTGTATATTGCTCGTCTGCAACTGTAGGCATTTTTCACTTTATAATTCCTTGTTTAAACCTGGACAACTTTAATTTGAGTTTTAAAAATGATGGCTGAAACACTGAAGCATGCTGTCATGACGAAGGGCTGCAATTTACAGACCAATTAGAATAGCATTTGTTTCCATTTGCAGCAACTTTCTCTCCCCCCTCCCCCAGTGCGCCCCTCACTTCCAGGGAAATAGATTTTTGTGTCCAAGGCTGATTTTCGGGCGCTGACAGCTGCCATATGCCATGGGCTGGAAAGCAGGGGACAGGCTCCCTTGGCAGCCACTCCTTGGACTCCCCACAAAACAACAGCATTTAGCTTCAAGCTCTGACACCTTGCCTATTTCTATTACACATAAATAAACCAACTCCCCCCCTTTCTTTTGCCTCCCCCAGGCCAGACATTCCTCAATTACAGTCTTAAACCTGACCAAGCAAGAACAAATTGTGACCTTCAGTTATATCTTAAAGTCTTGCTTTATATTGGGATGCAGAGAGTTTTTTTGGCATTCTGGTTGACAGGCTGCTTGTAGATAGAACAGTTTTCCATAAGGAATTGAAATCATACATCAAATGTATTGTTTTATATGTAAGCCACTGGAGACCAATGAAAGCAGTTGGTAGGGCCCAAATACCATTACAAATAGATTTATTATACTGTGTTTTCTCCCACCTTTTTCTAGAAGTTATTACTTTAATCTTAAGAATTTATGTAAGTATGCTTGTGGCTTTTATATGGTTTAGGCATTCACTTTGGAGACTTTTAGCTATTTAGTGGCGAGGTGTTTAAAACAAGTGTTATCAAGGAAATAATTTTGCCCTTACATCATTTTTTTTATATTTGCCTCTGAATGCTACATATAGAATTGCCGGTTGGCGATATAAAAGAGTTATTACTGGTGTCATAGAAACTTATCTTTGTAGTGCCCTTTAGTTTGGTATATTCATCCTTACCACTAAAACACCAACAGAGATAAACAAGCAGCATTCCTGTTTGCTCCAAATTAGGAAAACAAAACCATCACCACCACCACCACCACCAACAGAATCAACTCTGTGCCTGCCTTCCTGTATCCTTTCAAAGACAGACAACATTAGACTTTGTAACAATTAAGTTAACTATAGTATACAGTTAGTAAAAAGGCTGAAAAGCAGGGTTTTGTTTTTACCTTTTGCTCAGCCCCACAGCATCAGAGCTGTTTGAACATTCCAATAGAAACCTCCTGAATGATGTCTTAGAAGATGAATCCAGTATCCTTGAAAGACCCAGCATACTGATCATATTAATTTTGCAACTGGATCATAGTTTATATTTAAAGGTAGATTCTGCTCACCGTTCTACTAGTTAGCCTATTTAATGCGCAGATCTCTTTTAAACATACCTCTTCATCCTCACCTCCATGTTTGTACACTGTGGACTCATATTCTGTATCACCCAGCTTTAATTTGGGAGCCACATCTTATAAGTGCGTTGATAGAAACTTGTCAGTCATTCCCAACACAATAGGCTCCAGTGTAACTGAGCAGATGTGTGTAAAGTTGTAGTGTGTCTCAATGTTATAAAGAACTTCCAGGGCTGAGGATGGCTCAATGCGTATGTACTTACTGTGTAATCAAAAGGACCTGAGTTCAATCCAAACATCCAGGGAAAGGCTTTATATGGTGAGACTTACTTTTAACCTTAGATGGAGATGGGCAGGTCCCTGGGGCTTGCTAGCCAGTCAGTTCAGGCCAACAGGAAAAATTTCAAAAATGAAGGTGGGTGACTCTTGAAGAATGACACTCAAGGTTGTCTTCCAGCCTCCACATGCATCTGCACACATGTGTCATGCATCTGCACACATGCGCACATGCATCTGCACACATGCGCACATGCATCTGCACACATGCACTAAACCTAAAGCTTCACAACATTTTTGTTGTTTTCTCCTCTGAATTTAAACACACCTACCTTCTCATGTGGTTCCATTTGCAGATCTTCACTTCTGAGACTGGATACTGATTGGGAATTCACAGTCTAGTCTCTTTTGAAGTTGATTTAGAATGATGACGGGGGGCTGGAGAGATGGCTCAGCAGTTAGGAGCACCAACTGCTCTTGCAGAGGCCCCAGGTTCGATTCCCAGCACCCACATGGCAGCTGGGTATGGTGGTGCACACCTTTAATCCCAGCACTCCAGAGGCAGAGGCAGGCAGATCTCAAGGCCAGCTTGGTCTTCAGGGCTAGTTCCAGCCCAGCTGGGGCTACAGGGAGACTCTCAGACTCTCTCTCAATCTCTCTCTCTCTCTCTCTCTCTCTCTCTCTCTCTCTCTCTCTCTTTCTGTCTCATACATGCACAGACACAATAAATAAATAAATAAAGAATGAAGAAGCAGACACATGCCTAGGACCCAGTGAGACCTGGAGATATGCCAGCCCAGAGAGCAAGTGCTGTTCTTCTGACAGTTACTGAGATGAGAAAGCGGGCTCACAAACTCCTTTGATCATTTCAGATCCTTTAGATCCTGCCCTCATAGAGAGTTAATCTCTGTCTATTCCAGTCTATCTCTGGATATGGAGATCCTGTCTAGTTTCATTGTTATTTGGAAAGCAGAGTGATTCAAATCAGTGTTTTGATTCTGTTTATCCTTTCAGAACACAAAAGACATTTCTCCTGATTTGGAAGTTTGTGCTTAAAATCTCTTCCAATCTGAGCCCAATCTACCCTATAGATGAGAGCCCTTGGGCACCTCCATATATGCCTGTTTAGCTTGAGGACTGTTTTGTAAGACTGGAGACAGAGAAGTTGTTCTGAAAACAGAGTAGAAATAACATCTAAGAAAGAGATCTCCACCAACAAGGGTATGAAATGTGACTATATCAATGGAGATTCTCATCAATGGGAAAAGCTCTAAGCAAGGCCCCAGAATGAGTGATACCCTGGATCCCCATACTCAACCTGGCTCTCTCCCCAGTTTCGTCCCCCTTCTCAATATGCCTTTTGTTTCCTTGAACGTTTGGGGTTTAAACTTAGACTGGCTTTGTGAGACATGTGCACTTTTCCATGCTGGATCCCAGGCATCCATGAGGTAGAGTTACTATTAAACTTTATTATCTGCCTGTTTCTGTGTTGATTATGTGTACGAGCGTATGCATGCATGCACTGTGGAATCCAGAAGTCAATGTTTTTTTTTATTAATTGCTCACAACTTATTTTTTAAATGTTTTCTTTACTGTTTTCATCTTATGTGTATGAGTATATTGCCTGCATGTATGTTAAGTGCACCCATGTCATGTAGTCCTTGCAGAGGTCAGAAGAGGGCTAGAACTGGAGTTATGGATGGTTGTTAGCTGCCATGTGGGTGCTGAGAATTGAAACCAGATCCTCTGTAAGAGCAGCTAGTGCTCTTACCCACTGAGCCATCTCTCTAGCCTTATTTTTTTTTTTTAAAGACAGCTTCTCTCATTGAACCTGGAGCTTATTGATTCTGCTAGACTGTCTAACCAACCAAATCAAGAGCTCTTCCTGCCTCTGCCTCTCTGACTCTGATAGTACAGGTGTGTAGGTGTGCACCTCCTTGGATTCTGGGGGGGGGTGTCAAACTCAGGTCCTAAATTTTGCTCAGCAAGCACTTTACTGAGTGAGCCATCTTCATAGCCCTGTGTTCTTCCTCTTTGGTTACAAGGATCTATCCCAACTAAAATGCACAGAGGATAAAGATACAATAGTGGTTCCCTCCTTACAGCCCTTGGGTAGCATTGGAATACCAAAGTAGGTTATTGTTTTACAAAGTACAGTTTTACAATTTGAGATGGCTTGGTGAAATATACTGCCTAATGTGGTAGCTCTGGGTTGAGGATCTCTTTAATGACTAAAGATCATCTGTAATTACCATGCAGATTGTTATAGAGCAAATGAATGTAGATATGTATGTCAGATTCCTACTCCTAAATAGGTTAACTATTCCCCACCTGATGTGGCTCATGCCATTAATTTGCTGAGTAAACACTCCTATAGTTGAAAGATCAGTTTCATTTCAGCCTGATTATTCCAGCCATTCCAAATTAGGTTTGTTCAAATTAATGAGACTTTATTAAATTAGAAAGGTGACCCGGATTGGAGATTATAGTCTTGTCACAAATCTCTCTGACACTGGCTCTGTGGCTGGTTTGTGGTGTTCCAGCACAGTGCGTAATTCCTCCTGAGATCTGCAGGGCATTCTGCCTCCGTCTCTTTAGCTTCGGCGTTTGACCATGGACTCCAGATCCTAACTCCTTTCTCTCTAGTCTCTGCTTTGCCCAGAAGCTTTAGTGCTTTGTTTAGTCCTTCGAATACAATAATGAATGAACCAAGCCAAGAACTAGAATATAGATACTAACGTTCTTTGTGGGCTTCTTTGGTGCAATCGTCTTGAATAATGTGTTTAATATGCAGTTCCAGCTAGGTGTATGGATCATGCCTGTCATCCCAGCACTCAGGGCAGAGGCAAGAGGATCAAAGCAAATTTAAAGTCAGCCTGCTCTACCTAGGCTAGCCAGGGCTACATTGTGAGACCCTATCTCAAAAAAAGTCATATTTATTATATATCAAAATTTTAAAGACATTAGCACACATTAATGTAACTAAATATTATGTTACTTTGGGTTGCTTTAAGTGTTTATTAAAAAAGTCATGATGAAGAATGTTTTCTTTGATTTACCCCCCCATTCTATTATTAAATATCAATGGCGATACTTAAAACTGCAGTTTATTAATTTTCAGTGGTGTATACTACTCTGTTGTATTAAAATACAGCAGTTAGGAGCTGGAGAGATGGCTCAGCAGTTAAGAGCACTGACTGGTCATGCAGAAGACCTGGGTTAGATTCCCAGCACCCACATGGTGGCTAGGAACCATCTTTAACTCCAGTTCCAGGGGAATCCGACACCCTCTTCTGACCTCCGCAGCATCACACGACACAGGTGCACCTACTTACTTGCAGACAGTACATTCATACACATAAAATAATAAATAAAAATTAAAAATAAAATACAGTAGTTTATTATAAAAAAGTTGGCAATTCCATTTCTCTACTCTGTTGCTTACTTTGAACACAGTTATACATGTTTCTTGATGGATATTAAGTTAGAATTTCTCATGGAAATAATTGCTTGGTCTTTGGTTATGTTTATATTTACCAACATTAGCAACTTTGAAAAACTATTTTACAAATAGTTGTTTAAATTCAGTATTCCTATCAGAAAATGTAGTAGAAATTCTGGGGTTCTACATCTCCAGCACTTTGTATGTTAAATATATGAAGTCTAACACACACACACGTGCATATCTATATATATGTGCATGTATATATGTGCTATATATATAGTATACATATATATGTGCATGTATGTATGTGTTATATATAATATACATATATATGTGCATGTGTATGTGTTAACTTCATATGAGTACATATGTGCATATGTGTATGCACATATATATGTATATATGTGAATACATGTGTGTATGTATTTGAAGGGGTGGGGTTGGAACCCAGAGCCTTGTACACATGAGCCAAGTGTTCCACTACTGAGTTACATCTCTCTGTATCTATGTATCCCTAGTTACAGAAGACTATTAGCTGCCATGCTGGGGTCCTGTGAAAGACTACAAAACCATCTATCTAGCCCCCAAGTCTTACTTTTTAATAATGAAATAGGCGTAAATAGATGACTCTCTATACTCTTGATTTGAATGTTCACATTGGTGAATTTTCTAGAACTAGGCTTGTAATTTTCCTTTGCACAAAGTAATAACTTATTGTCAAGCTATTTAAAAGGAACACAAGTTAAGAGATAGGATCTTCTTCAACTTCACAAGCTGGGGAATGGTTAGGAAATGCTCTGAGGACGTTGAAAGGCCATTGTTAAGATATCAGGAGATGCAGGAGACCTGTGAGTGCCTGGCCCTATCTGTGGTTTCCTTCTGTGACTCTGCAAACACCACTTTTCAGTGTTTAGGACCGCGGTGTCCACAGGCATGTTCTGGTGGGCTTTTCCGTACTTCACTAAGTCGTAGCCATCATCCCCTCTCAGATGTTCACCGTTGAAACACTGGACATCCACCTTATCCTGTGATATCTCCCCTACGATAGTAGTAGTAGAGGGGAGATGAAATCAGAGCCTAGAGATTTTGGCTGAGGCTGTGTGACTGGCTGTGGGAAGAGCAGATCCATCAACAGTAGATATTTCTCCTCTGACCTGAGAGAAAGCCTAAGACTTAGGACTTGGGGTTGTGGGAGGCCTCCATTAAGACGCAAATGTCCTGGGGTAGGGGGAGAATCTCTCTGGTCATTAGCATATAACTCTTCCATAGGGATTAATTTATCACATCTTTTTCCAATCAGACACCTGTCTGGAAACAGCTTGTGAGAATAGGCACCTGGCTGACAGGGAAAACTCTGGGAGGGAGAGGAAGGTTATAAAGAGGAGGTAAGGGTGTGCCTGGAAAATCAGGACCCTAGGTTTGGCCTGTTGCCAGTCCCAACCAGCTTACCTTTACTCAGACCATTAGAATCCAACTTGGTCAAATACATGAGGCTACTTCTGTATCCTTGGGGGAAAGTTTTTCTTAGAATGAGCTCTATAAGAACATGCACAAAGGTTGCCAGACTGCACGTCACTGCCAAGAGCCCCTCATCTCCCTTCAGCGATGACAGAGGCCTTAAAGCCGAGTGCTTTATTGCGCAGTCCTGAGGCCCAGCTTGGTAATGGAGGCCATTCTGAGGCCTGGACAGGGCCTGTCAGCTGGCTTCAGCTACTGTGTCTTCTCTCAATTGCCCCATCTGCTTTCGTTTGACATCCGAACAACTCTCTGAAAATGTCTGCTCTGGGTCTTGCCCTACAAAGGGGACTCAAGAGTGTTGTCTGGGGCGTTTGGGCCTCCTCTGTCACCAGCACAAAAATATGCCCCACCCCTTGCCCCACAGCTTCCCCAACAACCTAAGTTTTTTCCTCAGCTGACCTCAACCCTTAAACACGTCAGAATGTTCCTAACAACACCCTGCCTGTCATAACACGACTAATGAAGTCTTCAGGACGTGTCTGTTAAACAGACTTTTTGGGGTATCGCTTCCTGCCCTGGCCTTTCTCTGGATACAGCTTGTTGTCTGGGTTGGGGGTGGGGGGCAACAGACAGACTCTTGGGCCTTTGTCTCGGTTCACTGTTGTGTGGAAATCCCCCCTCATTCATTAATCATCCCTTTGCCTATTTATTCGGTGGCAAGTATAGCAAACCCACTTAGCGTTTGCTTTTGTTTGGGTGGCACCCTTTGTGTGAGGCCCAGGCAGAGCTAATTATTAACTGCAAAATGAACGCAAAACAGAGCAAAGAGCCAAATGCTGTGTCCGTGCAACCAGTTTTTTTCTTTTTTTTTTTTTTTTTTTAACTTCCAGGAGCTTATGGGCCAAGCAACAGGAGGGCCTTCATTTAGCTGTGAAGTCTGGACTGGCATTGCCAGCACTCTGAGACAGTTAATAGAGACACCCCATTAAGACCCACCTCAGCAGCCCATTCAGGCACCCCATGCGCGCCTTTGGACAGCTCAGCTGGGGCCTCAGGACCTTCACAGGCACCAGCACAGTTGGCAGCTTCAGAGGTGGCATCTACGAAGGCTCTTCCTGTCTCTAGGCTTCTATTTCTCAAGGCTTGACCATTTGCACTGTCACATTTTAGTGACTTTCCTACCCTCCCTCAATCACAGACTTTCCCTTTGCTTGTGCATTTTTTTCTTCCAAATGGACAATGACTGGTTCCTGTCACATGTGTTACCTAGTTCTTGCCTTAATTGAGTCCACTTCTCAATTCTTTCTTCAGTTTCACTAGTCTGTTTTCTATTGATGAACCAAAGCCATCCACTTTTGGCTACTTATAATGTATAATAATTCTAAATTATGTACAGTTAGTGACTATAGGCTAGGATAAATGCTTCCATCCTGTTACAGTGTGACTTATAAGAATTGGAGTCAACTTTTATTTCAAGGAATGTCCAAGTGGAATTTTCATTAGAACTTCACAGAATATATAGATCAGACTGGGAAGGCTGAATCTTCCCATTCACACATATGTGTTTTTTTAAAATGAATTTTCAAGTTTTATGCCTTTTTAAATCAAGTTTTTTGAAGTATAATATCTGACGACTTCACTACACTTATAATATTGTTAAACCATTACAATTGTTGGTTTTAAAATGCTTTTGTCACCTCATAAATGAAACCCCTATGTTGTGCTGGCTGTCATTCCTTATTCTTACCTCTTGCAAGTACTTAAATGTCACTACTTTGTTTTCTCTCTTTAAGGATTTGCCTGTTGTAGACATTTTACATAAGTAGAAAGATATAACATGTGGTACTTTGTGAATGGCTTCTCTCACTTACTATAATGTTTCAGGATTCACCTATGTGGCAGGATATATCAGAACCAGAGTAGCAAGCTTTTAACATATGGGTTTTATGAGACATTTAAGGTCCAAATCCTAGCAGGAAACATATATATATATATATATATATATATATATATGTACTTTGAATTGCACTCCTTGTTCTTGCCGATGTATGAAAAGGTAATTGACTTTTGTGCGTGAATAAATATATATATTTATACACACAAATATATGTGTATGCATAAACATATCATCCTTTTATTTACTTAATAGTATGGGTGTCTTGAGTTGGCAGTCAAATTACCTACAAGCTAGAAGTTCAATTACTGGAGTCTTTGTAATTTTTATTTTCTTGTCTTATTACACTGTCTAGGAGTCCCAGTGTAATACAGAACAGAAATAGAGTTGTTTTTCTTGTTAGGAAATATTTTGAGACCTAATTCACCTAACAATAAAATTCCTCATCTTAAAATGCCCATAGTTGGGTTTTTAGTAGATTCATAAGTTTTTTCCAGAATATTTCTATCATGCCAATAGAATCTGGGTGACTTTTTGAATCTCCTCTCTTCCTCTGGCTGCATGACAAACTCTGATCTACTTTCTGTCTCGATGGTTTTGCATTTTTTGTAAATTTCATATAATTAAATCAGATAATATGTGTCTGGCTTCTCTCAATTAGCAAATGTTTCGAAGCTGATTTTTGGACTAGAGATAAATCAGACCCTCACTTACATGGTTAAATAATATTTCATCAGATTATCCATATTTTATTTATCCACTCATCCATTGATGAGCATTTTGGATATTTTTATTCTTGCCTATTGTAAATAATACATCTCTGAATATTTTCATTTTAGTGTTTGTGCAAAGATGCTTTTAGTTATGTTGGGTAGATGCTTAGGAGTGGAATGTCTGGGTCACAGGCAAAGTCTCCAATGTTTTGAGCAATTAGTGGAGAGGCAGCAATCGTCAAGTGGGCATTATTGTCAGATTCTTGATTTCTACAAGAACCATATGTTTTTAGCTTTTATTTGAACCTATTATTTATCAGATAAGTTACTTCCTATATAATGATGATGCTATAAGAGTTTCAATAACATAGTTATTCTTCATTAGAAGAATATTCTCTTCATCAGAACGCAGAGACATATAGCATTGTCTTCATGGGAATGTGGTCCCGGAATGCAGTCCTGGCAACATAGATTAAATACTGTGTATACTTAGAGCAGCTGCCCCACTAGAGGCAGAGCTGGATGCCCCTCAGCACTCAGGTTGTCTAGAGTCACCGTTCCTGAGGCTCGGGCTGGTCCCTGGGTCTTATGTTGGGTGTCGGCCTCAAATACTGATATATGGATGACTCTGTTTACAACTTGTAGGTGTCTCTGACTTCACTGTGATTGACTGATGCTTAACACCTGCTTGAAAAGGGATGCGAGTTACCTTCCATTCTTGACACTCTGCCCTGCCATGCCCCATCCTTTCTGCATTGAATCGCTGCCTGGATGTAACCGTGTGTCTTGCTCAGTCACTGGGTTTGGCTGTTCCTCTTGTACATTCGCAAGTATACCAGTCACTGTTCTTGCTGCTATGACAAAATACTTGACAAGAACAACTTAAAGAAGACCAGGTTTGTTTTGGCGGATAGTCTGAGGATACACTCGTCATGGAGGGGAAGTTCTGGCAGTAGCAGGCTGAGGTGGCTGCACACATTGTATCCTCAGTCCGGAAGCCAAGAGATGAATGCTGGTATTCAGTTCCCTTTCTCCTTTTTGTTCAGTCTGAGATCTCAGGCCAGAGGATGGAGTCACCCACACTTAGGATGAGCCATCCTTCCTCAGGTGGACCTTTCTGGAAACATGCTTACAGAGCCAGCCAGGGTTGTTTTATGGTGATTTCGAAACGAGTCAAGGTAATGATGATTAACCTCACACTAAGGCATGTGTCTTTGGACAGTCCTAGTCCCACACAGTCAGTTCAGACTGCCTGTCAGACCATGTGTCAGACAGTTATGTCCCCATCTGGAATTAGAAAATAGGATATCTAAGAGCCTGAGGACAAATAATGTCCTAATGGTAGCCAGCCTCTGTGTCTTCTTGAGTAAGCAGAATGTGAAGACGACTTGCAGTGGGGGAGACAGCACCCCTTTATTGCTCCTGAGTGAATGGGATGTGCTTTATGGAGTAGATAGCATTAGGCCATCTCCAGAAAATCCTGGGAATGCAGTCTGGAGCAAGAGCACTGCCCCTTTCTGGAGGCCTAGGATCTGTTTCTGTGGTCATCAGGCTTTTATCCGCATCACAGCTCTTGGCATCTCAAGGTTTCTGCTGTATTGAATTCAGTAGGACACACCTTAAGCACCAGCAAGACAGAACTTAATTTTTTTTTTTTCCATTTGGTAATCCAGAAAGAAGCAAAGGAGCGAGCTTGTGATCATCTTCCATGCTTATAGTCTCTGTGTTCCGGAAGACTCAGCTTCCAATGATTGGTTTTTAAACTAAGTGAAAATTGAGAAAAATAGAAAAGACTCATCTCTTGTTGAGACCCCATAGAAATCCACTTTGTTCTCATTCTTTTTATATTTATTTATTTATTTTTTTTGTCTTTTTGAGACAGGGTCTCCCTTTAGTCCTAGCTGGCCTGGAGCTCACTCTGTAGACCAGGCTGGCCTTTGAAATCACAGAGATCTGCCTGCCTCTGCCTCCCAAATGCTGGGATTAAAGGAATGCACTACCAGACCCAGCATAAGAAGGTTTTTATCCACCATGTGGGTGCTGGGAATCGAACCCAGGTCCTCTGCAAGAGCAGTCAGCGCTCTTAACCACTGAGCCATCTCTCCAGCCCCTGTGCTCATTCTTTTGGCATATTAGCCATATAACTGCACTTAGTTCTGCTTCCCACCAGAAGCCCAGCAGTCCTTTGACTAGCAGGGCCAGCAGTGGCTCCCGTTCTGTACTGGACTCGGCATGTCTGAAATCTCTTCTTGGGAGGGTTATCAGTTAGAAGAAGGGAGTCACCAAAGGGAAGAGTGTCTGTAACTGCATTATAAAGATGCATTATAAAGAGGCTATGAAGAAACAGGAAGTGCCTGTGTTCTCAGATACCTTAGGAACAAATTACTGTAGAGTTAGAGCAAGGCCAGAATAATTGAAAGCCAAGTCTAATATTGTGTTCTTAAAACCAAAGAGTAATTAGTGTTGAATGGGGTTCTAGGAGGACTTGAAGAGAGAGTGATACTTTCCTAACCTGTGCCTGACAAAGGGAACTCAGTCACATTCTGAAAGATGTATATGCTATTGATGTCTGTATCTGACAGTCTTAGGCCAATTGATAGTGTCTTCTGTGTTGGCATGGGACTTTGCTTAGTTAATGGCATTGTTTGGCTCAGCACTTGACCTGCTTCTCCAGAGAGCACTGCAGCCAGTCCTCTTTTTTCTTCTTTATTTGTTTATTTTTTATTTTATTTTTAAAAATTTTAAATTAATTTTATTTATTTCTGTATGTGTATGAATGTACTGTCTGCATGCAGGTTTGTGCACCCGTGTCGTGCAATGCCGCGGAGGTCAGAAGAGGGTGTCAGATTCCCCTGGAACTGGAGTTCTCCTGGAATTGGAGTTTCAGACAGTTCTCGGCCGCCATGTGGGTGCTGGGGATCGAACCCGGGTCCTCTGCAAGAGTGGTCGGCACTCTTAACCACTAGGCCATCTCTCCAGCCCCTATTTGTTTATTTTTTAAAGGGATTCTACAATATAAGAGCACAGTTGTTTTCAGATCACATTGAATTTGCTCAGTTTGCCATACAATTAGGTAATTGGTGCTAGCATCCACAGCTGAGGGATTCCATTCTTCATTTGTTTTTCTGGAACTGTGTTACTTCACTCAGCATGATATCTTCTAGCTCCATCCATTTATCTGCAAAGTTCATGATGTCATCTTTCTTTACTGCTGCATAGAACTCCACTGTGTAGATGTACCACACTTTCTCTATCCACTCGTCAGTTGAGGGGCATTTGGGGTTGGTTCTAGCTCCTTGCTATTGTGAAGAGAGCTGCAATGAACATGGCCGTGCATGTATCTCTGCGGTAAGATGAGTCGTGTGGGTACCCAGGAGTGGTATGGCTGGGTCAGGTGCCAAGTTCATTCCAAGTCTTCCAAGGGTTCTCCACATTGCTTTCCATAGTGGCTGTATGAGTTTACATTCCCACCAGCAGTGGATGAGTGTTCCCTTTTCCCCACAACCTCTCCAGCACTTGGTATCATTTGTTTTCTTGATCCTAGCCAGTCTCATTGGAGTAAGATGATATCTTAAAGTGGTTTTAATTTGCATTTCCTTAATTATTGGCAACACTGAACACTTTTTAAGATGTTTCTCAGCCATCTCTAATTCCTTACTTGTGAAGTCTCTGTTCAACTCTTTGCTCCATCTTTTGAATGGGTCATTTATTTTCTTTCTTCTTTGTTTTTTGAGTAGTTTATATATTCTGGAAATCAACACTTTGTCAGATGTATCTACAGTGAAGGTTTCCTCCCACTCAGTGGGATTTCTCTTCATTTCCTTGATTGTTTCTTTTGATGTACAGAAGCTTTTGAGTTTAATGAGGTCCCATTTGTCAATTGTCAACCTTAATTCTTGCGCAGCTGCTGTCTGATTTAGGAAGTCTTTTCCTATGCCTATGTCTTGTAGTCTGATGCCAACTTTTCCTTCTATCACCTTCAGAGTTTTGGGTTTCAAGTCTTTAATCCATCTGGGGTTGACTTTTGTATTGGGCAAGAGGTAGGGGTTTAATTTCATTCTTCTGCAAGTGGTGATCCAGTTTTGCCAACACCATTTGCTGAAGATGCTGTCTTTCCTCCATTGTGTCTTCTTGGCCCAGGCGTCAAATATGAGGTGGCTGAAATTGTATGTGCTCAAGTTTGGATCTTCAGTTTCATTCCATTGGTCAACAGGTCTGTTTTTGTGCCAGTACCAGGCTGTTTTTATGACTACAGCCCTGTTTAGCCCGCACCCAGGAACGCTGTCCTTCAGGTGGTCCTGGGAATTCCCACGATTTAAGCTCTGTGCACTCAAGTCGCACAGTGGCAACAGGCCCACCTTTTATACCAGCTAGCAGGACAACTCCGCCCCCACAGCCACACAAGAGGATTGGTTCGATTCAGTCGTCTTTGGTTTGATTCAAACAATCCACCTGGCTGAAGCGCCCAGCTCCTACCTGTGTTTCAGGTGGTCCTGGGAATTCCCCCATCTAAGCTCTGTGCACTCAAGTCCACCAGTCCTTTTTTTTAAGTGCTCACAAAGTGAAGGACATTCCATTGGACCCTGAGAATATGCAACCAACTAATGGGTGATGGGAACCCAGCTAAGTACTTCGCTCCTATGGACTGAGCATTGTTTCTGTTATCAACTGGATCAACTGAAGATCTCTCTTGTTCTCTTTTTTAAAGTTTGCTTACAAAGTAATGGGTTTCATTGGCATTCTTATATGTATGGGTAATTTACTTTGTTCTTATTCATCCCCTCCCACACTGCTCCTCCTCTTCTCCACTGGCTCCCCTTTCTGATCCCCTACCATTCATAAAAATATTTCATACTTCAATTTTTTCCCTTCTTCCTTTCCTGTCTGAAATACATAAAACATCAATTAAAAAAACATAAAAAAACACATGAAAAAAAATTTCATTCTCCTCTTGCTGGGTGTGGTGACGCATGCCTTTAATCCTAGCACATGGGAGGCAGAGGTGGGTGGATCTCTGTGAGTTTAAGGCCAGCCTGGTCTACAGAGTGAGTTCCAGGACAGGTAAAGCTACAGGAAACACTGTCTCAAAAACAGGAAAAAATTTCTTCTTCCTCTCTTACAGATCTGTTTTCTACTTTCATGATGTATAAGCACACACATACACAAATGCACATTAACATATTTAAATCTAGAATCCATATATAAAAGAAAACGTGGTGTTTGTTTTTGTAAGTCTAGTGTATTTCACTTAACATAATGATCTTAAGTTGGATGTATTTTCCTGAAAATGTTATGATTTCATTTTTCTTTATGGCTGAGTAAAATTCCATTGTGTATATGAACCACCTTTTCTTTGTTGGTGGACATCTAGACTGGTTCCACTTCTTAGTTATTGTCAATAGTACAGGTATAAATATGGTGATGCAAGTATTTCTGGTATATTGACTTGAGTTCTTTGGGAATATTGCCAAGAGCGATATAGCCGAATGTCTACAGTGACTTCCATAGATCACACTCTATCTAGAAGTCACTAAGGGTTTATCTGTCCCCATATGCTCAATTCTTTGAGGGATGGAATCTCAAAGACATTTTAATTTGCATTTTCCTGATAGTCAAGGATATTGAAAATATTTTCCAATATTTATTGGCCATTTGTATATCTACTTTGAAGAACTGTCTTTATACCAGTGCATCGATGATATGTTTTCTGGTGTATAAGTTGTTCAGTTCTTTATATATTATAGGTGTTAATCCCTGTGTAATATATAGTTATAGTAAAGGTATACTCCCATTCTATAGTCTGTCTGTTGATTGATCCTTCCATATGCAGAAGCTTTGTAACTTCATGTGATCCATTTGTCCATTCTTGAGACTATTCTGCCAACACAGCCCTTTTCACAAAGGCCTTGGCTCTGCCTGCATCTTGAAGTGTTTTAACTGTTTCTGTCTGGTTTCAAAGTTTTGGATCCTACCTCTAAGCCCCTGATACATTTGGAACAGATTTCTGTATAGAATGAAAGAGATGGATTTGTTTTGTTCTTCTGTAGTTGTTTATCCCGTTTTCCCTACACCATTTGTTGACAAGATTGCCTTTTTCCTCAGTGTATATTTTCTTTTTCTTTTAACTTTTTTGGTATTTTTTGATAGGGTCTTCCTGTGGCCCCAGCTGTCCTAGAACTCACTATGTAGACCAGGCTGGCCTTGAACTCACAGAGATCCACCTGCCTCTGCCTCCTGAGTGCTGTCAATGTATATTTTCAACTCTTGTTGAAAATTAGGTGGATGTAGGAATGTGGGTTTCGTTCTAGATCTTCTAATCTATTCCTTTGTTTTCTCTGTGTGTTTGTGCAAGTGCTGTGCTCTTTTGTTCCTGTGGCCCTGTGCGATTTGCTATCCATTGTGAAGCCTCCAGTATTGCTCTTTGTGCCTAGAATTGCTTTGGCTATACAGTGTCTTGTGTACTTCCATGTGAATGTTGCCTTTTTTTTCTTTTTAGTTCAATGAAGACTATTATTGGAATACAAACAGGGACTGCAATGAATTTGTAGATTACTTTTGGTAACAGACATTTTGATAAGATTGGTTCTACCAGTCTTTGAGTCTGGGAGGTCTTCCCATCTTGCAATGTTTTCTTCATTTCTTTAGTGTCTTGAATGGTTTCCTTCATTTGTGGATGCTAGTAACAAATCTCCTAATTGAAAGGCAAGCTGAACAATGTTATTATATTTCTTTCTATCTGTAAGCAACTGTGATGTTATAATGTGAATCTCTTAATACGCCCTAAAATTAACTTACCACTTACTTTCAGACATGGTAATTAATGTATATGGGCAGAAGGTATATATTCATATTATAGATTAATGTAAAATTAAAGGGAAAAATGTGAACTCCTAAACATATCGGAGTTAACATACAGTTTATTCCTGGAGGACATAATTCTTGTACATGTATGATGTTTATATAGGCATATTTTGGAGCAATAGAATAGGGGGGGAACCACAGTGACCTAAGGACTGGGTCAAAGAATGGACTGATATTGTTAAATTCTGCCCAAAACAATAAACCTTCGTAAGGAAAAACTTTAAAAAGACTGAAAGATGCAGGACATATATGGCAGAATGCATGATCTGGGGTAGAGTGGGGGGAAGGGAAAGGGGAATATGTCTAAATTGAACTGAAAAATTATGTCTAAAATACACAAAACATCAATACAAGTATTAAGATAAGAAATCTGTATTAATAAGTATGTTGAGAAGGGGTACCCTTGCCTTGTTGCTGACTTTAAAGGAGATGTTTCAGCTTTTCTCTGTTTGGTGTACTGTTAGTTATAGGTTTATTGTATACTGTCTGTATTATGTTGATATGTATTTGTAAAATTTTTTGTTTCCTTGTGGCTTTTACCAGGAGGGGATCTTGAACTTCATTCAAGTCTTTGTCTATACCAATTTAGATAATCCTGTGATTTCTATCCTTAAGTCTATTTATGTATTATATCACATTTATTGATTTGTACATGGTGAACCAATCTTGTATCCATAGGATAAAACTAATCTGGTCACAAGGTATATGACCTTCTTAATGTGTCTTTGTTTTAAGCGTCTTTGATGAGAGATGAGAGTTTTCTATATATATATCATATATATATATATATATATATTTTTTTTTTTTGTTTTTTTTTTTTGGGTCTTTTTGGGACAGGGTCCTCCCCTTCCTCTCCCCTGTATGCCCCCCCAGCTCCGGTCCATTGGAACTCACTCTGTAGACCAGGCTGGCCTTGAACTCACAAAGATCCGCCTGCCTCTGCCTCCCATATATTTTTATCAGGGCAATTGGTCCATACTTTTCTCCTTTTATTGTTTTCTCCTTGTCTTTGGGGAGGATCAGGCAATAGGGGATTTGTAGAATGAGTTTGGTAGCATTCCTTTTCTTTGGTTAGATTTGGCGCTGATTCCCCTGGTTCCCAGACTGTTGCTTTGGGGGCCCTTTTATTACTGCACCAGTTCCTCATCTCTAAGTTGTTTGTATCTTATCTTGTACATTTAATTTGAGTGTGTCAAATGCTTTTATGAATTTATTGACTTCTTTAAGATTTTCCAGTTTTCACAATCCAAGTTGCAAAACTATTGTCTAAAGATTCCCTGGATTTCATTAGAATCTGTTGTAACATAACTCTTTTCAACTCTGGTTCTATTGATCTTGTTTCTTGCTTTTTGGTTAGTTTGGCTAAGGGCAGATGTCATTTGTGTTTCATCTTTTCAAAACCAACTTTGCTTGAACAATTCTAGGTATTATTTGTTTAGTCTCCTTTGCATTAATTTCTTTCCTGATTGTATTAGTTCTTGCCACCTACTGCTTTGGGGTTTGGCTTGTTTATCGCTCTTCTAAGATCTTGAGTTGCATCATTAGGCTATTTATTTGACTTTTTATGTAAATATTCCTAGGGATAAACTTTCCTCTTAGAACTGTGTTGACTGCATGCCAAGAATTCCTAAATTTCCCCCTAATTTCTTCAATGACTACTGATTATCCAACAGAATGTTAGTGTGTTTCTGAGTATTTGTATAATTTTTCTAGTTTCTCTTGCTGTTAATATTTTACTTTTATTACAATATAAAGATAGGAGAAATTATTAGAATACGTTTCAGTTTGTTAACTTCCTAAACACTTGATTTATGACATAAAATGTGGTCGATTTTAGAGATGCTTTCATAGGCTGTGGAGAAAAAAAAGTATATTCCATTTCTCTTGGATAGATACACTATTCTGTATCATCTTTGAGGTCCATCTGATCTGTAGTATAGTTTAGTTCTGAAGTTTCTCTGATGATTTTTAGTCTGGATGACCTGTGTAAAGATGAGGTGGGGGGGCCGAAGACCCCAGTAGCATTACATCAGGATGAATATGATCTTTCATGGCCATTAGTGTTTGTTTCTAAAAATTGAGAGTCCAAGTATTCAGTGCACATAGATTAATATGGTGCGACTTTTTGATGAATTTATTTCCTTTTATTAGTGGCTTTATTTTTCTCTTCTGACTTATGTTGGTTTAAAGTTTGACTTATCTGATATCAGAATAACTTTGCCAGTTAATTTTCTGCTTCCATTTGCTCAGTGGGTTGATTTCTCTCTTTGATTCTCAGTTGGTGGGTTTCTTTACTGGTGAGGTGTATTACCTTTTATTATTTCAATATTTATTACCTTTATTTTATGTGTACGGATATATTGCCTACATGTAAGTAGATGCACCCATGCCATGAAGTGCCCACAGAGGTCAGAAGAGGGCATCAGATCTCCTGAAACTGGACTTAAAGATGCTTAGCTGCCAGGTGGGTGCAGAGAATCAAACCAGAGTCCTATGCAAGAGCAGTCAGTGCTCTTAACCACTGAACCATCTCTCCAACTGTGAGATGTATCTCTTAGAGACAACAAATACTTGTATCAAGTTTTTTAGTTCACTCAGCCAGTCTGTATCTTACCATTGGTGAACGAAGCTGTTCACATTTAGGTGTTTGATGGTTTCCTGTACTGTGCATGACAGACTCCTTCCTAGAGCCCTATTCTTCTTTTCCTCTCATGAATTGTTTTTCCTGTGCTTTCATAGTTGAGAATTTCTTCCTCCTCTGCCCATAATATTCCTTTAAATATCTTCTGTAACTCAGACCTTTTGGTAGAGAACTGCCTTGTTTTGTAAGGCAGTCTTGAAATGGTCTCGAAATGTTACTTGATTGTCGATTTTAAATTGGTCCATGCTTTCCTGGCTTTTAGAGTTGCTGACAAAACAAATGACATTATTGTGATATGTTTGTCTTTGTAGGTGAGTTGATATTTTTTACCACTATAGCTTTCAATTCTATTTTCTTGCTGTTATGGGTATCTTGACGTCACATATGTTGCGAAGAGTTTCTTCTCTGGTCATGTCAATTTAAGATTCTAAATGCTTCTTATATCTGGTTGTCCATTTATTTCTCAAGATTGTAGAAATTTTCTGCAATAGTTTCATTGAATAGATATTCTATGCCTTTAGATTTTATCTCAGCTCTTTCTTATATCCCATGGAACTCCTGGGTTTGGTCTCTTGAGAACATCCAAAAGTTTTTAGACAGTGTGGTATGAATGTTTTCTCTTGATGTTTGAGAGAAGTATTTCCTAACCCTTCTCCTTTCATTACTGGTGATCCTTCTGCTTGACCAAGTCTATTGGTGACACTTTCCACTGTATCTTTTATTTGGTTCATCGAATTTTTCATTTCTAACATATCTGCTTTAAAATCTGTTTCCTTCTTGATATTTTCTTCCATGTTGTTCACCTTTTCATCTATATTGCTAGTTTTCTGATCCATTTTGCTGACATTTCTTTCATGAAATGACTTTCCTGTCCAGGTCCTATGTTTCTTTGATGCACTGTGTGAACCTGTTGGTTTGGATTTTTCTTTCAGTTTTTATTTGGGGATCTTGTTATTGAACAGATCACTCAGTACCCAGTACTATCTACTGACAAGAAAATGAATTGTCATAATTGTAGCATCATCAAGTCATAGATGATACAGAAGTAGATTTAAATTCAGTTAAAGCAACCGATATATCACCAAAGAACATCAACCAGAAAATGGGAAAACTAATGTAGAATCCATTCTGTTTTATTTATTACTTACTTATTTCTTTCTTTCTTTATTTTTATTTTATGAGTATGTGTTTTGCTTACATGTATTTAAGTGCATCTCTGTCATGCAGTGCCCTTGAAGGCCAGAGAAAGGTATCAGATCACCTGGAACAGAAGTTACAGATAGTTGTTAACCACCATATGAATGCTTCAAACTGAACCTGGGTCCTCTGCAAGAATAGTTGGTGCTCTTAACTGCTGAGCCATCTCTCAAGCCTTAGGTGCTAATATTTTGTTTTTGACACAGGGTCTCCCTATAGCCCCAGCTGATCTGGAAACTCCCTATGTAGAACAGCCTGGTCTTGAACTCACAAAGACCCACCTGCCTCTACTTCTGGAGTGCTGGGATTAAAGGCAAGTGTCACCACACCCAGCCCCTGAATTTTAATATTATTTCAGGTGCATCTAGAAATAGTAAACGAGGGGCTGGAGAGATAGCCTAGTGGTTAAGAGTGCCAACTGCTCCTGAAGAGGACCCGGGTTTGATCCCCAGCACCCACATGGTGGCTGAGAACTGTCTGTAACTCCAATTCCAGGAGAACTCCAGTTCCAGGGGAATCTGAGACCCTCTTCTGACCTCTGCGGCATTGAACCACAGGGGTGCACAAACCTGCACACAGACAGTGCATTCATACACAAAGAAAATAAATAAATTAATTAAAAAGTTTTAAAAAAATTAAAAAAAAAGAAATAGTAAATGAATGAGATAAGGGAAGAAGATGGGGGAAGGGATAAATATGGGAGAAGTAAGATTAAATGAAGGAAAAGACAAGGAAGGAATAGAGAAGGGGAAGGAGCAAGAAATTAGAAAAGATACAAAAAACAAAGAAAACAAAAGATTCTAAATCCCAGCACTCTGGAGGCAGAAGCAGGCAGATCTCTGTGAGTTCAAGGCCAGCCTGGTCTACAGAGCGAGCTCCAGGCCAGCTGGGACTAAAGGGAGACCCTGTCTCTAAAACACCAAAAAAATGAAAAAAATATTCCAAACAATGAGAAAGGACACAAACAAAAGTAGAAACATACAAGAACAATAAAAAATAAAAAATGTGATATTCAAAGTGGCTTTAATACCAACACTGGGAGGTGCAGGCAGAGCTCTGTAAGGTGGAGGCCAGTCTGCTCTTCCTCACAAGTTTTAGGGCAGCTGGGGGTGGCCAGTGACAAACAAATAAAAACCATCACCCAATAAAATAAAGTCAAAGGTCTACTAAAAGTAGAAAGTGAAAAAAGGGAGAAAATATAGGGGGGTGAGAAAAGAGAAAAGAAGAGAAGTAGAGGAATGAATAAAGGGGAATTAAAAACAAAAAAAAATAGTGTAGTAAAAATAGTGCTAAAAGTTTAGACCAAAATAATAGTAATTGGCTGAAATCCTGGCACATGTTTCTGGGGCCATAAAAGTTGGAGACTGATGGTTATATGCACGGGGTGGGGTCAGCAGAACCCGTGGGGTGTAATGTGTGGATTTGAGCCTGTATGGGATAAGTACAGTGTCTACTTTAGCTATCCTCCCTTTAATCAGTAGTCTCTCTGCTCTGTGTTTCAAGGGTCTGTGCTGTTCACACTTAACTTTGCAGACTGTGGGCTGGGCAGGTTCTCACCCCCACCTGAGACTCCCCATCGCATATCCCTGGAGTAGCCACTGTTCTAGATAGGAGGGTCTCCCAGTTGCATTGTGGGACTGCGGGAAGAAGCCATGGCACTGGTGTCTGCACAGGTGGAAGACCTGCCTTAGTAGTTTCAAGACCTCCTAAGGACTGGTCATCCTGCTGAAGGGATGGTGCCCTGGTGTCTAGAGTACTGGAGCCTCAGAGTCGTCAGGTTTCAATAGCAGTGAATGGCAAATAGACAGCTTTAGAGTTTGAGCCACCCAATGGCCTCAGGCTTAGGGCTATCAGACCCTTCCAGGGTTAATATTAGTTGATCAAATCTCTGCTCCACAACCAAAGGTGGGTTATTTTTCCTCATATAATTCACTCGCTGAGCTGAACCTCCTCCTTTTGGCCCTTGGACTCTCCACATTTACCTCCCCATGCTGTCTCAGTTCCCTAGGGCTTTGGCATGTAAACTTTACCCTCCCTGCCTTTGGTTATTCCCCATTATAGCTCAGTTTTGAACAATGGGTTTTCTCTGACAGTCATGCCTGGCCTCTGCCCTCCAAGTCATACAGAGTGACACAACAGTGCTCCTCTCTGTTGCTGACCTGTTTTCTGCCAGACAAATTGCTGTCCTACCCAAATCCACAGTTGTTGAGGCTTTCCAGGACTGTGCAAGGAGAGGTGGCAACAGCCTCTCATTCGCCGCTAGTGGGAAAGTACAAGCAGTTTTTGAAGACAGTCTAATGGATTCTTGGGAAACTAATCTCTTAACATACGACCCTGCCTTATAATTACTTGTTCACCCAAATGAGCTGAAAACTTGTGACCATATAGAAACCTCTACAAAGATATAATAGAAACTCTATTTTTAACTATATTTTTACTAACCCTTTGAGAATTTCATTTCATGCAACCACTCCTTATAGATCCATTCTCTGCTTACTCACCCCTTCCAACTTCAAAGCATATCAGGAAGGGCAAGAAGCCAATTTGAAAAGGGTTATATATTGTGTAATTCCAACTGAATGCCATTCTAGAAAAGAAAATAAAACAGGTAGTTAAAGATCACTGCCTGCCAAGGGTTAAGTGTGGAGGGTCATAGCAGTGGGCCTCTACTATTTATAGATATGCCCCTCACTGCCTTCCCCCCACCTGGAGCCAGATTGATAAGAATCACTCCTGGCATCACTGCCTTGTGTAGAACATTAGTTTATTATCCCAAGGTTGATATAGAGAAAAATTTGGCAGCCATTTGCAAGCCCACAAAAAGGCAAAGTTCCAGGAAAACTTTGAAGAAATGAGATGCAACCTTTTTACGTAGAAGTTAAGAAAGGCTTTATGCAAAGGACCTGTGTATGGCAGATAAACAAGTGAAGGTCACTGAGTAAGATGCCTTTCCTGAAACGAGAAGCCCTAGGACCTAGTGGGCAGTTGTGTGCTTACATAGCCGGGCTGTGTTCTGTCTGGCAGGATTTTGTGAGATTACTGTTTTCAGGCTCTCCATCCTTATCTGAGACACTCTGTCCTTCAAGGTTCTGGGCCAGACTCATTCCAAGCTAAATCATCTTAGTCACCAACAGTTAAGGAAGACAGAAGATGCCACAGACACAGTGAAGAGGGTGAGAGTACTATGCATGACACTGCAGTGATTGATACACATCCCACACTTGTCCAAAACCTCAGCACAGGATGAACCTGGATGTAAACTAAAGAACTCAGGTGATAATGTTGTATTAGTAAAGGTCCATTAATTGTAGCAAATGAATCACTGTATTAGTCATTTTTCTCTTGATAAGATAAAACACCATGACAAAGGCAACTTAACGAAGAGTTTATTTTGGCTTGTGGTTCCAGAGGGCTAGATATCCAGATTGGCAGGGAAGGCCTGGCGGCAGGAGCAGGGAACAGAGACGTCACAGCTCAACCACATACATAGGAAGTAGAGAGAATGAACCACCCCTGGACGTGGGGGTGAGGCTATAAACCCTCAAAGCTCATGGCCAGTGAAGTGCTTCATCCAGCAAGGCTCCATATCCTAAAAGTTCTATAACCTCAAACAGCACCACCTACTGGAAACCAAGTATTCTAAGACATGAGCCTATTGGGGGGGGGGGCATTTCTGAGTCAAACCACCACTCTGCTGCCATGTATTGGATCACTAGGAATGCTTTACATGTATAAGGGCTGGTCATACATGGGAAAGCTCTGACCTACTTGATTTTGCTATGAGAATAAAACTGCTCTCAGGTCAAATTTATTAAAAACAAAAACAAAAACAAACCAAGAATCTATAGCAAATATATTAGAAAAATACCATGGTGGCAGGTTCCTATGTGCTCTTTTATTTTGAATACTTTAAGGGCTTTAGGTATTTCATAACTAAGAATAAAATTCTGAAGGAAGTTTTTGAATAGGTGCTGTGAGATAATCAGGAAAATTTGAACACAGGGTGACTATCACTCAGGGACTGAGTTATATCAAAATATCAGGGTAATGGGGCTGTCATTATATTTTTAAGTACAGAATTCCTTATCTCTTAGAAATGCCTATGAGTAGGCATGACAGAAATTATATGGAGTTTGGGTTTAGTGAATACTGTATCTCTTTGGGAGAAGAGTCCATGGGCAAGTGTGGCTAATCATGAAAATACATTAGCTGTGTGTTGATGAACAGATACGTGAGGATTCAGCACACTGCAGTCTGCAATTATGGGTATAAGTTTTTTGAGATGCCTTTCTACAAAGAGGTTTTGTACAGTGACTTTTAAAAATAGCAAAATGTGGAGCTGGGAGGTGGCTCATGCACTAAAGCACATACTATACAGTTCAGGATCCCCAGAACCCACCTAAGAGCTGCCCATGGCACATGGCTCTGTAATCTCAGTGTTGGTGGATGGAGAGAGACAGGCAGGTCCTGGGAACTCACACACCACCTAGTCTAGCCTAATCCAGGTTCAATGAAAAACCTCGTCCTTAAAAGAGTGGGGGGGGGTGTTGGAGAGGGACAAGGAAACTGTGTTGTCTGGATGCCACAGGGGAGTTACATATATGAGCTCACAGCACTTAGACAGCATGCACGAGGCCTGTGCAAACCCAAGCCAGAAGGAGCCCAGAATGGACTGGGGAGAGGGCAGGACGACCCAGCGCAGGTGAGGGTCTACTTGCCATTGACAGGGGCTGAGAAGGGACTCAGTTTTCCTCACTGGTGTGATGCCCGGTAGATTGACCAGATTCCAGGGGATAGATCCTCACCCAAGAGCATTTAGCAAACAGAGTAGAGACTCGATAGGCCTTAAAAATAAATAAATAATAAAGGAGAACAGGAAAGGGGGAGGGTCTAATAAAGTAGAAATGGAGAAGAGGAGTCGGTCTGAATATGATCAAAATATATGAAATTCTCAAATTAATAAAAATATTAAAACAAGGTGGAAACCAATGAGGAAGATATCTGATGTTGACCTCTAGCTTCCACATGCGTGTGCAGTCAGGTGTACGTGTGCATACATCCATCTGAGCACGTATGTTTACACCACACACAAAGCAAAAGTTCTAGAATGAACATTCCCTGATTTCCTGTGCAGAATTCTGTATAGGGCATCACTGAGGCCATGATTATTAGGAGTCTCTCCTGTCTTTAGAGGAAGCATGGGGTTGGAGGAGGTTTCCTAAGAGTCCTTTGTATATAAAAGAAGTGGTCCTCATTTGGGTCATCAGTTCTAGAGGAGGTGTGTCTAGTCAGTCTCTCTCTCTCTCTCTCTCTCTCTCTCTCTCTCTCTCTCTCTCTCTCTCTCTCAACATGCCCAAACCTGGAGCCATGTGATTGAAGGCATGAGGCTCAAAGCATCCAGTAAGCAGCCCCAGAAGGTGGGAGGTGACTCATTCCAACTTTGTGATGTCCCGGAAACTGTGCTGATAAGAGCAAAACACTAAAAAAATAAAGGAGAGATAACCAAGATAATGAGAAAAGCAGCCGAGAACAAGACAGCACACTCAGCTCCCCAGCTTGAGAAATGTGTTATGCCAAGGAAGATAAATTGGAGAAACACAGGAAGGGAAAGCGATCTTGTCTTTGACTCATGTATCTCTCTTTAAGGGAATGAGCAATAACAGAAATAAAAGAGTTCAAAACAGAGCTGCATGCACAGCCCCAAATCACACTACCCAATAATCTCCAGCTTTGGCAGAAGCCTCGCACATTGTACTTCAACAGTTTTCTTGATTTGGAATTATGCGTGTAATTCACCCTGATCAGAGTGTGGCTGGGGAGCCAAGAGCCATTCGCTAGTTGGAAAGGAGACCTTTGGGCCTGTGCTGATGCCAGACTTCATCTTCCACACCAGGAATGCTTGCTTGGAGGTTTCCAAAGTGCTCACAAACAAAACTTGGGAACTCTGTTGTTTGGAACCGTCTTGACAAATAACTTGTCATATGGCATATTTGGCCTTTCATACCAGGCCACTTGGTACTAAACAGGTAGTCCTAGGTAGCCAGAGGGAAATGGTGAAGGACAGATAGCAGTCACTGATTCTACCAAGGATCTGTAAGTGTCCAGCTGACCTTCCTGTTCTGTCAGGACAGGACAGAGGAAGATGAAGGGAAAGCAGATGCTACCAGAAACTGCGACTAAGAAAAAAGATACAAGGAAGAAACTCAGGCCTGCACATGCGCTGTTTTTTTTAATTATTTATATTTATTTATTTATTTATATTTTATATGTATGAGGGTTTTGCCTGCATGTATGTAAGTATACCCATGTCATGCACCGCCCACACAAAGGTCAGAAGAGGGCATCTCTGGAACCACAGTTGCCATGTGGGTACTAGAAGCTGAATCTGGATCTTCTGGAAGAGCAGCCAGTGCTCTTAAAACACTGAGCCTCATGTGCTTGGATTTAACTAGTGGTTGAGTTGTAGGTCCACTTTCAAAGAGCTAACTCTTTCTGGGTGCTGAAAAGTACTCTTCAGCATAAATTTACCATCTTTGTTCACTGCTACCTAGACTGGACTATGGACTAACTCCAGCTGACACAGGCCATTCCTCTCAGTTACAAGAGGTTTTCCTTGAATTTGAGGTGAAAAGACCCAAAGTGAGGGAACCTGGCAGATCCAGTTTGCGTGGCCTTAGGATTTAAGATGTGTGGTTCTGTGGTCTTTGCTTTGGGAATGAATTAAACCATTGTCGGAGGCTGCTTTCCAGAAGTTACTTTCTAGAGAACAGAGTATTTTTAGAGGATAGGTAGTCAGTAGGACATGGGGAAAGGAAGGGAAAGAGCAAGGTTACCAGAGAATAAGGAAACACAATGGTTTCCAGTCCTGAAACTCCCATCCATTATTAGCTCCAGGAATATGGGCAATTGGTTTAAAAACAATTTTTCTTTGACCCTCAGGTTTTTTTATATAGAAACTGGAGACAATAATGTCTGTCTTTTGGATGGTGAGAATTGTAGGTAATGGCTTTAGCTTCTTTCAAAAGTTTATTTGTGGGGCTGGAGAGATAGCCTAGCGGTTAAGAGTGCCGACTGCTCTTGCAGAGGACCCGGGTTCAATCCCCAGCACCACGTGGCAGCTGAGGACCATCTTTAACTCCAGTTCCAGGGGAATCTGACACCCTCTTCTGACCTCCCCAGCATTGCACGACACAGGTGCACAAACCTACATGCAGACAGTACATTCATACACATACAAAAATAAATCAAATTTAAAAAAAAAATTTTTTTTAAGTTTATTTGTAGGCCAGGTGTGGTGGTGCACGCCTTTAATCCCAGCACTCGGGAGGCAGAGGCAGGTGGCTCTCTGTGAGTTCAAGGCCAGCCTGGTCTACATAGTGAGCTCCAGGCCAGCTGGGACTAAAGGGAGACCCTGTCTCAAAAAAAGGTTTATTTGTTTTTACAAAAAAATTATAGCATACAGAAGTATTCGAAGGATGAAAATAAACACTTTAAATTTTAAAAATTAAAAATTCAGATTTTGCTGGCACTGAAGAGATGGTGCAGCGGTTAAGAACACTGGCTGCTCTTCCAGAGGACCTATGTTTGGTTCCCAGCACCCACATGGTAGCTAACAACTGTCCATAACTCCAGTTCCAGGGAACACAACACCCTATTCTGAACTCCATGGGCCTTGCACAACAGGTATGCATTGACATATATGCAGGGAATACATTCATAGATATAAAATAAAAATAATAAATATTAAAATTCAGATTTCCCTGTTAAGGTAATAATCTCTCTTGGAATCCCATGTGGACAGCACCCATAAAAGGACTTATTTTGCATAAAAAATGTGTTCTAGCCAGGCATGTTGGCACATATCTTTAATCCCAGCACTCCAGAGGCAGAGGCAGGTGGATCTCTGTGAGATCAAGACCAGCTCAGTCTACATGACCAGCTGGGGCTACAGATAGACTCTGTCTCAGAAAACCATATAAATAAATAAAATCTCAAGATAGGATAACAAAGGACTTACAAATGTAGACAAATGCATAGTATACCCACCCACGTATTTGTCTGCATACATGCATGCACATTATTAAAGGCTAGGATCTACATATGAGGGAGAACATGTATTTTTATAATACATGTTTTTTGTGACCTCACTTAATATTAGATATTACTTTTTAAAAAAATATCCAAAATGATAGAGAGAGAGAGAGAGAGAGAGAAAGAAAGAGGAGAGAAACAGAGAGACTCCAGCAGAGTGAATTTTGTTCACAGTCCTGTTGGAATAATACCAGGTTTTAGTTTTCATGAGAAGTTCAGAAAAGAACAACATACAAATGTGTCCTCTCAAACACACACACAAGGATTCATGTGCATATCGTTAAAGTGTGTCCTACTTGTGAGAATAGTGGCTTTATTGGGACGTAAATGACAGCTCCATCAACATGTCCTTATACCTGTATCAATGAAAGACAGTTGCAGCTTTGTTCTCCGTGTGACCCACTTGGGGCTGGGCTGCTTGTTGATGGATATTATCATTTTTAATGTCAGTAAGTAATGTGATGTCAGATAAATGACCTGTTTCCTTTCTGCGGTAGAAAGCTCATTCATCAAAAGGGAGCTTGAACAGTGGAGAAATCTCAGCAGGACTGAGCATTTCCGACTATGCAGGATGGGAGATGTTTTATTAATCCTACTTAACGTGAGGCCCAAGCTGTTGGGTTCAATGCTAAATGCAGTTCTGGTAAATCAATGAAAGTATATGTATTTACCATTGACCATATTCTTCTGACTGGAGAGAAAGTAAACATAGTGGGTTTTATTTCAACTTGAAAATGATGCTGGTACTTACAGAGCACTTCCGTGCAAATAATGATAGAAGAAACCCTTGTATGTAATTCATGCTTGGCTTAGCCCAAACTATTAGCACCATGAGACTTCATAACAGTATAAAATGAGGTCCCCAGTGGATGCATTCTAATTGATTTGACTTCTAGTAGCTTTGAGATTCATAAAGATTTTTTAAAAAGATAGAATCAGGTAAGTTCTAGAATCACAGAGTCTTTGCTTTCTGGAATACAGGTTCTGGATCTTTCCTAAGATCACTGCTGCCTCTCTCATATCAGGGGATGGAGCCCATGAATCTCTTGTCTCATCGAAAGTGACAGGAGACCTAATTAGTCAAGGCAAATGATAATTCACTTTTTCTGAGAATCGTCAGGTAGAATGACAATTATCCCTACTGAGTTTTTCCTAATGTGAGGATCATTTAGGAATGTTTCCTTAAGCAAGCCTCTGGAGTTTTCTAGACTCGTTCATGGACTCTTAAGAGAACTTCAATTAGAAGCTTCTTCTGAGATCATTTAACGCAAATAATTTATTTTGCTCAAACAATCTAATGAGTGGGCAGTCAGAAGTGCAGAAGGTGCTATAGTTCATGAAGTGAGATCAGCTCAAGAGACCAAGCATAACAACTTCCTGTTTACTAAGCATAACAACTTCCTGTTTACTAAGGCAGTTATTTTGTCAAATGTTAATTTGTCTAATGATACCAATGATTGCTGTCCTTCTGGGGATATGTCTGAAAGTTTTACATGTGTCTCTTTCTCAATTCTATCCAATTATACATATGGCAGGGAGACTAGGGCGTTTTATTCCAATTAGCCTGGCTACCTAGGACTACCCGTTTAATACCAAGCGACCTGGTATGAAAGGCCAAATATGCCATATGACAAGTTATTTGTCAAGATAGTTCCAAACAATAGAGTTGTTGAGCACTTTGGAAATCTCCAAGCAAGCATTCCTGGTGTGGAAGATGAAGTCTGGCGTCAGCACAGGCCCAAAGGTCTCCTTTTCTGACTAGCGAATGGCTCTTGGCTCCCCAGCCACACTCTGATCAGGGTGAATTACATGCACAATTCCAATTAGCCCTATCCAGAAAGATGGTTCCTCATTCCTGTTTTTTTCTAGAATAAGATTTTGGCAAACTATAACCTATGGGCCAGCTGTGACTAGAGGCCATTTTTGTACATCTGAACAAGAAAATGGTCTTACATTCTTTAAATGTTTAAAATTTCTTTGAAGGACTAGATGAACCATCTGATGAGAACTATGTGGGGCTTGCAAAAGCCTGAAGTTATTATCCTTTGTCCTTTAACAGAAAAACTGCTGGTCTGTGTTGTCTAGAACGTTCAGTGAAAGAGGTTCTTTGATTTTCTATGTAGATTCCATGGTTCCTTTATGCCACAGAGGTCAGAAGAGGGCATCAGATTCCCCTGGAACTGGAGTTAAAGACAGTTCTTAGCCATCATGTGGGTGCTGGGAATCGAACCCAGGTCTTCTGCAAGAGCAGTCGGTGCTCTTAACCGCTGAGCCATCTCTCTAGCCCCCAGAACCCAGTTTTGAAAGGTATCTGTTGAGAGATAACTTTACGAATGATTTTTGTTCTCAGGAGGAATCCACTTGCTTTCTGATTTGCACAGTGATGGCCGAGCTGAAATGTAGGCACATTTTTATTCTGTCTCTCCACAGAACTTTTGCTAACATTTTAGCCTCAGCTCTTTAGGTTATAGAATTTGTCTCCCAAACCACATCTGTTTCCTGAGCCACCTCAAAATATCCTTGAGTTCCAGGAAATTCCAGTTAAGGAGTTCATGCATGTGACTTGGAAACCATCTGGTTACACCGAAGTTCCCTTGTTCCTTAGAAATCCATGCTCCATGTTGGTACAGGAAGTATGCCTTGTGGGTAGGGCTGTAGCTGGATTCCTTGTGGCTTCAGCTTCCAGAGCTGAGCAGTGGCAGTCTTCATTGCCACTACTGCTTTGAACAGCTTTGCTCAAATGTAAGCATTGTTCTGGAACTTGCTGGACTTGGTTCTGTTTGGTAGTAAGAATTTGATACTGAGTTTAAGGGATTAGGCAGTTTGAGGATGGAGAAGGTAAGAAAAGGAAGATTTCATAGGTGGACAAAGTACAGTATTTCTCAATGGGAACATTACTATAATTTTATCAAGGGGTTTTTAATACCTTTAATTGGATTAAAGAGTGAAACACAATAGCATTTTCCTAAGAAAGTATAACACACTGCTTTTGTGGAGCAGGAGAGCAGGTACTTACATAGACCTGATTGCAGCCATATTTCACAGTATACAACTACCAGATCTGTTTTCATACTATTCCATCCTTTCACTTCATATTCTTAAAACTAAGCCTCACTTTTCATTGACTTTGCCATTCTGAAGTATGTGATTCATGGAGTTTGTAACTTAGAGTCAGCAAATAAGAGAAAAGAAGAAACGGGCTGGAAATGCACCCTGTATATGGATACCCAGGAGTTGTGGGTACCAAGGAAAAGAGGAAAGAAAGAAATCCAAGGAGGGAAAATGAAAACACAAACCATGGAATCTGTCTTAGAGGGAATTAAGAATGTTGATAATCAGTCCCCCTTTCCTTAGCGTATGTCATTCCAGCTGCATCCAAAGTGGTTCTAAAATTATTGGTAAGAAATTTGATATTGGCAGCAGCATTGGATCAAATCTTTTGCTGATGAGGTTCTTCCACATAAAAACCTGTTTTTCATTGTTCTAACTAACCATGCCTCACTGTGTTTGGTTCCTAAAATAATCCATCTAAAATAGATTGATATTTCCACCTAAGTCCATTCTGATCTCTATTCGATGTGGATAACTTTCTGAAGGACTTTTTCAGCCGTGGATTTCAGAACTTTCTAAGGTAGAGTTGACTCAATGGAGATGGCTGTTAATTATCTCGTCATCGCTCCATTTGGGGTTTTCTCATCTCTCTTCACTGGTTGCAGATGTTGGTAGAGAAGATGGAAGGTGGTGCTAGGGCAAGTGTTAGCGTTCCCAAGGAACAGTGCCCTGAGAATGTCTTCCCAGGATATTCCTCAGTGGTCTTCTGGGAAGGAACCAAAGCAAGACTGAGTTCTTCTCTGTGGCAGGCCCAAGAGGGAATCTCGTCACAGCCAGAAGCTCCTCTTGGGTCATGATTCACCAAAGAAGAGATGGATTCTACATTGCCCTCTGGGGTAGGTCAGGTCTGCTGTGTGTGAGCCCATCCCATTCGAAGTTTAGTCTCACATTCCTGTCCACCGACTGAAACTAGTGCTCCATATTCACTGGAAGAACTCTGAAAAGTCCTCAGTTTTTCAGTTCCTTTGTGTGTGTGGGGGGGTTGGGGGGTGGGGGGGGTGGAATAACACTTCCGGGGCTTGGAGAGACCTGACAAGTTAAGAGCACTGACTGCTCTTGCAGAGAACCCAGGTTTGTTTTGGTTCCCAGCACCTAAATGGTGGCTACCAACTGTCAGTTACTCTAGTTCCAGGGAATCCAATGCTCTGTCCCGACCTCGGCAGACACTAGACAGCAAGGGCGGGTGCACTTACACACGTGTAGTAACACACACAAAATAACACTTCCAGTTGAAAGCTGCTCCTGGCCTCATCCCTGGATGACAGCCAATTTTCTGTGAAGTTTCAGTGGTTGTTTCTGAGTATATGGAGACGAAAAGCTAAAAGTTAAACCCGTCAGCATGTTGGACTATAGAGCAAACTATTTCTTTGAAAGATTCTGGACCCTGCATAAATTACTGGCTATTTTCTTTCCTGAGCTACCCAGGTAAGAACACTGTCCTTACTAGGGAGTTTAGGCAATATGACTAACCAAATCAATATGTTTTAGACTTAGAATCTCTTTCTGAATAGCAGGATGCCTTTGCCAAACAAGCCCATCTCATGATGCAGCCAGAGGTCTAATTTCAAGTCTGGACTAGAGATTTCAGAGAAGTTCCTATAGATCCTTGTGCTGGACCTTGACCTGACCCCTGTTAGCTATTATTAGTGTGTGTGCTAAATCTAAGAGCACACTAGCGTGACAGTGTATTTGCTTCAGGTCACAGAGCGAGCTTGCTGGTAAGAAATTGGTTGCAACTGCTCTGTGTCTTTACTGACAGAGCAGCCCCAGTTGTGCCCATAGAGAAAAGTTTTCTGTAGACTTCTTGATGCTAAGTCTGTGGGCCACTGGCCGTCCTGTTGGGCTTGGATTTAAGATGGTGCTGTCTTTGGGACTTTGACAAAGGACAAGGGATGAGTTCTCTATCCTCCTCCTTTCAAAGCTGGTCAAGTTCATGGACATGGGCAGCCCCTCCATTGCCCACTGCCCTTGGATTCATTTTGTTTTGGTCAGCAAGAGAGAAAGGAGAATAATTTCCATTGTTATCACAGCCATGGAATATGGGAGCTGGTGGGTGATCTTTCCAGAAGTCTTCCTTGAGCTCCAGGAAATCTGTCCAAGAAGAGGGCAGAGGAAGTTCTGCTCTGAGCCATGACTTAATAGCATGGAGTCTATTAACCCTCTTGCTTCTCAGTTTACAAACCAGACAGGGTGAAATGGCAAGCTTTCAAGTGTCGGATAAGAGGCAGGACATATCCCCAGGAGGACAGCAAACAGAGTAAAGTACAGAGCTGCCCAGCCTGCTGTCTAGAATGTATATCCAGGCTAGGAGAGCAGACCCAGTCATAATGCTGAGTTAAAAATCAGAGCTGAGAATCAAGGAGTTTAGGATGGTTCAGAACCCCAGAGATGAGTACCGGGAAGGGGAGAGTTGATGGAGCAACTCACTGCGTGAGGAAAAAGCTTCAAAGACATCCAGGAAAGGGGTTTCTTGTTCCTGCACCTTCCCTTGAGTACTCAGACTGGCTGAAGCATGTTGTCAGAGCCTTCTGGAAGCCAGAGTGTTACTTAAAAGAAGCAGAGGAGAACTCCAGGGAGCTGAATTAGTGACATCAGGGAAACGCGGGTTCACAGGGCATCTGAGAGGGTCACTCAAAGGGGGTTGGCTTAGGAGGAGAGCAAAATGGAGACCCCTCGGGTCCTGTCTACCAAAATCTTAAGACAAGCTTCAAACGAAGGACCAAACAGTTGCTTTGGACTGATGTCAAACAGAAAGAGATTTTCAAAAATCTGAACTAAATTTAAAAAATAATCAAGTCCCCCCCGAGGATTAAATTTCTAATATCTGTTTTCTAAAGAAATACATGAACTGTGACACATTATGGTGACAAAAATACTTCATGAGTAGAAACAGATACAGGTGAGAATAACTTTTTTAAAATCATTTTATTTTATTTATTTATTTATTTGTATGCGTGTGAATGTACTGTCTGCATGTAGGTTTGTGCACCTGTGTTGTGCAATGCTGCGGAGGTCAGAAGAGGGTCTCGGATTCCCCCGGAACTGGAGTTCTCCTGGAATTGGAGTTACAGATAGTTCTTACCTGCCATGTGAGTGCTGGGGATCAAACCCAGGTCCTCTGCATGAGTAGTTGGTGATCTTAACCGCTAGGCCATCTCTTCAGCCCTGAGAATAACTTTTTTTTTTAATTGATGCTTTGTGTATTTCATACATCATTTTCCAATTCAGTTCAGGCATATATCCCCTTCCCTTCCCCCCACCCCACCCCTACCCATCCTAGATCATGCATTCTGCCGTTAGTTTTCTGCATCTTTCTCTGCTTTTTTGTTTTGTTTTGTTTTCATTTTTTTTAACAATAAGTGATAATTTGTGAGTACAAGCATCCTTCATGTAAAACCAATTTGCAAGCAGTTGTGCCCAAACCCACACAGCTCATGGGTACCACCATCCAACAGGGGGGGCTTGTATGTTCAATCAAGTTGATCAAATGAGTGTCCAGTCTATATTGTAGTTTCACCATTCACCCCAATCGCAGCCCTTACATTCTACTGCTCCCCCTCTTCCGTATAAATTGTTTTCCCTAGGCTTTAGAAAAGGGGCCACAGGTGGAATGAGAAGCAAAACACTCTTACTTTCTCTACCCCTGGAGCTGATGTCCTTGGTCTCGAGTTCCCAGTTTCCTGGCTGTTTTTTTTCTTTCATGGGCTGCCAGTTGCCCAGGCATAAACTTTCGATCCTACTAACGAAACACAAGCAGTAGATATTTATTTATTTAAAGTTTATTTAAAACAGTGTAATATATAAAAGCCCTTTCCGATCCCTACTAATGTAAGCCACCAAACAATTTAGATATAATAGGTTTTTTTGGTATTTAAACAGTAACTAATAGTTATGGTAGGTAACTTTAGCATAGACAAACAGATTGTGTTTGGGATGGTAGTATGTTAATATTTGAATAATTTTCCATGAATTAGCATATATAGTAAAAAGACTTGTTTATAATAGAAAGGAGGTATCTCTCGTAAAATAGTAAAACTGCCTTCTTAATTTGACTAATGGACATAGAAAACTGTGAAAAGGATTATTTTTTCTATTTCCAAGAAACCAAAATATAATGCTAAAGTCTCCTTAAACTATGCAAACTTAAACAAAGTATATCAATACAGGAGCTCTGGAACAGAAAATCAAAAAGGGATTAGTTCTAATCGAACCAAGGAGATGTTGGGCCAGGGGATCCAAGCCCCCCCCACAAAATGGTAAAGGCTTCTTACCTCCACTGGGATTATCTGCAGGAAGAGAGGCGAGAAGGCCCTGCTGTTGAAGGAACCCGATATAAACATGGGAACAAAAAGATGTATGGGAAGACCACACTCTTTGGCCAAGTAATACAGATGGTCTCTGGGATGGCAGAGAGTGTTACCAAAGACCAACTTAAATAAACCATAAAGCAAATATAGGTTTCCGCCCTTGGAGTTTCAAGCCAAGAACTTCCTATTACCGTCCGTCAGCACCAGCTACACCTCATCTGCCTGGAAATACTGTGCAGCAGTGGCAGCCATATGTCTGTATATCCCAAATCTAATTGGCTATTAGCTCTCTCCTTGGAGGAATAACCCACGGCTGATGTCACAAGCTTACATCCTCTAATGGTTAGGAGATGTTATAAACCACACGAAGACCCTGCCATACTTAACAGAAGAGAATAACTTTTTTTTTAATTAATTTTATTTATTTCTGTATGTGTATGAATGTACTGTCTGCATGCAAGTCTGTGCACCCGTGTCGTGCAACGCCGCGGAGTTCAGAAGAGGGTCTCGGATTCCCCTGGAACTGGAGTTCTCCTGGAATTGGAGCTTCAGACGGTTCTCAGCCGCCATGTGGGTGCTGGGGATCGAACCCGGGTCCTCTGTAAGAGCGGTCGGCGCTCTTAACCGCTAGGCCATCTCTCCAGCCCTGAGAATAACTTTTAATGGCAGGGAGGAACATGGCTGTTATAACTGTACCCTGTGTGTGAGAAAGATAAGGAAAACAGAAGACAACGAAAGGATGTCCAGGATCAGACCCAAAGCAAACCTCTAGAGATGAAAACTGTAAAAGCAAGATGAAAAATCCATGGGGTAGAATTCTCGGGTGAAACACTAGCAGGAGGAAAGATTAGTGAGCCCAAAGATGGCACAGGAGAAAGTGTACAGAAGGAATCAGAAGGGGGCAGTCACGTAAGAAAATGAGAGAGGGACTGAGCAATGGGACAACTTGAAGCGAATGGATATACTTGTAACTAGAGCTCCAAAGTCATCAGTGGGAAGAAACTAATAAAGGCACAAGCAGTCATCAGTGAGATAGAATGCAGGAAAGCTAGTGAGCAAAAAGAATGCCGAACCTTGTTCTTAGAGATTAATAAAATCAATACCCGTCTTGCAGACTGATGAGGAAAATAAAGAAGACACCCATTGCTGGTATCAGAAACAAAGAAGGAACCATCCCGATGGTAAAATCCTGATGAGGAAATACCAGGCAGGACTTGGGCCTGTACACTTGACAACTCGGATGAAATGGACGAGCTCCCTCAAAAGACACAGACTATCAAAGTCCCACGAAAGAGAAATAAATGATCTCACTAGCCACCTGTCATGTCTCAGAATGAAATTTAGAGCTAAGAGACACCTGCAGACAGACAAATATGCTCGTCCTTAGAATTCCAAAGTTACTAGAAAATAATGGAAGTGCAAGCAGACATCAACGAAGTAGTGCTTTCCGAGCTTTCCTAGAAAGTTAAAGAGTGAACACTTTCCTCTTCATGCTATAGTGTCAGTACCATAAACCACTATCTCTTGTGAATGAAGATGCAAAAGTTAAAGATGTTTTGTTTGGCAAATCAAGTCCAAAAATACATAGAACTGATGCTGTACCAGTGTGGAGCCCTTCGGGGGATGCAAAGTTATCTTCAGCTTGTAAGTGGGCAGGGACTCTCGAGTGATAAGAAAGCATTTCTTCACCTGGAAGAACCCTGGCCTGCCTTCTGAGAATGGCTGAGATCTTTGGGATCTGCTAATGATCTAACAGGACTCATGAGTTCTTAGGACCCCACATTTGTCACCCACAGAGCACCAGCAGTATAGGACCCTTCAAGACTCAGCAAGACTTGGGACTAGGAGAAATAACATGGGTGTATTAGTCACTTTTCTGTTGCTGTGATAAAACCACCATGACCAAGGGAACTTATAAAAGGAAGAGTTTATTTGAGCTTACAATTGACAGTTCCAGGGAATCAGAGTTCATTGTGGCCAGAGGCATGGTGGCCGGGGCTAGAGCAGAAAGCCAAAGTTCACATCTTGCAATGAGCACAGAAAGTCAAGAGAGAGGAAATGGAGACTGGCAAGGCTTGTTGAACTCACTAAGCCCAACCCCAATGACGTACTTCCTCCAGCACGGCCACACCTTCTAAGACCTCCCAGAACAGTGCCACCAACTGGGGACAAAATGTCTGAATATTTAAACCCTATGGGGGATACTCTCATTCAAACGACCACAATGGGTTTTACAGGGACCTTGGTTTAAATTCAGGCTGCATTATTTTGTAGACAGCTCTTTTAATACCCCTAGGCCTTAGAGATGTGATAGGGATTCAGATCGATTGGCCTAAGCCTTAAAGGCAAAATAAGCAAAGCACCTGGCAACTTGCACATACACAGTCCATGGTGTGTTTAGATGGAAGGCCATCAACTTCCTTGTGACGTTAAGGCGTGATAGATAAGCTGTGGCTCCCGGGACCGGGGAGAGATCTAAGCATGAGGACTTGAATTCAGTCTCCTGGCACCTACATAAAAACAAGGTAGAGGGAGACAGAGACAGGAGGATCCTGGGACTTCTGGCCTGGGAACCTGAACAAACGGGCAAGCTTCAGGGTCAATGAGAAACCCTGTCTCAAAATAAGAGAAGGATTGAGGAAGCGTCCAACATCAAATTCTGGTCTGTAGGTGTACACATGATTGTGTGTTCACATTTGTGTGTGTTCCTGTGTGTGCATGGGTGCACATACAGAGGGAGAGATGTGGTAAAGGAAGGATGCAGGGAGGGAGAGATAAAGGAAGAGAGAGGGAAAATGAAAAAAAAAAAAAAACAAAAGAATACAAAAACAACAAAAATAAAATTTTAATTAAAAAAAATTAAAAAAATAACAAAAAAAGGAAAAAAAAATACCCAAAAAAAAAAACCAAAAAAATAAAAAAAAGAACATTTAAAATAAAAAATAAAAATAAAAATTAAATTAAAAATAAAAAAAAAAAAAACTTTGACCAGTACCAACTTGTGGGAGGAAAGGGTTTATTCATCTTACATCTCCCAGGTCACAGTTCATCATTAAGGGAGCCCAAGGTAGGAACTTGGGGCAGGAACCTCGAGGCAGGAGCTGAAGCACAGGCCATGGAGGAATGCTTCTTATTGGCTTGCTCCCCTGGCCCATGCTTAACCTGCTTTTTTTTTCTTTCTGTCTTTTTGAGACAGGGTCTCCCTTTAGTCCCAGCTGGCCTGGAGCTCACTAGGTAGACCAGGCGGGCCTTGAAAACCTGCTTTCTTATAAAATACACAACAACATTCCCAGGGGTGGCATCACCCACAGTAGGCTGGGCCCTCCCACATCACTCAACAATCAAGAAAATACCCCACAGATGTGGCCACGGGCCAGTCTAATGGAGGCAATTCCCCAACTGAGGCTCCCTTAGGTCAGGTGTGTCAAGGTCATACTAAAGCTATCCACATTTGCATAGCTCTTAAAACAGTCCCGGCACACTTCCAGTAAATACTCTGTATTCATTCGCTCCTGTATTCATTCGCTCCTGTTACTAAAGCTATGACCGTTGCTTCAACCACTAGGGTCGCTATAGCTGTTGACAGCCAGCTAAGGCTTGATATCTTTGCAAGAAATAATTCTAGCAAGAAAGCATCACAAACCCAGGGAGGATACCAGCTAACGGAGTCACAAAGCCTTTGAGCTTATTCAGCCTCTGGGTTTTATTTGATGTCTTTGAATACAGACCTGCCTTGCCTTGACTGAACAGGGACAGGTGACTAGCCACAAGGAAGTGAAGCCTTGGAGGTAAGGGGGACAGGAGCAGGCAGGCCCTGACCGTGATCTCTGTCAGAGACAGGAATGTGATGTTAGTGGAAACATGCTTGATGTTGAATGTTGTGCGACTGGAAGCCTGGGCTCTAATTGAGAACCATGTGGCCCTGTCAGTAGGTGATGGCCCCTGAATGGCAGTGTGATAGGGGGCAGGAACAAGGCTACAGAGATGGGAGGTGTGTAGATTTCTCCCCAGCCTGGCCTGAGCCAAGCCGAGCCAGGAAGGCCTACCAGACAATGGGCTACATGCTACTGATTACTTTCAGCACGTCCTGTTTTGCCATTCATAGCCTCTTGCCATTAAGCAGACCGCAGAGCTCATGCCCTGTGGACAGTTGATAGATATTTCATATCTCTGAACAATTGTTTGTCTTGCACAGGTGTATGGGCCTTCTTCTGAAGCAGACAGGTCACGTGACACTTTTCAACACACTCTGCTGTCCCAGCTTGGCATCCAGTGTCTATTAGAAGAGAAATCTTTCACATGCAATTATGGCAGAAAATAAAGGTGATGAAGTGTTGTGTACCAGGAAGGGAGTAGATCAAAGGGCTGTCATGAAAGCTGATTATTCTCCAAGACCAGCTTTAGTTCCACAAGTTGTGGGGGGACTTTGGAGGATCTGGTGCTGTTTGGAGACAGAATCACAGGCACCCCTCAGGGTCCTTGCAAAGGAATGACTGCAGATCCATCATAGACACGACTCTCTTTTAAGTACTCAGGTGCTGAAGTTGTCTGTAGCTCAGAGGGTTTTAAGTAGCATGTAGTTGTAGCTAAGTGCTTAAGTTCTCAGTTGCTTAGTATTTCACACAGTCCTTGTTTTGTCTATCATCCTCAGACTAGCAGCACCATTTTGGTCTTCCAGGAGTCCAGTTTTTAAAGCACAAGGCTTGGACACCCAAAGACCTTTTTTATTTTATTACTTTTATTTTATGTGTATGTGTCCATTGCCTGCATGTGTATAAGTGCTCGAATGTCCCGTAGTCTTCACAGAGGTCAAAAGAGAGCATAGAGTCACCTGGAACTGGAGTTACAGACAATTATTAGCCACCATATAAGGGCTGGGAATCGAACCTGGGTCTTCTGCAGGAGCAGCCAGTGCTCTTTACTAAGGCATCTTCCCATCCCCTTTTCTTTTTTTTCTTTTTGTTTCTTATTGAATAGAATTCAAATGAAAATGCAGAGCTTGTTCAAATTTATGGATGAGTCTATTAATCATCTAAATGTTAATAGTAATGCAGCTGCTAGGTATGTTTTCCAGAGTGTGTGTGCATATGTGTGTGTGTGTGTGTGTGTGTGTAGTATGTACAGTCAAGAGTGCTGGGCTTCTAAGTGCATTATTAGAAGAGTGTGTACAAGCCCAACTCAAGTGGAGTCCCAGGTTGCTGAACTATTTATTCCCTATACCTGCCTGCATTATGCCCACCGAACTGGAAAAGAATTTCTCCGCCAGTACTGTGTACTTGCTGGTGATTGATATCATCTCTAGAGTCCCAGAAAAGGGCTTGTCTAGAACAGATGAGCAGAGACTTTTAGTTTTGGGGGTCTAATCCTTTGCTTTGTAATATAATAGGAAAATTTAACAGTTTTCAATTTGCTGGGCAGATCTGTTTGAATTGGTTAAAACAAAAACAAAACTGTAAGAATGAGCTCTTAATTACAGATTACTTGAGACAAAATTTGAATAATTGTACTCATTTCAGTAACCATTGACTGTGATAATCCAAAGGAAGCTGAGTTTTGCCTACTGCATTCTTGAGTTCTTGATTTCATGAATAATTAAAGATAATTTATCAACTATTGTAAATAGTGCCTTAGTGATCTGAAAATAGCTATTTTATAAGTAGGTTTGAAATTCTTGGTGGTTTTTTTCCTCTGCTTCAGTACTGAACAGATAGGCTAATATAGTGGATTTTGTGTTGCTGTGACCAAATACCAGAGAAAAGCCATGTAAAGGAAGAAGTACTTGTTTAGGCTCAAGGTTTCAGAGCTGTCAATCCATGATGGCCAAGAGAATGTTTCATATCATCACAGTCAGGAAGCTGAGAATGGAAAATACAAGAAGCAGTGAGGGCAAGGTACGGTCCCTAAGGACACGGCCCCACTTGCCTGCTTCCCCCAATCGGCCTTGTTTCCTGCTTTTTACCACCCAGTATTTCTATCATACTGGAGGCCATTAAGGCACCTGTCCATCCCTGAGGTGAAAGCCTTCGTGAGCTTATCTTCCTAGAAATATCCCCAGAGATGGGCTTTGCTCATTTCCTAGGATTTTCTCTTTCTTTCTCTCTCTGTAGTCTCTGTCTCTGTTAGTTTCTTTTTTTTAACTTTATGAGTGTTATGCCTGCATGTAAGTGCACCCATGTCTTGCAGTGCCATGGAGGACAAAGGAGGGCATCAGATCCCCTGGAACCAAAGTTACAAAGGGCTGTTAGCCACCATTTGGGAGCTGGAATTCAAACTCTGGCCTTCTGTAAGAACAGCCAGTGCTCTTAACTGCCAAGCTATCTCTCCAGCCCCAGGATTTTCTTTCTTAACCTTATTGATTTAGTTATTTTTATGAGCACGAGCATTTTGTCAGCATGTATGTAAGTGTACCACACACATGCAATGCCTCTAGAGGACATAGGAGGGAATCAGATCCCCTGTAACTGGACTTAGGGACAGTTTTAGCTGCCATGTGGGTGCTGGGAACTGAACTCAGGTCCTCTGCAAGAACAGTCAGTGCTTTTAACCACTGAACCATTTTCTTTCTTTTTTTTTTTTTTTGCATTATGAATATTTATTTATTTTTTTAATTTATTTTTATTTTTTTTAACAAATATAGACCCGTGTC
>VZQC01015297.1:2153129-2286459 GCA_009823505.1 Rhizomys pruinosus | reverse complement strand
TCCCTTGGGGATCCCACTGTAGGAATCTTCCATAGGGTTGGTAGAGCTCGATGCGGGATTATCCTGCCCCTTTCCAGTGTTGTCTCTTCTTTGTGATCCTGGCATATGAGCTTCTCCTTGCCTGTATTCCAATTTAGGTCCTAAATACCTCTTCACTGTGTTTAAGGCTTGCTTTGCTTGCCTCCTTCAGATGCCTTCATAATCTCAGTTGGCGGGGGTAGGTGTGGGGGACTGACTGTGGGCAGGCTCTTTAGCCCACGCCCCAGCACCTGCGCTTGCCTGAGCTGGTCTCGGGAGATCTCAGATCGAGAGTCACACAACCCTACCTTTAATACCAGCAAGGACCACTGTTAGAGGTTCCAGGGGACCAGGGCCCTTTTCTCAAGATTGGGCTGATGAAACCAAGTACCTCTCTCAAATCTCCTGTATTGCCTCTGCCTCTGTTTCTTTATGGTTGCATGTGTTTTTCCTATCCCTTGGCCTCACTAATGCAGCTAGACTTTAGCATCTAGATTCTTGACTCTTGGGTCGTTATATCTATTAATATGTATCTCATATGGAAGCACAGATGCTGGATTCTCCTCCCAGGAAACTTTCTCTAGCTTTATCATTCCACCTTGGAGTCTCCTTCTACATTCAGGGGTGGAAGATAGGACGTAATGGTATATCAGGACATCAGGACACTAGAGGCCCTCTTGAGTTGCCATTAGAATGCCACTGTAAGTCCCAAGGGACTGTCTTCCCCTTTGACCCTTTTCAGTTCCAGGCAAGGAACTTCTAGGCTGGAGCTGAGTCCTTAAGCTGTGGGAGGAAGCTCTTCCCACACAGAGAAAAAAAAACCCAGCTTTAAAGGCCTTCTTTTCTCTTTTTGCCATATTTCTTAGCACATATTTCTCAAGGACCTACTGACCTCTCCCAGGCTAGTGAGGCACAGTCAGAAGCCTTCCGCTCATCCTCCTGAGTCATCCCAACTGTGCTCCCATGTTCTTTCTGGGATCTCATTTGGCTGTGAGGTGTCTGACTCATGCTCACCACTTGCACATCTCCTCTGAAAAGTGTCCACCATGTTTATCAACTCAGCTGTCAAGCATCCCATCTGAATTGCTGACGACAGTGAGAAAACCTGACATCTCTTCGCCCTCAGGCATTATTTGTGGCCTTGTAAATCTGAGTGGAGAGAGTAAACTTGAAGGCACTACTGAATGTCCATCCTGAGGAATACTCATGTTGAGAAGGATGTAGAGTCTCTGTCTGTTCTACCAGGATCTAGGACCCAAGATCAGGAGAGTGGTCAGAGAGGAGACGCCCTTCCTAATCTGTGCTACAAATGGAAATAGTCAGATATTCAGAAGTATTTATTGAGTGCCTACCACATTCAGGTAACAGGAGCCTGGGTAACTGTAGAAATAGACAGAGTCATCTATTTATTTATTTATTCATTTATTTATTTTCCCAAGAGTCTTCCTATGTATTCCTGGCTGGCCTCATACTCACTATGTGAGTAGACCAGGCTGACCTTGAACTCACAGAGATTGGACTGCCTCTGCCTCCTCAGTGCTGGGATCAAAGACATGCACCAACACACACAGTGACAAATCCATCTTAATTAAAAACGTAACCTACCAGCTGCTTCTCCTGCATTTGTGTCCTTTGTGAAGGGCTCATAGTGACCTCAGTTATGTAGAAATTGAAAACTATATAGTTGGCCTCCTACCTGGAGATGGGAAATCCTTTGATACATTAGATGGAGCGCTATCTTAGGATGGTAGAAATAAAGCCTTAACCTTCTAATACCAGAACCTTCATTGCCATTTGTACAATAGAGAGAGAAGTTTCTCTGACCCTCTTTTCTCAACTGTGAAATAGATCTATTGGTCCCTAACCTCAAACTAGTGTTCTGTGAACTACAGGAAACACTATACACTGGCGAGATGGCTCAGCAGTTGAGAGTACTGACTACTCTTGCAGAGGACCCAGGTTCAATTCCCAGAATCCACATGGTGAATAAGAACCTTCTTAGGCCAGGCATTGTGGTGCGCTCCTTTAATCTCAGCACTTGAGAGGCAAAGGCAGGTGGATTTCTGTAATTTCAAGGCCAGCCTGGTCTACAGAGCGAGTTCCAGGCCAGCTGGGGTTACAGGGAGACCCTGTCTCAGAAAAAAAAAAGAGGGCTGCACTTGGTGGGCACTCTGTAGTTACCAAAGAATGACAGTTAATGTTGCAGCTCAATGGTTGCCTCTGGAGCCCTCAACCCCACAAAGCATCAGGAACACACATTGTCCATGTTGTAGTCTATCTTGTCCCATGGAGAATCCTGATTCAAGTGACTTGTCTCTGTAAAAATGTATGTGTTAGCTGGGCGTGGTGGCATACACCTTTAATCCCAGCACTGAGGAAGCAGGGACAGGTGGATCCCTGTGAGTTCAAGACCAGCCTGTACTACATAGTGAGCTCCAGGCCAGCTGGGACTAATGGGAGACCCTGCCTCAAAAAGACCAAAACAAAACAAAACAAAACAAAGCAAAAACCCATGTATGCGTTAAGCTGGCACAGTGTAGACTGGGTACTTGAAAAAATGTTCATATTCCAGGAAGGAAAAAAAGGACAGGCTCCATAAGGAAGCCGTGCAGGGTCCTATGCAGCCAAGAACTCTAAAGGGAAGCAAAGCTATGTCCAGACATGAAGTTTGCCATGTATTTTCTCAACACAGAGGCTGGGTAAGAGACACTATAGGAAAGGAGAGGGGTAAGGTAGAGTATTCTCAGATGACAGTGATTCCCAGCACAGAGTACAGAAGTAGAACCTGAACAGCATAGGCTGATGAGAACTAAGTTGGTGAGGTTCCATTTCCTTCCAGTCACCCATAAGAACTGGCCTAGATTCTACATGGATGGATTCTACGTAGATAGACAACATGGGGACACACCATGGACAGGCCACCCATCTCCAATCATGAGTTCCATTTCCTTCATCTTGTAGACTCTCACCATAAACATAGCCCTCAGCTTCCTTGATGAAGAAAACTTACCTTCAAGTCAGTTGTCTGCCTCACACTTAATATCCACTCCAATAGCATAAATTCTTTAAAAACACAGAAATTGTTATAGCAGTTTGTTGCCAAGAAACAAAGGCTATAGCAGGCCGTTATTATCTTATTTTTTTTCTGTGACCCTTTCATCAACAGTAATGATATTTCAAATGGATTGCAGTACCATTGATGAGGTATTTGCAATGCAGATTATGAGAAGTGGAAAGGCCCAGACAGTTAAACTAGTTGACTGGCAAGATTAACTTCGTGCACTTTGACCCACCTTTTGAGAGAAAAAGAACTCTAGATTTTGAGGGAAAAGGCCTCATTTCTTTGTACACACATGGTCCTTTTCATCTCAGAAAGCTGAACTGAGCCATGAGCAGAGGACCTGAGTTACTACAGAAAGTGTGACATACGGCAAGTTTATAAATTACCAGGGTGGGAATAAATGAATGAAGATACATAAGGATGTGCAAGGTCTGAGATCTAAATAACTTTCCAATTCTAAAAGCGACGGACTTACATCTTTCAGCTTCCTGTCAATTATCCTAAGGACACAAGAACTAGATTTTGCTTTCCTGGCACATTGACTATATTCAACCTGGTGCTGTCTGATGCCTTAATCTATAGCTTTCATGAAAGTCTAGGAAAATGAGCAAGAATAAAAAGCAAAGTTTTGCCAAAAGCTGTGGAAGAAGAAGGGAAAGGATGCTGGAATTGTGACTCTGGGTAGAAAGCTCATGCTGGGTAGTGGGGTGGCTATTCTTGGTTCTCAACACATCTTGAGAGAGGGAAGCTTCAAATGAAGAATTTCCTCCATCAGACTGTTCTGTGGACATGTGCATGGGACATTTTCTTGATTGTGAATGGCTATAGGAGGACCCATCCCACTGTGGGCAGTGATCCCTAAGGCAGGTGAGCCTGGACTGTATAATAAAGCTAGCTGACCATGAGCCTGGAGAAGCAAGCCAGTAGGCAGTGCTCCTCCAAGGTCTCTGCTTCAGCTCCTGCCAGCCTTGGCATACCTGGGTGATATAATGGACGTAAGCCAAATATATATATATATAATGAAGTCGTAAGCCAAATAAACCCTTCCTTCCCCAAGTTACTATTGGAGATAGTGCTTAGCACAGCAACAGATGGCTAGGTAGGATGGGCAGAATGGAGTCTTCTACGTCCTGATCACAATTCTCTCCAGATGACCAGTCTTTAAGTACAGGCGGTACATCACAGTTCTTAAAAAAATACCATTTTAGTCCCCCACCTCTTAGAATTCCTATTCAGTGTCTCCTTTGCAGCCTGCCGCCCGCATCCCCACCCCACAGCATGGGTTCTAATAACCCAAAAGAGAAGGACTTAATGATAGATGGCATTCATTTAATTGGTTGAAATTGAATGATGTGCACTTTCTGAATCCCGTTAATTCTTGGGGCTAATCTACATATTGGCAACTTGTCATCAGAGATGGGTTACAAATGCTGAATCAAAACTTTTCAGACTTGGCAGCAGTACAATGGCAATGTGTTAAATGCTCTCTTAGGAGTCTGGAAAGGAAGCTTTGTGGAAGCAGAATACCATCGCAGTAGGATAATGGATTAAATAGCCTTTCTCAAGATATCGGCTTTGTGTATATTTCAAATTAAAAAATAGGCTTTCTCCAATTTTTTTTTTTTTTGGTCTTTTCAAGACAGGGTCTCCCTGTAGCCCCAGCTGTCCTGGAACTCACTCTGTAGACCAGGCTGGCCTTGAACTCACAAAAATCCACCTGCCTCTGCCTCCCGAGTGCTAGGATTAAAGGTGTGCGCCAATTTTAGTATGACTCTTGAAATCCACAAAATGTGGACAATGGTCAGTGATGGGTAGTATATGGGGAACTTGGCAACTTATTTGACAGTCCAAGGTTGCCCTTGGCAGTCAGGTGACTTTATGGCTGAATTTCCTGCTGGGGTTGGACCTGAAGTTTTTCCCATGCAGTGATTTGGATCCAGAAGATCTGGGGTACTTACTCTATAATCTCTCCAGTTTACTAGTTGGGATGTGTTAGAAAAGCTACTGGCTTTTGCCTCTGAAAATGTGGCCCATAATACTTTGTAAAAATATTTGGCTAAATGCAAAGCTATGGACAAATAGTGTTGTTATGGCTGTGACTGGTCTCCCTGGTCTGTAAAGAAACACCTTCCCGTCTCTTCGCTATCTTCTCAGCCACAAGGAATCCCTGTGAGCCATTAGCATATTTTGCTAGGGAGATGGGTAGGACCCCATGTCATTTTGTCCTCTGTTATGGATCTAGACAGGATACTGGCACATTTTACCCAGTCATCCTTCAGATCTTCTGAAATGGGCCTGGTAAGAATGGAAGCTATGTTTCCAATTAATTTCCTAAGTACACAATTGCTCAGAGTACATCGTTTCAAAAGAAAGAATTCAACAATAAAGGATGTTCAGCTGCCAGAATTATGGAGTCTTTCTGGGTTTTACTAATATCAAAGGCTTCTGTTTAATATGGCTTTGTATTAAAGTGTGCTTTACTGTCAACTTCCCAGAACCTCTTGTTTAATCTCGTTTTATGTAGTTTTTATTAATCCAATGATCATCTGTTAAAAATAACTCTAGATAATGAAGAATTTGATGAAATGGGTCTTCTTAATACAGCCATTAGCTGGTGGGATTTTTTTTTTTCCATTTGTGAATTCTAAGCTAAGTCTGAAAAGATGGCACCAACATTTAGCCTGGGGTTTAGGATGTTAATAGAGGCACTTTAGACAGTTTGTTTATTTTTATTTGTTTTCTCAATGGGCCAGGCACAACTGCGTATTAGATGGGGGTCCTGGAAGGTCAGAGTTTTCTATTTAGCAGTGGAACTCCAAGATGTGATAGATGAGGTCCTACCACAAGGGCAGCACCTACCTGGTAAGAAAACAGGTAGTCACATGAAGTTGGGGCCACAGGGCATTACTGTCCTTTGGTCAAAGAAGTGTGTGCACAGCATGCAAGCCATGTGTAGGGTGAAACTTCATTTACCACTGCTCTGCTGAGGGAAAGGAAGGTCAGGAAGTGCCCTAGTCCTCCAGTAAGCCCAAACTGCCCTGTCTGCTCAGGGATCCTGGACCTTTGAGGATCAGAACTGCTAGAACAGAGTAGACTTTAGGTCACTTCCTTGAAACATCAAACTAGACAGGTGAGGATAACAAGGCCCCATGCATTCCCTCTGTGCATACTTCTGGGGCTCTTACCCAGAGGGTAAGACACTGGGGAGTTCCATTTCATCTCTGTGCTCATAGGACTTTCACTGTAGTCAGTACCCAGAGCTAAGTTAAGGATGCTGTGTTATTATAAAGTTCAGCTTGTACTCTCTTGTTTCAGGTCACCAAATGGGGTTCATGTCCCACTGACTGCTCTTTGGTCGATACAGCCATTCCTGTAATAGTATGTTGAGTAATGGTGACATGGCTTTAAATGCTTCAAGAGAGGGGCTTGTGTCCAGATGAATTCAGCACTTATTTATTAGTACTGCATGATGCTGTATTTTTTGTTGCTTCCCATACTTTTTATTTATTTATTTATTTTTTGGTCTTTTTGAGACAGGGTCTCCCTGTAGCCCCATCTGTCCTGGAATTCGCTCTGTAGACCAGGCTGGTCTTGAACTCACAGAGATCTGCCTGCCTCTGCTTCCCAAGTGCTAGGATTAAAGGCATGTGCTACCATGCCTGGCTGCTTCCCATACTTTTTATAAGATGTGTTCCCTTCTCTCTTGCCTGTCCCATCCACGAAGGTGGTCAGTAAAGGTAGAACAGGTTAGATACTGTGAGTTGGTGCCACAGTTGACAGGGTACTATGAATCTCTTTTGTATGTCTATAATTAAATTACAGAGGCATGGTTACTTTATTAAGTCAAGAGGATAGTTTAGCTTAAAGCTCTATAAGCTTCAGGTTTGGGATGGAGTGAAGGACTTCTTGCTGACAGGATACAGAGATAGCACTTAACATCATGACGAGAGAGGTAGAATATGTGAGCATGTATGTATACATGTGTGTGGATCTGTGTATGTGTTCTGGTGTCTTCTCTCTTTGAAAGCTACTAATAGTCACTTATGGAAGTTCTATGATAACTTTATCTTACTCAAACTGCCTTCCAAATATTCTACCTCTAAACACTGTAGTCAGACTATGTCTACCCTCCTAAGATCTCACAATGGAGAATAAATTTACCCATGAAACCTTAGGGAAAAGACCCCAAGACATATCCAAATCATAGCAGACACTATCTGTAGATTTGTATGTTTATAATGATGCTTTTATGGCAGATAACAATGTTTAGTTTTAACACAACCACTGCATATTAAACATTGTGAAAATTGCCCCCAGGCAGTTAATGAGTCTTGAAGCAGAAACATCTTACCAGGTGAAGAGGCTTATGTCTATAATTCCAGTACTGCAGGTTTGAGGCCAACTTGGTTTACATCTTAAGTTCCAAGCTATCCAGGGCTATATAGTGAGTCACTAAAAAGTCAACAAGGGAAGAGCTCTTTTTCTTTACTTTTTTTTGTGGGGGGTCTTTTTTGAGACAGGGTCTCCCTGTAGCTCTGGCTGTCCTGGAACTCACTCTGTAGACCAGGCTGGCCTCGAACACACAGAGATCTGCCTGCCTCTGCCTCCCAAGTGCTAGAATTAAAGGCGTGCACCACCACGCCCAGCATTTATTTATTTCTGTATGTGTAGGAATGTACTGTCTGCATGCAAGTTTGTGCACCCGTGTCATGCAATGCTGGGGAGGTCAGAAGAGGGTGTCGGATTCCTCTGGAACTGGAGTTCTCCTGGAATTGGAGTTTCAGACGGTTCTCGGCTGCCATGTGGGTGCTGGGGATCGAACCCGGGTCCTCTGTAAGAGTGGTCGGCGCTCTTAACTGCTAGGCCATCTCTGCAGCCCTTCTTACTTTTTTTTTAACCTATGCTAGGATTGGACTGAGGGCCTTGCACAAGCTAGACAGGCCTTCAGTCACTTTACAGAGAATTCTTCTGGAGACAGCTATGAGCAGGCTTCTTCTCCCTCTCCATGTCTTGTCCAGGCCTAGGACACTTCCTCGTCTGGACAGAAGTAGGGGAAACGCTGGGGTTGGTGTGGAATCCAGCCCTAACACTTCAAGTCACGCAGCTGTGCAGCTTCCAGCACTTCCCATAGACATTTTGAACTTCAATTTCCTCATCAGTAAAATGGGGATTATCCCCGTACCTCGCAGGGTTGTTAAGAAGATCAAAAAATAGCAATTCTGGGAATATGCCTTGTTCCGTGTACTTGGCTCACTAAATGTTATTTCAATCTGGTTGCTAGTGTAGGGACAGGAGTGTGGCCTGCCAAGAGACCTGATGGGAGGCAGATCTGTGCCTTCTGAGTGGCTATGAGGTGAGGTCAAGGAACCATTTTGTCCTGGGAAGGCTCGCTGCAGAAAAAAAAAAACCTTGAAAGCTTCCTTTTTTCTTAGCAGCCCAGAGAAAAGCATTCAATTTTTCTTATTTCCATCCTGGGAATTGCAATCTACATTTGCAAGAAAATGAGGGTGTCATTTTCCTGCTTCCCAGGCACCTAAGCTGATTCATTACAGCATTAGGAGTGGTTAATGGCAATTGAAGTGGCAGTGAGTTTTGGAGGCAAGCGGGACCCCAGCAGGGACCCAGGGTAACTCCCAGGTGTTATTGTAACCTGTCTGGATTGCTATGAGCTGGTTTTTCCATTTAGTTATCTGCCATTCTCCACTTTCATTTCCTGGGCAGAGATTCAGAGGTCACCGGAAACCCTTGCACGTTACTGGGAAGAGGGGCTGATATGTCCATTGATTCTCATGTTTGGTTCTGATCACAGATTGAAATGAGATTGCTTCCTCTCCTGGCTTGCATTATGATAGCACTCTGTAGTTTAAGAAAATTTATTTGCTGTGCAGTTGGTTTCTTGCAAAGCCTGGCAATTTGTTTCTGTCCCCTACTCAAAAGAAACTTAGTTCAGGACTGGCCAGAGTCCAGTAGTGATGAGGTGTTGGTGAGAAAACCACCACCCAAAGAAATGGATCTTTATTAGCCCCTTCCTGTGCTGGTGGCGGCAATATTGCAGCGCATGAGGTGATGGGTCTTGATTTCCTTTTGGCCTGACTGAGACTGGCCTGGGGTTGGCCTGTTCCTTTCTGCACAGTTTCTGCATCCCAGATGGCCTATTGTGTCTGACTTTGGCAGACCATGTGTGCCTAATGGAGTAGCACTTCCCAAGCTTGAGTACAACTGAGGAGATGTGTATGTGTGTGTGTGGGGGGGTGTTAAGCATGCAGTTCGGGGCCTTGTGTACATTTGTGTTTTCATTTTCAAGCTGTCTTCTAGCTCCTCTTGGGAGGACAAGTGGTCAGAAGAGAGCGCTTTATCTTGAATTACAGGCAGCTGCAGCAGGCTCCCAAGACCAGAATCTTGCAAATGAAACTTGGAACAAAGAAGAAATAAGCACAGAGACGGTTCGAACTGAAGGAAGCAGTGATGGTCCTTGAACTTGGACTTTCCCTTTCATAGCACCATTTGTGTATATTTTTTTGTATCAGTCATTTTTTACTGTGGCCCTAGGTATGTGTATATAGACCCAGATTTCTACTTGTTAGTTAATTAGATCCAAATAAGTTCATCCATCCTATCAACTTAGTAGCCACTTGAAAAAAAATAGCTTGAGTTGAAAGAGAAAGTAATTTTAGTTATTCTCAACCACAGCTGCTTACCAATGGGATGTGCATACCTGTCGATCACTGTGCAACCTTTCTCAAAGTTTGGAATCAGTTTAGATACCGTGTTCCACATTGATCATCATACAGAACCTGCTTGGTATCACCATGACTACTGGAAAACCAAGTTTCAAAAAGGTGTGGAATAATGAAAAAAACAGCTTGATACTGTCTTGAAATGGGACATTCTTGAGCTAGGGCAGGCTAAAATATCATCTCAAATGGTTAGAACCAGAAGAGTTTGAGACTTCATAGTCTTTGGGGTTTTAGGATATTTATTTGTATGTAATTTACTGGTTGAGGATCTATAATTAAAAATTTGGAATCCTTCCCCCTCCAACAAAAAAAAAAACCCTGAGTGACCCCTGAGGACCAGATCCTCAACTGACCTTGAGAAAGCAAAAACCTTGGTTAATCTAGGCTAACTGTGTAGCCTTGAGCATCCAAAAGGAAAGTATAACCAGAAATAATAAGTATGGCCTGAGAAATTGTACTTGAGATATAAAACTTGAGATCTTAGTAAAAAGACAGAAAAAAAAAAAGAGCACTGTTTTGTCCATCTTCAATTCTTATTGGCAACTGCATCTACTCTGTGGCTGCCACTGCTTTTGCCATCCTTCAAAGACATGAGACACAACTTTTTAACCCTCCAATATGGACTGAAGACTCATGTCTCTCTAAGAATCCTCCAAACCTTCAATGCCAGATGGGGACTACTGAGCCATCCAGCCTGTGGACTGAGCAGCTACTGGGGTTTCAGTCTCTTCAGAGTACAGACTGCCATTGTTGGACTATCCAAGCTGTATCATGGAGGCCAGTACAGGAAGATCAAGACAGGACTCTATAGTTACTGGACCTCATTTGGGTGACCATGGGAAGGAAAGACCCCAGTGTGGAGCACAAGGGCAGGATTGATGGTTATTTGGGCTTGCCAAGGAGGAGCCTTCAAACACTTCCTTCAGGAAAACATGGCATCTTTTAGCCTAAAAAAGAAAAAAAAATCCTCTAACTCAGGTGATGTATGTATGTATATATTTATGTATATATATATATATATATATATATATATATATTAGAAGCAATACAAGTTGGAGAAAACAACAACAACAAAAGAACTATGTAGAAAGCTTTCTTTTTATGCCAAACAGGGACCACATGGCCCTGCTAAGGGGAATGGGAACACAGTGCCCGCTTTGCAGACACTGTGGGGAGCTGACCCCTCAGCACCGAGGCCAGCTGGCTACTTCCTGTAGCCCAGCCTGAGTGATACTTCCAACTCAGTCCCTTAGCCTGGACCCATGAGACATGTGTTCTACTCTTGGTCGTGACTTTTCACCTGTCCAGAGACTGCTGAACCCTGGACAGGAATTTCAGGCTGATGGCTCTTTGCCTCCCTTCAGCCAATGTTCACTCACAGCACAAGCTACCCAAATTGGTGGTCCACAAGGGGAACCTTTTTCCAACCCACTGGCCACCCAAATGAAATGCAGGCCTACCTTAGCCTGTATGCACACAATAATTAATAAAAATAATGGCCAGAAATTCTGTGATGATGTTACTATGAAATTAAAATGTACTCCTTGCCACAGCTTGCTTTTATAAACTAAATGGCTGCACACCGCTGCCCCATCCAGCATCAAGCACCCAGGCCACGTTGCTTGCTCCTCCTTGGGGCAGGGTCAGACCCTGAGCCACGTGGTGCCCTGAGGCATGCTAGCTGGAAGCTAGCCTGCAATTTAAGCTGGATTTTCCCACAGAACTGGAAAAAGAAAATTAATGAAACAGTGAAATTCTCCCCAAAATAATAAGCCTCTGCGTTGAAAAAAAAAAAAAAACTCTGGAAAGACTCAGAAAAAGATACAAGACATGTATGGCAGAGTGCATGAACTCAGGTGGGGTGGGGGGCATAGAAGGGGAAATGACTCTAAATTGGATTGAGAAATGATGTATGATGTATGAAAAAGTTTAATAACAATAAAAATATATTTTTTAAAAAGCAAAATAATTTATAGTGTGGGGCTGGAGATGTGGTTAAGAGCACTTATTGCTCTTGCAGTTCAGTGTCTAGCACTCACAGGATGGTTCACCACAGGCAGTGACTCCAGTTCTAAGGAATCTAATGCCTTCTTTTGGCACTCTGCAGAAACTTAAAATACCAAAATACCAAAATGCATTAAAAATCTGAGTTTTGCATTTTAATTTTTGGGTTAGGGATAATCTAGAGTTTTCAAAATATAGGACAGATGAGGTAGATTACTGTTTTTATTGAAAACATACAATATATGACTTTTATGTTTAATCAAAATTGAAATTAATTTAAATGTCTTACCTTGCTTCTGTGAGTGCTCATGGCGACCCAAGGTGCTCTGGTGCAATTAGGGGACCCAAATCCTAGGTCAAGATGCTCTCGGATGACCCATAGCCAGGAAGGAGGAGGGGCTAGAACTTGTCCTATCTGCTTTTCTCTGGCTTCCCTCCTGCCTGTCGCACAGCCAAGGGCAAGTGTACCCTACCACCTGGGCAGTGTGCAGACCGCACCACTGAGGTGGTACCTGTCGCAACACTTAGCCCTGCCCTGAGTTCTCCCTCTGCACTATCTCAAACAGGGGTGCTTTGCATTTAATAGCATAGCTTTGCTCCCCAAAAGGATGCTATCTTGTTAAGATTTTCAAGAGCTCAAGGCTGACAAGCAGTCAAGGTCCAAACAAATTAAACTTTGACTTTTTATCTGAGCATGTTTCTCTTTGCTTGGCACAGATGACAGGAATTAAAGAATTAAAACATTAAGTTTAATTAAATAATTGGACCCCCCTATCAATCTTCATTGAAAGCTTTTTAGAAAGTGGTACCATTTTTAATCTGAGCGATAATATACACCAGGGGTGTAGAAAGGCATCCAATACAAATGAACAACAATCTCAAAATGCCAAATGGGAATGGTTTGAGTGGGGAAAGTCCTCTTTGCAGGCATGGGGATGAATTCCTCTTTAAAGATTACCATTTCCGGAAGGCAATGTCGGTCAACATCCCTGTTTCTATTCAGCTGCCTGTGATTGGACACCTCTCAGAGGCCTAAGGCCTTGAGCCCCTTGCATCAAGTTTAAAGGAAGAGATGCTTTCAGCCCACGATGGGTGGGTGGTAGCAGGTGGGAACCCACAGTGAAGAGTCGGGAGACCCTAAATCTCCTTTCATCCGATCTGAATGTTGGTGGTAATACAGAAGTGTATTGAAGCGTCTCTAACAAAGCTGCCCTCCCTGCCTGGCATTCAGAAGGGGGAAGGAGGGTATTTTGCACCATGACAACAGGTGACCTCTATTTGGAATTGTCAACAAACATTAATAGGCCTTCCAAAACACATACGCTGTGATGTGGGGGGACTGACCGCCTGAAGGGAGAGCTGGGCTTTCAGCGGCACAGGGGCAGCTCTAGCAGGATGTCAGCTGATGTGGTTAATTGGGAATGATTAGGGCTGTCTGCAAGCTGATTCCCAGAGTTTGGTGAACACATAATTGCTGTATGTAACCCAGAGCGGCTCTGCTCTTTCATCTATATGAAGAGATCAGAAAAGAGAGATTTAAGGCTTAGGTTGCCCCAAGCCACACATAGCAGGCTTAATTTTCCTTTCCAAGGGAATCTGCCGGCTGCTGTTGTGACTGGTTCTCTGTGGCTTAGATGGTATGTCGAGGTCACCTGTGTGCTTTTTTGTTAAATGATTGATTGACTGAGATTAATTATTCTGTCAGAGCTGTAATGGAGGCAAGATGGAGGACAGTGATAAATACAAAAGCTCAAGTGATTCTTATAAATGCACTTACATCTCTCTTTATTTAAATAAATCAAACAGAATTCATATATCCTCGATGGTGTTGGCTGTCCCCTCCCCAGGCTTGATAGCCCAGAGCTATTTTCTTTGGAAATCTGAAGTTTTGAAACTGTACGGCTATTTATTTAACTTCAACTGAAGGATATTTGAATCCTTCCTCACTTCATGCCTTGTAATATTTCCCCAAACACTCCAGCTCCAGATAAGAGGTGGGTTCCCGGGACTGCCTTAGATAAAATCCACCACATTCAGAGCCTGTGTTTGAGCTCAAGGCTGGGTGGCTGGGAGAGAGGATGGCTGGGGAGTCTGGAGCAGGGGAACAGCAGGTGTTGGCTTTGCATTGTCTGAAAGGCCTTTTAAGACATACTGAGCGCAGCTGTAAGTCACAAACTGAAGTCAACCTTCTTCCTCCTGAAGGAATCCAGTGGCCAGCTATGGAAAGGCCAAGGTGACTCTTGATGACCCTTCCAAAGATAGGAGATTATGTTGTGGAGAACAAAGCTACCAGAGCCATTTCCCACCTATGCCCCAGATACAACCCAGGTTGACAGGACTTCTTCCTGAAGTGACTGACATCTGGTGCAAAATAAATAAGAATCCACAGGAAGGGAAGAAGAGGACTTACCAAATGATCACAATAGCCCTACATGAACATGTATGTGGATTAGTGGTGTCTGCTCTTTTGCATATGTTGGGACACTTCATCAGGATTGGGTAGGTGGATGAGCCTGCCAGGTCCAATGGCAATGTCCACCATGTTGAAGGCACCAGCAGTCACGTGGTTTTATATTCTCCTGAGCACTTGCAAAAGGAGCCAACAGCTAGGAGCCAGCCCCTTAGAGACTGATCCTTAGATATGCCACAGAGACTCGGAGCCCTCAGTTTCTTTACCAAGTTGTCAGGGAACCCTGATGTGTATGGGCCAATGATCCGATTCCTTTGTATAAGCAATGATCAAGTGGTCAAGCTGAGTGCTAAGTCAAGAAGCTCCAAGTGGCTTCCTTTCATAAAACTCTCTGGCGGCCTGCCCCCAGATGCTCCTTCTTCAAGAATGAGTTGGAGGATGGTTGTTCATCTTAAAAGAAGCCCTGCTATGCAAGAACCTCATCTTGAAATAGGATTCCAGGCAACTTTAGGAAGGGTCCTGTAAATATTCTTTCTTGATGGTGAAATTTTCATTGGCTGGATATACTTACAGTAGCAATACAGTATTGATTTAGATTGCCTGAAGTTAAGTAGGAAGGAGCATGTTACTCTAAAGGGGAATTTCCAAAATTTCCTTCCTAGCTTAGCTATTTCTTTTTTTTTTTTTCTATTCAAGAACTGCAAAGTTGGTTTAATCAAATATCTGCCGCTTCATTAGTATATTAATTAAATTAATACAATCGTCAAATGGAAATTTGTAATCATTTCAATTGATACAGGAAAGATGTTTGATAAAGTTCTGCATATATTCATGAGAAAAGCACTTAGGAAAACTAAGATAAATCAAAAACATTCTTCATTTGATAAAGTCTCTTTTTTTTTTTTTTTGGTCTTTTTGAGACAGGGTCTCCCTTTATTCCCAGCTGGCCTGAGGCTTCATTATGTTTTACCACCGGGCCTGCTCCATTGAAAATTCACAGAGATCTTTGCCTGCCCTCCTCTGCCTCCTGAGTTATCTGCGTGATTAAAAGCATGCACCACCACTCCCAGCCAGGTAATATCTTTTTTTTTTAACATTTTTTATGATGCTTGTGCATTTCATACATCATTTTACAATTCAGTTCAGGCATATTTCCCTTTTCCCTTTCCCCCCCAAAAAACCCCCCACCCCAAACCGATGATCATGCATTCTTCCATAACTGTCCTGCACATATTTCTCTCAGTTTTTTTTTTTAATTTTTTAGCTATAAGTGACATTACAATCCATGAGCACAAGCCTCCTTCATGTAAAACACAATTTGCAGGCTGTTGTGCCGAAAACCCCCCACAGCCCCACCCTTCATCGGGGAGTGAGGGGTTTATGTTCAATCAGGTTGATCACATGAGGGTCCAGACTACATTTTGCAGTGGTTCCACCGTTCACCCCAATTGCAGACCTTACATTCAACCATGCCCTCTTTTCACAGATTGTTCCCTGGGCTTAGAAAAGGGGCACAGGTGGATGAGAAGCAGAACAGTCCACTCTCTCTGGAGCTGTTGTCTTGGACTCTGGTCAGTTCTGGCTGTTTCCTTTCATGGGCTGACAGTTTGTCCAGGAATAACCTTTCGATCCTACTAATGAAGCACAAGCAATTAGATATATAGGTATTTAAACAGCATTAATAGTTATGGTAGGTTACTTTGGTATAGACACATATGTTTAGAGCTATTTCTAAAAAAAAAAAAAAGGACAAATTAGGAATTCTTTATGTGTGTCTTTGTCTTTGCTAAGAATGTTATCTCTTTCATTTTTGAATTTGTGATAATAAACTTGCACTGCTTCAAATACCTTTCTGTGGGGTTACATTTAAGGTGTCAGAATATGTACCTGTCCCACCCCTTTGTGCTCTGTAAGACTTTTACTGCCTTCTAGTAGACTTGAAAGCAAATTAGAGACTATAAAACTCTTCCCCCCCCAGGACCCCTTCCTTTTAAAAAACATTTATGACTTCTTCTTGTGCCCTATAAAATATTTTGGAGAATGGTCATCCCCCAACTCACAGCTAAAGTTAGGTTGCATAAATATTTAGTTAGTGATATCAGTGTGTTTCTTGAAGTTGGACATGTGTCAGAATTTCCTAAGCTGCTCCTCCAAAGCATGATGGGAGATAAGGGAAACAGTGCTAAGCCAGCAGTGGGTGTCTGTCATCCTCAGGGATAGTGCTGCGTTAAACACCACTGTTTTGCTTCAGTTCCTAACAAGTCCATGATGAGAGCTAGTTTGAGGCTTGTCATTGTAAACAATAATTAGGTTCCCTCTTCAACGAGATCATCTACCTCCTTCCAGGTGGTTTCTTACTAGAAGGCGGCTGTGTTCAAAGGGAGGCACATGCTAGGCTTATAAGCTCACTGGGAATCCTTTGGCTGTTTAAGAACATTGGATCTTGGGTCTGGTGTGGTGGCACATGCATTTAATCCCAGCACTTGGGAGACAGAGGCAGCCAGATCTCTGGGAGTCCAAGTCCAGCCTGTTCTACAGAGCGAATTCTAGGCCAACAGGGAGACCCTGTCTCAAAAAGACCAAATAAATAAATAAGAATATTGGATCTTCCTGTTGCTTTAACTCCTAGTCCCTCACATTCCTGTGACTGTATATCATCTCTGGGAATCAGGAAAACGAAATGACTGTGCCTTTACTTTTTATGTACTTGAGTGGCCCCGAATGGAATGTGACATTGAAACTGAAATATAGAAGGAAACTGAAATATAGAATCATTGATGAAAAGTATATGAAAGTCTACAGTGTACTCTTGCCATGGTAGGCACTAAGCTTCAGAAATGAGCAAGGTGACCCTGGGCACCAGGTGGATAGAGCAATCCCAGCGAACTAGCAGGCTAGATGAAAGAAGACAAGCTTTCTGAAGCAAAGAGGCTGAGGTCTAACTGGGGCTTCCCAGAGAAACAGTGACTCTTCAGTGAGGAGGATGGGCCCATCTGTCCACTATGGACTAGAGAACTCTGACTTGTATCAATCTATATGTGATATTTTGGTAGTAGACAAATGTGGAAATTTACCCAGGAAGAGGGTAAGGTCTTCTGAAAGCACAGAGAGTTGAAGGGACAAGGCATGAAAGCAAACGAGAGGTTGAACTGGGATTGCCCTGGGGTAGAAGGCCTGGAAGATAAGAGCAGACAGACACAAAGGCTTTTCTATCTATTGTAAAAGAGTTTTACATTTCAACCTGTTTGCTGTGTTGGAGACACCGAGTGATTTTGAACAGGACAAAGACTGGACCAGATTTGTGTTCCAGAAAGAAGTCTTTGGAGTCAGTCGTGTCATCATTTAATCCCAAACCATGAAAAGCAAAGGAGACTCTCTTGTTTCTTGATCCTTTTTTCTAGCTAGTGGTTCCATTCACTTGTAATCATGGGATAGACACAGAGACCTGGGCTGTTGACCTATCTGTAAGGCTGACCTATCTGTAAGGTATGTTTCCTAGATTGGACAAAGCCACTCTTCTTTCTTTTTCTCATGTGCATGTGCGTGCGTGCGTGCGTGCGTGCGCGTGTGTGTGTGTGTGTGTGTGTGTGTGTGTTCACATGTGTATTGAAGTATGTGTGTATAGAGGTCAGAGGTCAATGCTAGGTGTCTTCCTTGATCATTTTCCACCTAATTTCTTGAGCAGGTGTCTCTCACCAAACCTGGAGCTCAGCAGTTAAGTTGAAATTGCAGGCCAGTGAGTTCCTGATTTTCCTCCCCAGCCCTGGGATTACAGGCAAATGCTGCTGGGCCAGGAACCCCAAGTGATGGAGCTCAGCCTCAGGTCCCCACCTTGCTTGGTAAGCACTTTCCTGATTGAACGATCTCCCCAGCCACAGAGCCACTCTTTTTTAAAAAATTTTTAAACATTTTTCCTTTTTCTGTTTTATTTCATGTGTATGAGTGTTATGTCTGCATATGTTTAAGTGCACCCACATTGTGCAGTGCCTGAGGCGGACAGAAGAGGGTGTTAGATACCCTGGAAATGGAGTTACAGACAGTTGTTAGCTGCCATGCGGGTGCTGGGATTTGAACCTGGGTCTTCTGTAAGAACAACCAGTGCTCTTAACCACTGAGCCATCTCTCCAGCCCCAGATCCACTGTTTTTTTTTTTTTTTTTTTTTTGGTCTTTTTGAGACAGGGTCTCCCTGCAGCCCCAGCTGTCCTGGAATTCGCTCTGTAGACCAGGCTGGCCTTGAACTCACAAAGATCCACCTGCGTCTGCCTCCTGAGTGCTGGGATTAAAGGCGTGTGCCACCAGGCCCGGCCAGATCCACTCTTAAGATTCGATTTTGCACACCTCTTTGTCCATACATGAAGTGGAATTTCCTTCCAAAGTTGTGTCTACTCAGTCCCTAAATTACTAGTGAAGAGACACTGAAAAGTGGTAAGGTCACACCATGATGCTGAGCACATTCCTCTCAACCTCACTGGTCATGTTTTTAGAAATACAACCATAGGTTCTGGTTGGTAGTATGTGGGCTACTGGGAAGGTTCCAGAATAATGCAACTCTTCATGACCTTGTAGCTCTGTAAAGTCACAGAGCTATTAAAGCCGGAACCAGGTCTTTCAGAAGAGCTGTGACTAGGCATAATGTGCCTTCTGAGGGTGAGTGTTCATTTGTCTATCTAATTAGCACTCAGCACAGTGATTTCTCGATAACATCTTAAAAAATGAAAAACTTAAAAAAATTAAAAAAAACTTGGAGCCTGTGGATTGCAAGGGCTCAGATGGAGACCTAGGCCTGGCCTCATATTTGTGAAGGCGGCTTCTTCCAAATCCGTTGTACCTAATTCCTCAGCCCTGTTCTCTGTAATGCCTGCCACAAAGAACTCCATAAATTTAGCATTTGGGGCTATAAGTTTGTCATTCTTCTCTTGAAATAAGATCAGGGCACTATTATAAAACAGCAGAAGGCTGACTGTAAGAGCAACCAACATACTATTGATTGATTCATCGGGGGCATTTAGTTCTTCAAAATGGAAAAACAAAATAGACTCCAAAAAAGCAAACACAGTAAATTAAATGAATGCCATTCTATGCATAGAACAGCTGTTTGAATACTTTCTCAGGAGGGTCATAAGACTGACCCACTTCTTTTAGGATAAATTATGTCGTCCTTTAAGGTTATTATTGAAGACACATGGCGACATTTACTTTGGTCTGTTGTCAGCTTTGTGCTACGTTTACAAAAACAAGCACTGGAAAAGCAACCATTTATATGTGGTTTAGACCCATGATTTGCTTAGATTTGTAGGTGATTGTGTCCATGGGATGATAACTGATTGAGTGAGGAGCTTGCTCTTGTGGGCTTAAGGTGAGCCGTGGATTATAGAGAGTTATGCTGGTGATAGCTGTTTTCTTTTTTTTTTTTAATTTTTTTTAAATTTTATTTATTTTTTGTTCATGTATGAATGTACTGTCTGCATGTAGGTTTGTGCACCCATGTTGTGCAATGCTGCAGAGGTCAGAAGAGGGTCTTGGATTCCCCTGGAACTGGAGTTCTCCTGGAATTGGAGTTACAGACGGTTCTCAGCTGCCATGTAGGTGCTGGGGATCGAACCCGGGTCCTCTGCAAGAGCAGTCGGTGCTCTTAACTGCTGGGCTATCTCTCCAGCCCCAGCTGTTTTCTTTTTTAAGTAACTGAGCATCCCATCTGTTTTGCCAACTAGAAAAACACAATTAACAGGAAGTAGCTACAACACAGTCATTCACTGCAAGGAGAAAGCTCTACGTTGCCCTCTGTATGAAATGGACCATGATCTTCTTTTGTCAGCCAATGGCGAGCGCCTTCCAAACAAAGATCTAGGATGTGCCTGGTGGGCTCTGAAGGTCTCAGAAGACCAAGGATCTCCCAGTACTTTGCTGCCATTATTGAGCATTAATGTTAACTCTGTACTAGGAAGTCAATTCACTGGAGATGTGCAAGGGGTTTTCCAGTAGATAAGTGGGGGGAGGTCAGTCTGCATCTGCTCCTCTTCCATTGCTTCTCCCTTAATTGGCTTTCCTGGTACCAGCCAGTCAGTAGAATCACCAGCCAGTAGGCTCTCCTGTACCACTTACCTGTACCTCGAAACTTGTGGATGCTCCAGCAGACCCCATTCATAAACTAGAGTCCCAGACAAATTCCATCTCCTCTTAAAACAAGTAATTATGTGTTGTTACAGGCATGTGACTCTATCATATCAAACATCTGATGAGTAAATGAATGATAGAATAAATGCATGTGCAATAAATGATCTTACCATATTTTAAACAGCACAGGGTATGTTCTGTGCCTCTGTGACATCCAGCTACACCATCCACTGTGTCCTGGAGATGGAGTCTCTGTAGGCAGCTCTGAACATAACATGGACTTCCTTTTCTTAATGTCTCATCATCCACACCATCCCTGGGGATACTTCTGAGCCCAAATAGATTTGACCTGGTTCCTTTCAGATATTGGAGGACACCTGGTGGGTATATGTGTGTATGCATGCTGTTTGTGTTGTGAGCCTGCAGGTATATATACATGTGCATGCATGCATGCCCCAGTTCATGCATAGAGATCAGTGAACAACTTTATGGAGTCAGTTCTCTCCTTCCACCTGTGCATGGTTCCAGACATAGAACTCATATCTCCAGGCTCGTGTAACAAGCGCCTCTACCCACTAAGCCATCTCCTCCACCAAGACTTCCAGTTTCTTACTTTGATGAATGTCTACCTCCTGCCAATTGATTCAATTGGTTCCATAAGTGAAAAGTGATTTGACTGGCCTCTGAAGGCTAGGATAGCACTTCTCAGAGTCAACCTTCCACAGAAATCACCTAGAGGTTTTCTTAAAAAAATCAGGTGATTCAGCAGGTCTGGCCTGGAGACCAGACTGTCCATTTATAACAAGTCTCCAGGTGGTGTTGATATAGGAGGGCACACTTTGTGGGGCAAGAGTCTCTTCAATGCATGTTTTCTGTTGGCATGCTTGGGTTAGGACTGCTTCTGTGTGCAAGTATTAGAGGCTGGGAGACTGGCTGTCACATACAACTTTGGCTGTCACATACAACTTTGGCTGTCACATATAACTTTGGCTGTGTGGCAGTACAGAGCCATTTGAATACCAGCATAACATGAGGAAGAAACCTAGAGGTCTGTTTAATGGCTCAGCAGGCCTTACGATAACAGGCAGATGGGCCCTTGCTACACCCTGAGAAGACAACCCGGAGAACAACATCTCTTTCCCAGTAGAAAAATGAAGGGTGGCATGAGGGGGAGCTACCCCCCATCACAAACTCATGGGAATGAAATATCCAGTTGTGAGTTGGTTTCTCCAGATTATGCATATGTTTATGAATTACCCTAGGTGTTCCTTTGCCTCATTCCTTTTATTGTGGAATGTATTTCTTTAAAATGACAGGTTTAATTTTTCCCCCTACTCTGTGCAGATTTCATGGATGATGTAGCTTAATAAATCAAGGTGATTTCCACCATTGTATCGAGACTCTTTAATCAGTTCTTTGAATTAATGCAATCAAATGGTTGAATTCTTACATTCATCTCTCTATTTATGGTTCTGTCGTGCTCTTTTTTATCGAATTGGAAGAGGAATATCTTCATTTGCAGTCAAAATAAAATAAATCTAGGCATGGTATCTAGTAAACTGACTGGGACACAGGGTATGTGTTGTGTCTGTGTATGTCTGTGTATCCATCTGTAAGATGCAATATTTGATAATTTGTCAAATTAAATTTTGCATTGGGACTTCAGATTCAAGAAGCTAGCATTCTCTCTACCAAGTTCTATGATAATGGGCCATTTTTACCAATCATTAACCTTTGGGCTCTCAATGATGCTCAAGGAACATTCAGAAATCAGGGTGCTCCTTGGGGAATAGCCTGGGTTCCATCTGTCTTAAAAGACTGACAACATCAGCTCTGGAGTCAAGTTGCCCAGAGAACATTCCAGGCTGTGTCATTCTCTGTTACGGAGCCTCTCTGTACCTCCTTTACTTCGTCCTGAAGTTAGTTATAACATCTGTCCCATGGGGGTATTCCAAGGATTGGGCATTTAGATTCCCTACAGGTCCATGCCAAGTGGAGACTTTATATAAATACATACCACAGCTAAATAGGGCTGTGTCTTCTTTAACAGAATAACTGAAACTAGGTGATTTATACAGAACAGGCTTAGGGGCTAGGGCATGATTTACTTGGTAAAGGGCTGGCAAGCAGGGAGACCTGAATTTGATCTGCAAGACTCATGTTAAAAGCCAGATGTGGTGGCTCATTATTGTAATTGGATCACTGTGGAGGTAGAGACAGGAGGATCTCTTGGGCCCACTGGCTGGCCTGATTCGGAAGCTTCAATCTAGTGAGAGATTCAGTCTCTAAGGAGGCGGACAGCGTTCCTGAGGATGGCATCTAAGGTTGTCTTCCATTTCCACATATATGCATACATGTGTGCACCCGCACAAACACACATGCACACAATCACATATGCACACTCACATTTAAAAATGCAAAGACCAGACATATTTGGATCACAGTTCTGGAAGCAGGGAAGTCCAAGAAACATGGTATCAGTATCTGGCCAGGGCTTTTGTGCTGCATCATCCTATGCTGTGAAGGCACAGCATATGAAATTCACCATTGTATCAGGAACCCACCCCTGCAGTACTTAGCCCACCCAGTGATTGCAATGTGGGGACACTCTAGTCTCTGCTTTGAGGCTCCACCTGTGACTTGATAACTTCCCAGGGGCAATTGTAATTTCAGCATAAGTTTTGTAAGGGACATTCCACCCAGAATAATAGGGGGATTTTGTTTGTTTGTTGGCCTTTGCCATTATCAGAAATGCTTTCTTCTGGTGCATTCTGGGAGATGGAAGTCACACACACTGAGGCCATAGGCAACATGATTAAATGACAGTGCTATCCCTGACAGAGGATGACTTTCAGTGGAAATCTGTCTCCATGAATGAGGTTTATTCCAGGATGTCAGGAGCACAGCAGTTCTACTGAGGCCCAGTCTGTGCCTGAGCATCAACCACTCTGGTTAGGGTTGTCTTGTGTACACAGGCATGCTTTACATGGGTATCTTTTTTGTCTTCTTTGGATTTTACAAGAACAGTATAGTACACTGGTTAGTTAAAATACTTTGTAAACGCATGCTGTGCAAAACTCTTTGCTATTTGTTTTGAGACAGAATTATATAGCCCAGGCAGGTCTCAAATGTGCCAGCTCTCTTCCTTGGCTTCAAGAGTGCTTAAATCATAAACATGTGCCCACAATGTCTGGCTAAGACGCCCTCTTAAAGCATGGTGCATGAGTATGAGTGTGTGTGCGTGTGTGTGTGTGTGTGTGTGTGTGTGTGTGTGTGATGGAAATGATGCTAGCTCCTTTAGGGAGTGGTTGTTGAAATTACTAAGTGCACAGTAGGATTTCTTACAACTTAATGTGCTTTCCATTACTGCTTGCTGCCTTACAGGATGGCTCTTGAACATCAAACCTTTATGAGCCAAGTCCGGGGTGCTGGACTGTAACCCAGAACCTGGGAAATGAAGACAGGGGTGGGGGGAGTGGAATTGAAGGTCATCCTCAGCCACCTAGCAAGTTACAGGCTATCCTGGGCTACATAAGACTCTGTCTCAAAACAAAACCAAAACATGGTAGGAAAAAGCCCATAGAATCACTTTCTCTTAGAAGTCTGATGGTATTTATTGCTTTAGTTGGGTAAGAGTCTGTAACTTGCACAGGAGAGGGTGGGACATCAGATGTGTGTGGGCATATGGAAACAGCATAGTGTAAAATCTTATTTCCTGAATTTGGGCCAGTGGTAACAATCTTAGTGCTAATCGACTTTGTCATAAAAATTATACTTGGTAATATAGAGCACTCTACTTATTGTAAGCCACTTCCACATATATGTTTCTCATTTACTCCTTACAAGGCTCTGCTGGGAGAAGCCTTAGTGGCCCTGCATTACCATTAAAGATGACTTGCCAAAGGTCTCAGGACTCGTAAGTGCTGGACATGGCATTAAGTCATATTCTACACTATCTGCAAATCTATTGGCCAACTGGCTAGGCTGTCTGCATCTGTGCTGGTCGTGAGGTTGATTGGCATGTGTGTTCTTGGAATTGGGCTGAGCACTCACTACTTTGCTTCTTCATCTCTTGCTCGCCTCTCCATTGGCCCTGCTCCTACTTGATGTGTCGAAGATGCTATGAACTTTATGCCAAATGTCTTTTTACCCTTGGGAATGGGCTGATGACCCACAAAAAGCTGGTGGATTCCTTAGGGGGTTGAGATATTTACCACCACTGTAGCCATTAGCTTTTGCTGGGTTTCATCTTCCAACCCACAAGTTAGGGGCTTGTAGTAGCAAATGTTTATTTAAGTCTCAGCTATATGGGTTGCCAATTGGATGAGACTTCGTTCTTGGCTTCTCTGGGTCCACGGTACCCTCCACTCTTCTCAGCTGGTCCCCTAGACCATCCTGACATGGTATGAATGAGCAGAACCTCTCTTCCTATGAACTCTCATTTTCTAGCAGGCTGGAATATAGTTGGCACTGTTGCTGAGTTCAAGAGCAGCAGAGGAGGACTCAGTGCACATCTTTCAGTTATTTTTTTTTATGTGTATGAATATACTGTCTGCATGCAGGTCTGTGCACCCGTGTTGTGCAATGCCACAGAGGTCAGAAGAGGGCGTTGGATTCCCCTGGAACTGGAGTTAAAGACGGTTCTTAGCTACCATGTTGGTGCTGGGAATTGAACCTGGGTCCTCTGCAAGAGCAGTCGGTGCTCTTAACCACTGAGCCATCTCTCCAGCCCCCAATCTTTCAATTCTTTACTTGGGGCTTTTTGCTCCTGCGTTGGTGACCCATAAGAATGACAGGCACAAGCATGGAGTCAGTGAGAAAACTGACAACAGGGGTCCAAAGGAAGGTGTGGACAGGCTGCTACCACAGCAGGCTTCCACACTGCCACATCAAGTAGCCCTTTCCTTCTCAGCATTTTCCATGGTGTTCTGCTGCCTCCCCAACCCAGGAAGCACTGCTCCCCTCTGAGGAACTTCTGCTTTCTGAATCCCAGGAGCTCTTACCTCAGGAACTCAGCCCTTGACGAAGACCTGCCTTCCCTTCATGTTACCGTCCTGTCTCCCTCCTGTGGCACTGTTTGGCATTAATGAGTTGAAAGCTTGCTCTTAGGGCTTTTCTGACTTTTTAATGGTGTGAATGGAAGTTCTCTTTGGCCACTTAGAAATGCACACATTTATGTAGAATCCGGACATGGAAATTTTCTGTCTGAGTGTAAATTTTAATGAAATGGTCTCCACGTTGTTCCCCAAAATGAAGAAGAGTCTTTTGTGCCCTGGGAAAGTTATGTGACAGTCAGGAGCTCCTTAGAAAAGGACCGCAGAGTGAAGGCAAACTAAATTCTTCTTTAATGATTGCTCTCCTTTTAAAACACATTACTGTGCATGAAAGTTTGTGTCAAGGAGTTTAGCTCTCAGAAGGGGAAGTTAATGATGTGGAAGGCAGAGGAAGGAGCAGATACCGGATGATAATTCCCGGGCAGATGAAAGAGAAGACTTCACATTGCTGAGACACATGTGCCTTCTTTGGATACAAATAACAGAAAAGATGATGACAGTTATACCAGTACCCTGCTTTGGGAAGAAATCACCAGCTTAGCAACAATAAATGGCAAGACACTCATGGCTGAGTTCATTCCCTGACTAATTGGAAACATACTTCTGAATTTTCTTGTCGTTGAGAAAGAGTTACTCTTTGGTAAATGGTATTCGGTGGTTTACTTTCTTTAAAACTCAACTCTGCATGGGGCTCTTAGTCAGGAGGAAATGGAAATGCTTTCTCAAGTCAGTAAGTGTGGGTATGTCAGAAAGTGACTGGTAGGCTTGGGGTCTCAACTTAGTCGGATCTCACTAGTTATGTCCTTTGAGAGCTGATGAACTTGAACATACCACATATCCCCTCTGAATTCCATTTCCTTGCTTGTAAAGTGAGAAGAATGGAGGAAATGATTCTGAAGCTTTTCTGTCAGAAAGGCCTATGAGTTTGGCAAGCTAGGGGCTGACATTTTGGTTATAAGGTTGGGATGTACCTTTGCAGAACAGGAAGTATGAAATACTGAATTTATGACAGGAGACACTTTGTAAAACAAAACAGAAATCTGTACCCTGATTTCATGGGTTCTGCCACCCATCTCTTCATGTATCTATTTGTCCATCTCGTCATGCTCCTGTCGACTCATCCATCTGTCTATCTACCCATTTATCCATGTGTTCTTCTCCACCTCTATCTGTGAAGCACCTTTCCATCCATTATCCAATCCACCCATCTCTCCTTGAACTTCCCTACTCATCTGCCCATGGATACATCCTTTCATCCATGCATTCATTGATCCATGTATCTGTTGTTCACCATCATATATCTGTCCATGAACAACCTACCTATACAAATTCTATCCATAAACTTATCTCTAAACCCATCTTTTTTTTTTTTTTTTTGGTCTTTTTCAAGTCAGGGTCTCCCTGTAGCCCTAGCTGGAACTCACTCTGCAGACCAGTCTGGCCTTGAACTCACAAAGATCCGCCTGCCTCTGCCTCCCAAGTGCTAGGATTAAAGGCATGTGCCACCACGCCCGGCTAAACCCATCTTTCTATGTATCCATCTGTCCATGAATCCATTGATCCATGTAACCATGCATTCACCTACTCATCCAGGCTCCATCCATACACTTATCACTGAACCCATTTTCCACCCCTGTATGGATCCATCTACCTGTCTGTCCATGAGTATACCTGTCCATCTGTCTGTGTACTCATCAACTCATTCATTCATCTATCTATCCACCTGCCTGTTCTTGTACAGTTCATTCATATATCCTGCTTGTATCCATTCATTTAGCAAACAACCATTCATTTAATGCACTCATCTCTCCAAGTACATATCCACCCACTTTTTTCCTGTTCTTTCCTCTTCTTCATTAGTTCCTAACATTAGTGTTAAAGTTAATTGTGCTTGCCTACTTCAATCTTTTTGACTCTTTGAGCAAACAAGACATGTTTTTACATAACAGACAATGAAATAAGAAGTAACATATAAAGCCAGAGAATGATCTCACTGAGCTGGAAGAGGCAAAAACAGGAAGAGTTTCCAATTCTAGGGTCAGAGCTTTATACCTCTTCCAAAATGTTCCAGACAACCCAGAACCTGGCATCTGTTTCCTAAGATTAGAACAAACTAAAGGCTTAATCTAGAGTTTAATTTCCAATGAGAAAGAAACGAGTCCTTTATTTTTTATTTACTCTCTAGAAATTCTTATTTGAGCTGGCATCCTCCAAGATCTATTTGTGTATGTTTTGTGACTTGAACAGTCACAAATATCATGGGCATTGGCCCCAACTTAGGAAACTCTGTGTCCCCCATAATTCCCTTCTACAGTCTAGAACTTTTCTTGCCCATTACAAAGCAATCTTGGCAGATGACCAGGCCACAGAATGAAGCATCATTTGTACAGGACTTAGGGAAGAGAAGTCATGGCAACCCTAGGCTCTTCTGTGATTGACTCTAGGTCCCAAGAAAAGTTATAAAGAAGAATGAACACTGTTTGCTCTTGCGAATGTTCTAGAATCTCTGTCTTTCCCCAAGGCTTTAGAGAAGAGGTCTTTGGACAAGGAAGAGCACATTTCACATAAATCTTTGAGTGAGAAGGCTGCCTGTCTTCTCTGCCTTTGGATATAAAAGGGATATATCCTGTGTTTTGAGGTAGATTTAGTTCTTTAAACAAACCCCATCATCCACCCCAGGCAATGTTGTTTGATCCCAAGTTCAGTAATGTGAAGTAAAGTTTCCCAGACTTTAATGGCTTAAAATGAAAGTGAATCATGTTTTTCTGTCTGAAACTGGAAATCCAAAGGCTTGCTGAAGGAAGATGTTCAGATTTTTACCTTGTGGCTCAGCTGCAGGAAGCGGGGAAATTTGGGTCAGATGTTTCATTCACATTCCAAATCGATCAACGGTGGGAAAGTTTACAGTCTTGTCTGAATCACACAGCTACTAGGAAGGTTGGAAAATATTAAGTTATTTTTCCTATATTACTTTTGTTGGGGGTGTTGGGGCAGAAGACAGAGTGAAATTGCCGGTAGCTGTAGGTGGCTGAATATGGGTGCGCTGTTCTAACCATTCCAGTAGTTACCTCCACAGGGTGGAGAGAGGTCAGCCTTCATTGCCTCAAAATCATTGGTGGAGGAAACTGATTAATGGTATCCACATTCTTACTACTCAAATATGGGGTGCACGAACCTGGGCCATTGCTATCAGAGGGATTTGTTTGAAATGCAGCATTGTGAAGGCCTAAATTCAAAGCCATGATTTTCACAAGACCTTCATTCCAAGGTGTCTCACACACATATTAAACTCTAGAAGATAATAAATTCACTGACATGTTGTAAAATCCCTTTAATCCCTCCCTTTACTTGACTGAAAGATACCTCTGGATCTCTCTCTCTCTCTCTCTCTCTCTCTCTCTCTCTCTCTCTCTCTCTCCAAGTTTGTGTGTTGTGTGTATGTGTGTGTCTCTGTGTCTCTGTCTCTGTGTCTGTACATGCATGAGTTCATGCAGGGGTCAACTTTAGGTATTTTCCTCAGTAGCTTTTGACCTTACTGTTTGAGGTAAGGTTTCTCCCTGAACTTGAAGCTTGTAGTTTCAGCTAGAATGGTTGACCAGCAAGCCCTCAGGATGCACCTTTCTCTACCCATTTTCCCTGTCTCCAAGTTGTAGGGATTACAAGCATGTACTGCTAGTCTTGCTTTTGTATGTGGGTTCTGAGCATCTAAACTCAGGTCCCCAGGCTTGCATAGCAAGCACTTTACCCACTGAATTCTCTTCCTAGCCTCTTGAGTATATTTATTTACTGTATTGATGGTGGTCTAGGTAAATTTAACATTCAGAAACAGAGCACATCCAAAGGCCTTTCCAGTTGACCCCTCCAGGCTTGTCTCTAGATACTATCATCTCTGCCACCTTGACTCTCTCACTGTTTGTATAACAAAGTGGAAACACAGGTGAACTAGCTTAGATTATCCTTTAAAGTATTCCAAAAAGTTGTCAGCCTTCTGAGTAGATGCTTGGACTATCCGTATAACAAGCGTTTGGATCCCTGAGGCCATTCATTTGGAACTGGTCAGCACAGAGCAACCTTGAGAGCATCCTTGGGTCTCTCTATGCCTGCCTGTTAAGGCTTGTACAACCTCCCTTATCACCAAATTTCACCCCTCCCAAGTCAAAACCTTCCCATTTCCTGAAAGGGAGAGCAGCCATCCATCAAAGATACACTGTGTGCCGTGTGTTCCACATACACTCCTTCGTATACATCATGTTTAGCTGCCACAGCAGTTCTGTAAACAGAAGTGTCATCATTTCCACTTCTAAGGAGGAAGCTGCAGCTCATGAAGTAATTTGCTCTCAGCAAGGTGGTCAGGCAGAGCTGGGATTCAAACTCAAGCCTGTCGGACTTACTAATTGGTGCTTTGAAATGCTGCTGTGTGCCACAACAGGGGTAATGAATCAGCGAGGGAAACCCAGGAAGGTGCTAACCTACCATTGTACATAATTGATCAAAACACTTGCTCTGAATGGACCGCTGTTTTAGATACACTTTACCAGAAGGAAGAGAATAATTACAAGTGACCACAGTAGATTCCTCTATCTGGTCGATTTTAACTTTCTCAAGCTCAAACCAGCCTTTCAGGCACTCTGTTTCTAAGATTGAGGGTCGCTGCCACCAGCCTCAGCTAACTCAAGTATCCTATCCTACATCTTTGCAGCCCTGGCAGGGAGGGAGGGAAGGCAGGGAGTACTGTGCTATCATTGTGTCTTCTTGACTGAGAAGCTGTGCTGCGCTTCCATTAGTTTAAGTGCTTATTTGGGGAGTTAGAGTTGTGAGTAGGGGTCGACAGACATTTAGAAAACAATGTCAAGAGTGTGCAGTCTTTTCATATGACCCTGTGTGGCATGTCATGTGTGAGAAGCCTTCTTTAACCATCACTACCCAGGCACTCTCCTGAGTCACCATGCCATCTCTATCTTCTCCATGCCATCCATAAGATAAAAGGTTTGTGGTCCCTATCCCAGACCTGCCCTCCAATCTGCCCATATGGTTTCTATTCTCCCTGGTATATAAGAAAAATCAGATACATTTTAGTGGAGTGTATTTGAACAAAGAGTCGGTTACAAGTTGGACAGCACTCAGAACCAGAGCAGCTCCAAAGGATTTCTTTTTGCCCTGTGGTCAGATGTCATTGGGGGTCCATACACAGAAAGGAACTGAAGAAGCAGTTTAATTGGCAAGAGCTTGGTAGTTGTGTCATTTGAATCTAGTGCACACATTTAGCTGCATACCATTGGCTAAAGGTTAGCTGCTGTGATTGACTGAGACAGATATAATTGTGAAACTATGCTTTCTGTTAAACTTACAATTGCTTGGAATAGTAAGATAGGCTGCAATGCATTAACAAGAGACCGGTACAGAGGCTTCCAGAAGCCAGATTTGGTTTGAAAACAGTATGCAGTTAATTTCTTCACTTGCTTCTGCCTGCTTTCTGTGTGTAGTATAGGCAAACATAGTTTCAGTATGTAATGTAGAAAATTTAAATTGCCTTTTTGTGCTTTAGAAAGATTTCATAAAGAAAGTGTTCAAAGAAAGGGAGATAAGAGGAAGAGGAGAAGGAGTTAGCAATTCAGGAAAATACTTTTTTTAAAAAAAGTGTAACATCATGCTGAGTGAAGTAACACAGTCCCAGAAAAACAAACGACGAATGGTATCCCTCATATGTGGATGCTAGTGCCAATTACCTAGTTGTAAGTATTTCTTGTGCATGGCCCCTTGAGCTTTTGTCCAAAGCAGTTGGGAGTGGTACATATTGGAAACAACAGCAACAGAAAGGACTGCATCAAAGAACTGACTGAAACAGTGAACTTCTGCTCAACTTCCACATGGAGAATATTGAGAAAGACTGAGAAAGAGATGAAAAGCATGTTTGGCAGAATGCATGAGCTCTGGTGGGGTGGGGAGATGGGGGAGTCACGGGTCTAGATTTGATAAAAAAATATATATAAATAAATAAAAAGAAATACTAAAAAAGTGTAACTTCAAATCTAAAAGAATATTGCTCACTACACATTCAAGGATCTTTATTCTGTTGGTTTTTTTTGTTTGTTTTATGTGTGTTGATTGTGTGTATGTAAGTGCACGTGTGTGGTGCAATGCCAGTGGAGACCAGAAGAGGGTGTCAGATACCCTGGAACTGGTATGGATGGTTGTTAGGTGTCATGTGGGTGCTGGGAACTGAACCTGGGTCCTCTGCAAGACCTGCTGGCACTCTTGACCCCTGAACCATCTTCCCAGCCCCCAAAGGATCTTTAAACTCTGCTTCATGTTAAGCTCAAACTGGAAATTGTAGATGACATCATGTAAGCGTTGGAGAGGAAAGAACCATCAGGTGAGGTTCCCATGGGATGACAAGGGCACAGGCATTTCAGTCCTGGAACCCAGTGGGACTGGAATCTGCCAACAGGTGAGCTGAGGGCAGAGCTTTCCTGGAGTCTCTGAGGGGGACCATTGCCCACCCACCTACACTTTGAGCTTGGACTTGTGAGACCCAAAGCAGAGAAGGGATCTAAGCTCACTGGACTTCAGCCTACAGATGTGAAGTCATAAATCGGTGTTCCTTAAAGCTCAACCAGCAGCTTCCTCCTCACTTGCCTAGGCCAGGGTCAGGATCACTGCCGATTTCCCAACCCCATGCAATGTTTTTACAACATTGAGACTGTGTCTTACTCTGGCTCAGACTGGCCTCCCAGGCATGGCAGCCTCCTGCCTCAGCCTCCCAAGTGCAGTGTGGCAGGTGAGTGCCAGCACTGTTGGCTAGCTCCATGAACCCGGGAGCACCTTCCCTATGTTCTTACTCCAACATCTGAGGTTCTCTGCCCTGGAGTTGCCTCTGCTTTCCTTCAGAAACCTATCCCGAACAAACTTGAGGCCTGGTTAAACAAGCAGAGTCCCTCTCCTGAAAAAGGCCTGTGTTTTGGGCTGTGGAACATTTTCTCAGTCAGGCCCTTGTCCTGTGGAAGTCAGAGCTGTCTTTCTTTTTTTTTTTTTAATTTAATTTATTTTTGTATGTGTATGAATGTACTGTCTGCATGTAGGTTTGTGCACCCGTGTCGTACAATGCCGCGGAGGTCAGAAGAGGGTGTCGGATTCCCCTGGAACTGGAGTTCTCCTGGAATTGGAGTTCCAGATGGTTCTTAGCCGCCATGTGGGTGCTGGGGATCAAACCCAGGTCCTCTGCAAGAGCAGTCGGTGCTTTTAACCTCTAGGCTATCTCTCCAGCCGCCTTTCTAGGCCAGTCTCTAGTCCTGTCTTGCTTGTGAACCATGTTCTGTCATGATCAAGGCAGCATTCCAAGGACCTGCTGTCTGTGTTTCCCTTTGTGCCCTTGTCCTCTGTCCTCCCGAGCTGGCTCATCTCTCTCCAAGTGGTGAGTGTACTTGACAATAGCAGTGGTTAGGAGTATGCCGACGTGTTTTGTTACTTCTTTGGGTTCCACATGGAAAGGAGCACTTTGTACATGTCCTGTCAGTGAGTACGTTTCACCTGGGAGAGTCATGTGATCTGTGTGAATGCTACACTGCTTTTTTTTTTGTGGTTCGTGGTCAATTTCTGGTGCCCTTGCATCAGGACCACACCTCCTTCAGCATGAAGACTGTGAATCGATTTCGTCTTTAATTTTGCCTAAGTGATTCTGCATGGTTTTTTCCTCGTGCTGCTTTGGTCCCAGAGATGAGTACCTCTCTGGATATGGGGCCCGTTCCCCTGTGTCTGTTTTCAGTATCGACTGGCCGTCTACCATACTTAAAGAGATATCAAGGTTTACCACTCCGACACTGTATTCATTACTTTTCTCATCACTGTTATCAAATACTGAAGGGAGGAGGGGCGGCACAGGCCATCATGGCGGGGAAGCTGTAGCCAGCTTGTTCCTATCGGGCAGAGGAGGAACCAGGGAGCTTGATCCGAAACAGAAGCAGATTACATCTTCAAAGCCAGCGATCTGCTCCCGCTAGCTGGACCATAGTGCCAAAGGTTCCCCAAGCTCTCAAAACAGCGCCATCAGCTGGGTGCCAAGTATTCAGGCACACAGTCACCCTGGAGCACCAGCTTAGGAGGTTACCCTCCATGCGGAGGTGGCAGGATGTGGTGGCAGGGAATAGTAGCCAGCCAGGGGACATAAGGAAAGCATTTTTTTTTTCTGCTGAAGCTGTCTATTCTTTATTCCATGCTAATGGGATAATTTGATTGATGAAAGCACAAGATAGAGGCTAGAGAGGCATAAAAAAGTGTGAAAAGCATACAGCTACAAATGAGTGGGCAGAGAGATCTACCACCTCTTCCCCAGAATCAAATCCGTCTGCCATCCACTTGCACAGGGTACGATGAGACAGGCAGATCCGAGCTTTGGCTTAATTACACATAATTTGGGTGACAGCTGAAATGCAAACCTAAACATTCAATCAGTTAAAGATACACAAAATTAAGCATTTCACACAGTGTCCAACCCCTTCAATCTTTATTAATACTTTAATTATGTTAATTATACCATGGTTTCAAGCCCTGCTACTACAACAAGCAGGGGGTGGAGGTGGGGGAAGAGGCAGGCCTCTTAGCAACACGGCTATGCAATGACTGAATTCGAATTAAAAGTACGTGTGGAATGCAGAGTAGGGGAATCACAAATACATAATTCAGCAGTTCATTCATTTACGCTCTTCACACTCCTTTCTTCCAGGACTGACAGTGCTCCTGGAGGCCAGACCCAAGTCGGTCTCATTTTCTGCATGTAGCCAACATAGTAAGTGCTCAGTAAACTTCCACGGACTTCATTTCTGATCAAGCCTGATGAAATTGTATACTTAAGAGACAAAGAAAGTGAACAGATATTTGGTATCTCTTAGAAAGTGACAGGGTAGAAAATAAGTGCTAATTTGTTTGCGAGATGAGGGGTGTGGATGACAAGGGGGGGTGTGGATCTGAATCTGATAAAGACTGAAGGATAGATGGGGCTGGAGAGATGACTCATCACTTAAGAGCATTGAGAACCCAGAGTTTGGTTTTTCTAGCACCTACATAGCGACTAACAACTATCCATAACTCCAGTTCCAGGGGATCTGACACCCTCGTTTGATCTCTAAGGCCACTGCATGACGTGGATGCACTTACATGCAGGCAATAGATTCATACTCATAAAATAAAAGGACAGAAAATGACCGTGATCCCAGAGGGTTTGCCATATTCTTTGGAGTTCTTCTCTTGTCTAGCCTGATTCTCTGCTCCCCCACCCCATGCTGTTCCCTGAGGAATAAGCCAGATAGCACAACTGTGTTTTCTTAAACTCTGATCTTCAGGAGAGCCACAAGGGACTGCGTTCTGTGTGTACACTGGGTGGGGGGAATGAAGAGGAAAAGCCTTGTTTAATCTATACGTGTTATGTATCACATAAGGTTCCTTTCTAAAAATGGCTGAAATTAGTTTGAATACTCCCCATTCCATAGATTTTCATATCCCAACAGTTTCCTCCACTGTGCACTGTGGTTTCCACCCTTTCATCCAACACTGCACCTACTGTACCCCCATTTCTAGGTGGGAGACTTCCTTGTTTACCATGCCCGACTCTCTTCTATGTTTTTAGTCCCCACGCTATATGAATTTGTTTCACGTTGCCTGTGCTTTTGTCTTTAGCTTGTGCTAAATCACTCTTCCTCCTCCTCTGAGTGTACCTTGACATCACAGGGGATGCGCTAGGCCCTGGATAGGTTGCCTCCTCTGAGAAGACTTCCCAGCTTGCAGGATTGAATAGCACTTCCTCCTCTTTCCAACTCTGTGTCTCTCAGCATCTGACCCTTTCCCACATTTTTCCATACGTTTTTTTCTGACGTTGTGATCTATTCTCAAGTGAACAGCCATTCAGCCCTCTTGGAAGATAGCCCTCCCCTCTGCTCTGGACTAAATGCACAAACCACTGCTCTCAGAAAGCCCTACTTATGTTGACATAAGTGAAAGTATTTGACAGGGGCTTAACCACATAAAATCAGTCAGTCTACTAGCTCCAGAGACTTCAGTTGCCCATACAACACCCATCAATAACTGTACTTTCGATTTTTGACTTAATAGTTTGCTGAGCAGAAACAAAAATGCCATTGGAGCGACTTGTACAAGACAGGATGTTAGGCTTGGGTGGACTGACCATGGACAGAACCGACATTTGTGGGAAACATGTTTTTACTATCACCAGAGGAAACCTTCAAGAGCCATAAATCTGAGGTAGGAATGTAGTGTTTACTTCAGAGAGCAATTTGCTCAGCTTTGCTCTTGATGTGGACTGGCTCTCCGAATTATCCTCTTATCCAGGGATCCTTAACTTCTTTGGAGCCCTGTAAATGGTCTTCCTGTTTTCCGCTCATCTCTACACTGATAACTTCCTGGTTAGCTGAATCATTAGAATTGGGGCCAACCCAAATTGTCATTTTAGCCCCTCTTGATTAGGGAACCCCACTTTCCACCAAGGTGGGAACAGATGTTTGGAAAGGAAATGCTAGTTTCTTGGTCTTGCAGCAGAAAAAGAAAAAAAAACTCTTTCTGTCATAAGCCCTTAGAAGTTATCAAAAAGAAACATAGCCCAAGGCCATTAATTGATGAATATTGGCTATTATTTCAAACTAAACTTGGTCAGAATAGAAAAGATGGAATTAGCATAACCAAATTTCCTTTCACCAGAGTTTTCTCTTTTATTGTCACAGGCATTATAATCTCACACACACATACACAGCAGAAGAAAAAAACCCAGCTGTATAGGACAATATAAAATATATCACCTGCTAAGCATGAGGGGCATTTGGAAAGAAGAGAATTCACTATGGAAGGTTACAATGAGCCAAACCTATTGCTCTGTTTTTCATACCCAAAGTTCCTTTATATCGTGTCTATTCATGGGCTTCTTTTTTATTTTTGGAGAAAATGTTCCTGTCAAAGTCCATTTACTAAGCAATAGTTCATACACACCTCACGTAAAATATGAATATAGCTAAACAGCTCTTGAACAAGAAAGAGATCCTAGGATGTTTAGACTGGGCTAATGATAATTTCGACCAAAAAGTTAAAAAAAAAGCATGTTTTCATTAGCCTGTCTGCAAATGAAAGCCATTTGTTAGTCATTTTTAGATACTGACATTAGCTTTAAGAGAAACCTGTTTAGTATGTTTCGAGGGACCAGTAGGAATCTTCAAGGTATGCTGGGGATCTTGGGTGAAAGAATATGCTCATGGTCATAAGAAGGAGACCATTCTGTGTAGAAGTGATGTAAGGCCTTGCAGTTAGGACTTAGTCAGGAAAGGGGTAGAAGAGAGCTGAGAGCCAGCCATTGCCCATGAATTCAGTCCAGTCAGTGAGCCTCTGGCTGAGTGTTCTGAATCCCTCTGTCTGACTTCTCTCCCTCCTTCTGTGAGCCTCCACTTACCTTCAAGAGGGTGTCAAGATGGGTCACCATGTTCTGTGTTCTCTGCATCTCAATCCCCCAAATGCACTCTAAATGTACCATCTGTGATCTTGAACAACATTCTAGAATTCTCCATCCATTGAACATCTTTAGCTATAGGCACAGGTGAGACCTGGGATGCTGCCGGCTGGTTTTCATGCCTGGTTTCCATCTACACTACCACCTACCATTACTGTGGCTTGGCTATATCTCTCTGCCTGTGGTTATCTAGATTGTACCTACCATGGCTACTCTGAATTGTGAATGAAAGACACTGCCTTTGGGATTTTGCCCAAGATCTTGGTTGTAGCCATTTAATAAAATTAGAACATGTATCATTTGAAAAAGGAAAGTAATTATCTCCATTAGCTGTAATCTCCTCAAATTCAAACACATGACATCGAGATTTCCACTCAATGGCAAAGTTATAGACTGTGTGGTTAATTAAACATCTTTTCTAATCAAATTAACTTTCATTTCCTAAGTAGCAGTTTTTAACCTGGAAGTGGCTGTGGAACATTGTTTCTTTGAGCCATCACCTATGAAAGAGAAGATAATGTCCCTTCAAAGGCCTCTCCTAGCAGTGAATAATTATTCTTTGTTTGACTGCAAATGCACATTCCTGAAATAATATATTCGTAAAGTTTCATAAATTATTTCAAGATGTATTAAAGAGCATTGGAAATAGTTCTTCTCCCTCCAGGAGGTTGCCAGGAATAAGTTTTGTCCTTTAAAATTTGAAACAAATTATTATTCACTGGGGAAACCTCATTGGAGCTTCCCCAGCCCCAGCTGACAGGGACAATTTGAAGTAACCTGCTAATGGTAATGCTTTTAAAATTTAGAGGTACTCTAAGTGGAGCAATTTTTAAAAATTAAAACCATACTAGGGGGAATTGCCTTTAGAGGTCATGCAAAGTGAGGGGCACTATACACTTGCCTGGATCGGGGCCTGGATTCCAGCTGCCCGGGTTATGTGTTACATCATGGCCCCTTGGAGGTGAGGCAGATTGGTATATCTCTGGTGAATTTCACCTGAATGCTCCCCAGCATAATTCTTCCAAAGCTTCCAGGCTAGCTATAAAATTCAGCATAATAGAGCACTAAGGTGAATGTGGAATGGGTTTAGGGAAATGGCGCTTCAGTCTCAGGTGGCATATTGTATTGAACCTCATTGGTATATCAAAGGGCTGGGTTTAAATAATCCTACATTTGTCCTTCTATCACTAAAGAGCTAGGCTTTACTGCAGTGTGTTGCTTGAACCAAGTATTTATGGAGTGCTTGTTTTAATTCAAACCATTAACTCCAGCTAACTTCTGTCACCCAAGTAGCACTGTGGTCTTCTTGACCTGTCACAGAGGAATGGTTCACTTGCTGTTTTATCCAGTCAGTGATACCTGAACTGGTGCAGACCTGTTGCATGGGGCGGCAGGGTGGTTATGGTATGGGACAAGTTTCATCTTGTGTCCCATCTCAAGTGAAATATGTTCGAAGAAAGTCAAGAAAAGAAAAGGCGAAGGTAAACCCATACCTGGTTGGTCACTTTCGTTGTGCCAGGAGACATCCTTGGTGATTTGTAGTTTTTATTTTCTGCCCTTAGAGTTGAGAGTGAGGCTGAGAAAGGGCAGAGCTCTCTGCCAGCCCTGCCTGGATTAAAGGGACCCACCTACCACCGAACTAACAGAGCCAGAGCTTAGAAGGAAAATCAGCTTATTTGCAGCTCTTTTCACAACTTTCCTTTTCTTCTTCAGAAACTCGATTCTGCAATATCATCTCACAGCCAGTTAAACTCACTTGGTGAGAGGGTCATATCAAAACTGATGGTTGGGGGAGATCCATCTGCACCACATAGTGAGGAGGGCCTGGCCCTCATCTCCCATGAGTCCCTGCCCTGCCCATCTTCTGGGAGTAAACTAGAGTGTTCTGGAGAAAATGCCTTTGTTTCTTTTGGACATGGACTGAAGAGTGGTGGCTGGGCTCCATGTTGACTTGTGCTCTGCCACGACAGCAGAATTTATGTGGAGAAATTGAAGGCTGTGGGTGCGCTTTGCTGGGTGGTAAATGCAAGGCCTGTGTGCTGCCATTCCCAAGCCCCTGGCAGACATTGCTAATTGATCACAGCTCTCCTTTTGAACTCCGAAGTGCTTCAGAATCCTTTCAACAGAGCTCTCTAGATAGCCATTATCAAGTGACAGGTGTTAGCACAGAAGATGAAATCTATTTGTCAAGATTTGGGCTAAGTCATAGATTCTTTCTTCAACAACAACAAAGATGTGTGCAGCTGTCACATTGGTGGGTAATTCAAAGCCTTATTTTAGTGTGTGTGACAGGACTTGACTTTCTAAAAGGACACAGTGGTGATCATTTATCTTCTACTTCAGAAGTTACACATCCTAGTTCTGCTTAACCACTTCCTTCTTAGAAAGAGGAAATTGGAAGGAAGGTTTTGTGAATCCATCAGGAGCTTTCTGATTTGTTTTAAGTGGGAATATATTGGAACAGAAAACATATCATGGATTATCCAAAGCGTCTTGAAGCTGCACAGCAGAATGATGTGTGATTCCCACACAGTGTATCTTAGAAACGTAGGGATTGCATGAAAAAAAGAGAGGAGGACAGGTCATAAACTAAAAACGCATGAATGAAAAACAAGGTTTCCCTATTAAGACATAGAAACTATTAACCATCAAAGAAAAAGTCGTTTATTTTGATTTATTTGAAGAGAAATATTTATCAAGAGATAACCTTGGAAAACTAGAAGGTGCACATTGATAATGGATAAGTATTAAGAATACATAAAGAACCCCTATAAGCCAATTAACAAACTTCAGACATCTCAATAGAGAAGTAGACAGAAGACAGACATTTTACATAGAAGGAAGTATTTACGGCTAATAGTTTGTGATGAGAGTCGACATTATTAATTATGAGGGAATTGCAAAGAAAATATACTAGGATGTATTTTACAGAAGGGCTTCTAGGCTCTGATGGGAGTAAAAAGAGATGCCACCCTACGTAAAATTATTGTCTTGGAGGGATTAATTGACACAGTAGAAGACATATATTGGAATAATTGGAGATGGGTCAATAATTCTTAGTTTTTCATAACAAAAAGTAGAAACAACCAAAGGCCTATCAGGTGAATGAATTGTATACATTTTCAACACAGTATTGCACAGCAGTGGGAAACGAAGGAAGCCATCAGCATCACACATCTTGAAATATTACAAATACGTTTTGCAAGAACTCATTTCACAGATCCATACCGAATAAAGTAAAATCACTGCCTATAATAAAGCAAACGAGATCTGATGAAAAGAAAAAGTTTTAAGTTTTGTGAATTTTATACAATATATTTTGATCATATTTCGATCCCCTCCCCCCTCTTCACTCCCTTACTCCACCTGCTCAATTTCATGTACTCCATTACATATTGTTTATTATGTACCTTTTATACATGCTAATGTGTGTATACACATGTACACATGGCTATACACACACATATATATATATATATATATATATATATGCTTTAAGAATAGTTTTTCAGGCTGGAGAGATGGCCTAGCGGTTAAGAGTGCCGACCGCTCTTACAGAAGACCCAGGTTCGATCCCCAGCACACACATGGCGGCCGAGAACCGTCTGAAACTCCAATTCCAGGAGAACTCCAGTTCCAGGGGAATCCGAGACCCTCTTCTGACCTCAGCGGCATTGCACAACACGGGTGCACAAACCTCCATGCAGACAGTACATTCATACACATACAGAAATAAATAAAAATAAAAAAAAGAATAGTTTTTCAGTTTTTCTCCTGGTTTCATTGGCATATAGGAATACATTCGTCACAGTATTGAAGACATTTCACAGACACTTTCCCTGCCCACCCAAATTGCGTCACACACATTTAGTGACTACACTTGCAAATTCAGCATTAATATAGCCAATTCTTTGGCACCTATGTAGATGTATTATAGTCTCTGGGAACAACTTGATTTGCTGTTAATCTGGAACATAACCCACACTTTCCTTGTGACTTATTAGGTGAGAGCAGAATACATATGGCAAGAGAGAGAATGATGAGCTTTACTGAGGGGCAAGTCCTGAACTACTTGTAATAGGTGGCATTGGTGACAGACAGTGAGGGGAAGGAAGAGAGGGCTCTGTCTTCAATTCCTCTTGTATTGCTTGACCACACTTCAAGGGGAAAATCCATTGGGAGAGGGAAATTGCAAGCAAAGCGATAGGGCAGAGCTGTGGGAAAAGACAGAAGTAATTCCACCCTCTTAACAGGGTGCCCCTCAAAAGTTGTCTGTGATGTGCACCCTCCAAAGAAGCATCATATGTTTTCACTTTCCATTTTTAAGAGGCACATTGTGGAGTGGGCTTGGGAATACAGCTCAGTTGGGTAGAATGTTTGCCTTGTATGAAAAAGACTGTTGGGTTCCATCCCCAGCACTGCAAGAAAGCAGGCGTGGTGCTTTCCGGCTTGCGTATGTGAAGACACGAAGATCAGAAGTTCAAGGTCATCCTCGGCCATGTAATAAGTTCAGGGTAACCTAGACTACACGAATCCCTATCTCAGCAAAGAAGCCTGTGGAACGTTCTCTAGTCGTCCCTCGTTTTGACCAACTGTGTCTATGGACGATCTGGTGGCTGGAGTCCTTTAGGATGCTTTGGTAACTTCCAGTGTGGCTATTTCCAAATATAAGAATTTCAAGTTTCTACCAGAGCCTGGGGAAGTGTTATCTGGTCCTGACGGATAGAACGAAGAGCCGAACACATGGCGGTGCTGCCATCTTCATGACCTTCCCGTCTCCCAGCTCAACCCACAGTTTTTCATTCTGACGCTCTCCAATCCGGGCGCATTCCATGGCAATTGCTTCTGGAGCGGAGGGCCTGCCAGGCGCGTAGAACGCCTGTATTTGGAGTGGAGTTGGCTATTGTAATACTTAGTGAATGGAATTTCATTAGGTCCTTATCTGTGTGCAGTGAGGAAAAGAGGTCCTTTTACACAGTGCTTGTAATGGAGTGGAAAATTGCATTTCCCCCTCACCCGAACAGTGCCATTAGCGGGGAGGCAGACGGTCTGCAGAGAGCGGGAAGCCACCTCAGGCAGTGAAGGGCTGACAGCCCGAATGATGGCAGTGCCGAGGGACCCGGAAGATATTAAAATAAAAACAGGTTGTGTTGTTCTTTTTGTCCTGTAGCAGTTCTGCCCCGCAACACAGGGAGTGATTGAATTTGAAGCACAGAGAAAAACATGTTAAGTAAGAAATTGTTTAAATAAAGTTGTTTGAGGTTGAAACTCTGCCCCAGGCACAGAGGCCAATGTAGTTAGCTGCCTTCAACTTACAGATATCCAAGAGGCTCTATGCTGTGTTGTAGTGGGAAAGGTCTGTGGGAAAACTTGAACTATTTGCTTCAAGTCCCTTCTTTGGGCACCCAGATGGGCGCAGCTCCAGCGACTAGTTCTGGGCGTGCAGGGGTCAGTCAGTGGCTTAGATGCCTGGTGTCACTGTCCTTGGAGCCTGAGAATTGCAAGTGACAAGAGCTCTGAGCACATCAACAAAGCCAGAGAAGACCCCTCAGCTCTGAGGAAACTTTTGTGCCAAACGGGGAGAGGGTTCTTTCTCCCAGAAACCGGGTTAGACTCGGTCCCATAGGAAGCCACCACTGTCAGTGTGAAGGAGGTGTTGGTCAATCCCAGGCCAGAGAGAAGACAGAACCTGGCTCTGGTGAACACTATGTACAAAGTGGTACACGTCACAGTGTTCATTGGAACTGTGACTCAATGTGCCTTTTGTGATTGCCCGAGGTCCCTTGTGAAACGATTAACAAGCACCCTCCTAAAACAAGCTGAAGAACCATAAAGCTTCTTCGTATATGAATTGCACAAGATATGCAGAATTGTTCTGAAAAGTGCACCTGTTTCTCATAACCATGAGGAATTTTCTTTCCATTGAGGGGTGAATATCAAAGTGGCGTCCCCTCAGACCTGTCCTGCCACCCTCTACTATAGGCATCTGTTGTGGATGGAATGTGTGTGTTAACCTAAAACTGACACACTGAAATCCTGGCAGTGAGATAGTTTGGGGAATGTGGGGCCTTTGAGAGGTGATTAAGTTATGAGGGTTGTATTGATTATTTTTCTTGTCATTGTGAACAAATATCTGCACCTTATGGGAGGCAGGATTTATTTTGGTTCATGGTTTAAGAGGGTAATGTTCATCACAGCAGGGAATGAATGACGAAGTTCACAGTGGTATTATGACGTATGCTGAACATACAAATACAGTATGAGTACATATATCGTTATAATGAAATTATATGTATATATGTCTAAGTCATTAATGAAGTAACTGGGAATAATGTAAAGTAGGCTCTAAGAGCATTAGAGGAACTAGGTAATTGTAGGTTCATTTGCAAAGAATTTTACCAGGCTGGTGAAGGCACTTTCCACTCAAGCCTTGTGGCCCATGTTCAAACCCTGGAACCTGAAGATTTCAAAGAAAGAACATTTTTTTTTCACATTTGTGGAACTTAGTTTGTTTAGAAAGACATGAACATAGACAGGGAGGCTATTGGGGATAGAAAAGGGGATGAACAAGAGAGGAAAAAAAGAATATAATCCAAGTATGTTATATATACACACGTGTGCATGCATACATACATGTATTTGACTAAACCATCAAATGAATCCTATTTTTTTACAACTAATAAAGGTTATTAGAAATTTTTAACTGTTGTAGTAGGATTGCTAGGTTATGTGTTAGAACTATGACATTGAAACCTCCAGGGATGGTTTTACTGAAACAAAAATCTGCAGTTCACCATATAGCCTCACTATGCCCGGGCTGTGCCAAGGGAGGGAATGACCCATATGGGCAAATGTCTCTGGCAGAATTCAGGAATCCTTGGGAAGACCTGTCACCTGTCTACTGATTCTTGTTTTACTTTGGATAGTTCTCTTGCTGTCTACTGATTCTTGTTTTACTTTGGATAATTCTCTTGCAGGTCTCTGGAAGGACCTATAGACTGAAGTGAGGTTAGTTAGTAGCCATGGACTTCCTGGGACTCAGACACCTTCAGGGTAGTTCTTGTTTAGTAAGAACCTGCTGGCTGTGTTGTAAAGTGACCTTTGCAATCATCCAGTCATCTGCATGTCTTTTTTCACAAGGCACATCCTCCTGGATTTTACTCACCGAAAGTCATTATGGGAATGTCCACTCCTCTCCCCAGCCTCCATCCAAACGTAGGGATCTTGTACTTACTTATCTATCTTAAACTGTTAATTTATTATTATTATTATTATTATTATATTATTATTATTATTATGTGTGTGTGTGCATGTGTGTGCAGAGACATGTGGGTGAAGGTCAAAGGACAGCTTCAGGAAATTGTTTCTTTCCTTCCTTGGTGGTTCCAGGGTGTGAGCTCAAGTTGTTAGACTTGCACAGCAAGCATATCAATCCATTTCATCCCTAAATATCTTTCCTCAACAACTGAATCCCGGCATTGGCATCTGCTTCTTGTAATGAACCAGATTTAGACTATGTGATTCTGATGTGATTCTACGTTGCAGCAAAGTCCCAACCTGAAAGTTACTTAACTACCAATCAAGCTTTTACACACACTGATTGAGTTGTCTCTCTGTGCCAGATTTTATACATAGGCAAAATAAAATAAGGTTGTGAGGTCCCAGATAAGAAAAATACATATGAAGAAAAACATTGTAGAGAGCTTGTCAAATTGCTTCTACCTGTTATCTAAATCACATGATGGATGGCAAGGGTTCCCTATTCCTCTGCCTGGAGTAGTTCAGATAAGCAAGAGTTGGTTGTGTTCCATCAGATGCTGTGAGGTGTGAATGACAAAAAGGAAGGCTAGGTGGTTGTTCAGCCGGGACCTTGGTTTCTGTTGCTTCCTTGGGCTCAGAATCTACCCGATGAGTGATATCTGGATACACATCACTGAAACGGCAGACTGGAGCACTGGTTGTGGATATTTTCAGCTTAAGATTTTGATAATCACTCTAAATTTAATTTTGTGTGAGTCTTAATGTTTTTCTTCTTTTCTTTGATAATGAGTACAGGCTCCATAAATGGGCACAGGGGGCTACTGTCTACTGATTCTTGTTTTACTTTGGATAGTTCTCTTGCAGGTCTCTGGAAGGACCTGTAGACTGAAGTGAGGGTAGTTAGTAGCCATGGACTTCCTGGGACTCGGACACTTTCAGGGTGGTTCTTGTTTAGTAAGAACCTGCTGGCTGTGTTGTAAAGTGACCTTTGCAATCATCCAATCATCTGCATGTCTTTTTTCACAAGGCACATCCTCCTGGATTTTACTTGATGTCCCAGGAATGGCACTGGAGAAACGGAAACTGTCATGGCAAACAGTGATTTGCTGACTTTTTGCTGAGTGTAAGACACTATTATCATAGGACAGGATGCAGAGATAAGAGGAGGAACTCACTGTGTTGGAGGAGGCAAGAGCTGTCCATAGGACACAAAGTTCCCTGGATGAGGAAACATATGCAGGATGTCCAACAATGTGCAGATTGCTGACAGTCCTGTCTCCGTGTAATCAGCATGGACACAGGAGAGCGAGACAGGTGTTTAGTAAGAACTGTTGGTCATGATTTAATCCTAGATAGATAAATACAGTCTGGATTGCAGCAGGAGTGAAGTGTTGAACGCTGTGAGGATGGGAGACTTCAAAGCAAAGCATCAAAAGACCACACAAGCTTGTTCTTTGGTGAGAGGGAGAGTTGGGGATACTCAGGCTAGAATAAGAATATTGCATTCATTTTCTTCGATAGCTGCTCCACCAGCATCCAACCTTGGGTGATTTGTCCTTGGCATTGACTTAGATGATTGTACGCAGCTGAAGACTCAGTCTGATCTAACTAAGAAGATTTGTGTTTCCTCTGAACTCCAGCAAAGCACCACAGAGCAAGGAGGGACGTTTGCTCCTTTAAAAATCCATTAAGCAATTCCCATTGATTCAATGGTCCCCACACAGAGGGAGACTAAACTGTTCGGTGGCTCCGAATCAAAATCTCAAATGTAGAATGAGAAGGGATTGGGAGTCTGTCTATAAATGCTATGAGAACAGAGCTCCTTGGGTAGAACTCTACCTATAGTTTCCCCAAAAGCAGACAAAATCTGGGGGGGGGGGATGAGTAAACACCATTAAGATATTTCTTCTTGGCTTAAATTAGAAAAATTACTTACAGAAGCAAAAAAAAAAAAAAAAAAAAAAAAAACTCAATTAAAGCAACCAGCCTGATTTTATTTTTTGCCGTTCAGAAGTGGGGAAGAAAGCATGAGAGAAATAAATATATATTTAAGGGTGACACCATCTTGGCATTTCCAGGCATTCTTTTCTAAATATATTCTTTATCTGAGCTGTCTCCCAATACTTTTAATATAATTAAAAGCACATAATGAGTGCCAGACTTGTCAATTTCAACAACAAAGTACTGAAATTTGCAGTGAAACCGAGAGATCCATCTCCCACACATTGTAATGAATAGGTTCATAAAAGGAAAATAGTTTAATTACATTTTAGTTCATGGATTGTTAATAGGCTGGAGTATCTAAATTGAATAATGTGATTCTGGTAATAATTATGTGTAAATGAACTTGTTTAAATGATATTTTACAGCTTCTTTATAAAATTACAGCCAGAGGCAATCCGGTGATAGACAGACAAAGGCCATGCAAAAATTATCATAAACTATTAGCTTGTTTGCAAAGGGTTTTATGTTAATCTTTTAGTACTTAAAGCAATCTGCAATTAACATATCATGGGGAGCTGCCTCGCAGCAAAGGCATGCAAATTGAAGTGCTTAGATAAAAAGCCATTCATGTTGGGGGTAAGAGAAAAAAAGAGAGAGAGAGAGAAAGAAAAAAGGGAAAAAAATCAAGGAAAAAAGGTGATGAGGTACTAGAAGGGTGCTGGTTTTATATCTGAGATTAAGGAAGTGTAATGACTGTATTATCTAACTATGGCTGTAATTAAAGCTTTTCGCCTGTACGCATGACAATAGATACCGCATTGATTTCGGTGTTTTAATTGTGAAAGTCATTTTATTTCAGGGCAGAAGATATGAATAGCCTGAATCAAAGGGCTAGAAGATTGCTTTGTTGATAACACTTGTTCAACAGCTGCCTGGCTGCTTAATACACAAGGCTGGAGAAGGCAGGGGGACCTGGAGGTGCTGGGGGAAGAGCTGGTCCTCCTGCTGATTTCTGTCCTTTTATGAAAAAAAAAAAAAAAAGGCAGGGAGCAGGGTACTAGCTGTCAGCAAACAGGCTTTTCAAACCTCACTGATGTTTTCCCTCCCCAACTTTGCAGAACAAAAGAAGTAGTCAAGGGCCTTGAACTAACTCCATGGCTGCCCCTTTAAAGCAAAGCAAGTGCGGTTTATGCCAACTCCTAAAACCATCCTTCCCGGTGGGGCTAGCACCTCGCTAATGGAGAACAAAAGTCTCTCAATGGCTGTGGCAGTTATTATCACACGCAGCCTCCCCACAGACACAGTTGGCTGGGGAGAGATTGGGTTATTTACATTAAGGGCATATCCACAAAATCTCGCACCCAGTTAGTTTGCGATTAGGGGTTCCTTTTCAGTGTCCATACACAAACTGCAGGAGAGGAATGGAGTTGGGGCAGGGGAACATATACAGTTCTGGAGCAAAGGAAATTCCAGTGGGAACTGTAGGAAGGAGCTCAGCGTGGGCTTTGCAAGAGTATCACATTCCTGGGTGTTTCTTTGCTGACAGTTCAAAGCAAATAGTGGTATTAGCCATTGATTTATCTCTCCTTTGCTTCTAGTCATACTGAATGGCACAATTAAAAGTATGACAACACTGATTAATAGTGGACTTGGTTTGCGGAAAATGTGTCTTTTTAAGTAACAGGGTTTGAATTAACCAGATACCAAAATGTTACAAAGGCAAAAGCAATAATATCAATAATGCTAGCTATCATAATAGCAATAATCAATAGCAATAGTCATTTACGGAGTGCTGCAGTGGCCAATCTTAAATTTGTTGCTGATTTGTCCTAACAGTCTCAAGAAAGTTTTTGGAATGCTCTCCACTTAAGGAAATTGAAGTTGGGTTAGAACCTACAGCAGCAGGTTATAGCCCACAGCAGCAGGTTACAGCCCACAGCAGCAGGTTACAGCCCACAGCAGCAGGTTACAGCCCACAGAAGTGGGTTAGAACCCAGCACTCTCCTTGGATCCTCTCAGTCTGACAAAGTTCCAGGAATTCTTTATCTGACTGGTGTTTTTCAGATGCACAAAATAAAATATCTTGGATAACAAAGCAAATTTATCTTGCTAAATATCTTGATACTGAGAAATTTATAAATAATTTGATTCATGGAGCCAGGTGTGGTGGTATACAACTGTAATCATAGCATGTGGAAGGCTGAAGCAGGAGGATTGCTGTGAGTTCAAAACCATCTAATGGCCGCATAGTGAGTTTAGGACAGTGTAGGCTCTATAGAGGACCCTGACTAAAAAAGAAGAAAAGAAAAAGAATAGAGCAAGGAAGGAAGGGAATGGAGGGAAGGAACAGGAAGGGAAAATGGAGGGAGGGAATGAGGAAGAGAGGGAGAGAGGGAGGAAGGAAGGAAGGAAAGAATGAAGGAAGGAAAGAAGGAAGGTTGAAGAGAGAGGAGGGGAGGTGAAGAAGGGAAGGGGAGTGGAGGGGAGGAAAGGGAGAGGGAAGGGAAGGGAAGGGAAGAAGGGAAGGGAAGTGGAGGGGAGGGAAGGGAGAGGGAAGGGAAGGAAGGAAGGTCAAAGTCGTTCATGGGCTTCTTTGTTGATACATAAAATCAAGTCTAACAGATACTATTAATTTCAAAATATTGAAGAGCATAAGCAGTATTTCAAGACTCCTATAATAATCTCATATGAAAATATCTGATGTTTATTGATGGTGAAGTCACAGATACTTATATAACTCTGGAGACTATATTGCTTACATTTCTAATAAGAGAAAAATATCAATATCCCTTGGAAGTTAATGAGGCTAAAGACACATTTTTGTCTTTCATACAACAGGTACTATATATTGTACATAAATCTGCATACATGTATAAATATGTATTTTGATATCAAATGTTTCCAGATTAAAGTTTACTCTGAATTCTATTGGCATATATGTCTTAGGGGTGATAGTGTTTCAGAGTTGAAAATCAGTGGTGAAGTGTGTCTATTTCTATACAGTAATTTTATATTGATGGCATGACTCTGGTTCAGCTACTTTTACATGTTCATCTGTCTTCTCTATGCTCATGCCTTCTCACCAGTGTTCTTTTCTCTCCCTCTCTCAGGGTCTCATGTAGCCTAGGCTGTCCTCAGACTCCCCTCTCTTGCTCTTTCTCCCTCTGTCTCTCTGTCTTTGTCTCTGTCAGGCCAATCTCTGTGAGACTGAGGCCAGCCTTGTCTACATAGCAAGTTCCAGTCCAGCTGGGGCTACAGGAAGACCCCAAAAAGATAAAAGTAATAAAAAAAGAATGATGGTAGTGATCCCATCCTCCCATCCTCCCATCCTCCCATCCATCCTCCCATCCATCCATCTATCCATCCATCCTCCCATCCATATATCCTTCCATCCATCCACCCTCTCATCCATCCATCTATCCATCCATCCATCCACCCTCCCATCCATCCATCCATCCATCCATCCATCCATCCATCCTCCCATCCATCCTCCCATCCACCCATCCTCCCATCCATCTACCCTCCCACCCATCCTCCCATCCATCCACCCTCCCATCCATCCATCCATCCATCCATCCATCCATCCATCCTCCCATCCATCCTCCCATCCATCCATCCACCCTCCCACCCATCCTCCCATCCATCCATCCACCCACCCATCCATCCACCCCCCAATCCATCCACCCATCCATCCATCCACCCTCCCACCCATCCTCCCATCCTCCCATCCATCCATCCATCCATCCATCCATCCATCCATCCATCCATCCTCCCATCCTCCCATCCATCCATCCACCCTCCCACCCATCCTCCCATCCATCCATCCATCCATCCACCCACCCTCCCACCCATCCTCCCATCCTCCCATCCATCCTCCCATCCTCCCATCCATCCATCCATCCATCCTCCCATCCATCCATCCTCCCATCCATCCTCCCATCTACCCATCCATCCTCCCATCCATCCACCCACCCATCCATCCATCCATCCATCCATCCATCCATCCATCCATCCACCCTCCCATCCACCTATCCATCCTGCCCATCCATCCTGCCCATCCATCCATCCATCCATCCATCCTGCCTATCCTCCCTCTATCCTCCCATCTTTTTCCATCCTTGTCCTCTGCTGGAAGAACCCTACTGAAGGCTCTACACATACTGCACACAGACTGACTTTTCACATTGCCACAATGGTCATCCTATGCAGCAACTCTGGTCAGGTGCTAGGACCTGGAGGGGTGAGCTGGTCCAGCCATATCAACTCCACAGCAGTCAGTGTAGACACATTTTCCTGCTGCAACCTCTCTTTGCCAGCACACAATTTCTAGGCACTTCCAAGCAAGTCTTAAACTCTAAGCTCTATGAATAAGGTTCATAGGCCACTCCCTAGATAGCCACTAGATCCATGGGACCAGCTTTCAACAGTCAGCTGCCAGCTTGGGTTCCAAGGGCTGAGATCTTGTTTGGTTTGCTTTCCTCCTTCCTTCTTCCTGATCTTACCCCTTCCTTTCAGCATTGTGTTTACACTGCATCCCACACTAAGATTCTCTAACAAAGGAAGGTCATTTTCCCTTTTAAAACTGTATGCTGTGCTATTACCCTGAGTCCAGCAATTAAGAGTACCTTAGGGTTTTCTTTATATATTTTGCATGTGTGTATGGTATTTGTGCAAGTGTGTATGCACACATGCATTCATGTGTGCTGTGCGTGGGGGCCAGAGGGTGATGTCAGGTATTATCCTTCAGTCCGTCTCTACTTTATTTCCCAGTGTGGGGTCTGTCAGTGACCATGGAGCTCTCCGATTCAGATGGTCTAGTTAGCCAGCTCGCACTGGGCATCTCTGTCTCTGCCTCCTGAATCCTAGGCTTACAGGTCTCCCACCATACTTTTATCCGAGCTCTGGGGATTTGAACTCTAGTCCTCATGCGTGCAAGGCAAGTACTTTATCCACTGGACCATCTCCCCAGCGTTGCTGCCAACAATCCCGTAGTATTTTTTAATCCCCAGTCTGCCATGTCACTTCCCCCGTTGTCTCAAAATGGTCTTTTTGCATTGAAGTGTTTTTATATTCTGGGTCCAAATAAAGTCCACATGTTTTGTTCAGTCGCTGTGGGTGCTTGATCACTTACACTGTCTAACAGATTCTTTTCACTTCTTCCAATACTCCTTTCAATGTCTGTCCTCTGTCGCTCTCACTCTATCATGTTTGGGGAGGAAGGGAGTCATTGTCCTGGAGAAAGTCCCTCTTCTGATGTTGCCTGCTGGTTTCTTTGTACTTGCATAACCTGTAGAAAGATCAAGTTTGTTTAGATTTGAATTTATTTTTTTTTGCATGTGGTTCTGTATATTGTCAGTTGTATCACAGCATAAGACATATGATCACTAATAATTATAATAATTATAATTATGAGAAATAATGGGTTAATAAACAATATGGTAATTATGTCTCTAAATTCAAACACACACACATACATATATATATATATATGCACACATAGAGCAAAACTTTATATTGTATACCTCAAATATATATGATTTTGTTTTTTAATTATGCTTCAATATAGCTAGAAAGTAGAAATAGAACCAGAACAGAAATAGGCAATCTGTAGACTCAGTTAGAGTCAGCCTGATTTTCCATTGTCAAGTTCCTGACCTACCTCATGCCTGAGCCTATTTGGATGCTGGCCATGTCTGTCTATTGCTTCATGGCAGGGTACATAGTGGAGGTATTCTACCCTTGTCTTCTTTCTTATTTGTATGTTCTGAAATTCCTTCATTAAACAGAATTTTTTGTTGTGGTTGAACAGTTTTTTTAAATTTTTATTTTATTGTATTTGTGTATGAATGTACTGTCTGCATGTAGGTTTGTGCACCCGTGTCCTGCAATGCCTCAGAGGTCAGAAGAGGGTGTCATATTCCCCTGGAACTGGAGTTCAAGATGGCTCTCAGCTGCCATGTGAGTGCTGGGGATCGAACCCAGGTCCTCTTGCAAGAACAGTCGGCGCTCTTAACCACTAGGCCATCTCTCCAGCCCCTAAACAGAATTTTATACAGCAATAGTTTTAACATTGTTTTCTAACAGAAAAATATTTCATTTAGAGTAAATCTTGTAAAAATTGAATGTAGGGAACCTGAATGTGAAATGATGCTGGGTGGGTGGGTGAGAGACTGAGGGGCCCCAGGCTGCCCTTCATCTTCTAGTCGAAGTCAGAGGAGCACTGGGGAATCTGGTCGTGGAGTTGGGAAGCACCCTGCTGAAGGACACCAGCACTGAACCCTTCCCTCATCTAGCTTACAGTGTGGCATCATGAGTAACGACAAGTCTCTAATGCCAGTGATACTTGCCACCTACCAACCTTGCGACCTTGCAGCTGTTAGTTCTAGTCAAATGTCTGTTTCTGCATCTACACGGTGGGAAGACAGTTGGGATGGCCCAATGTACTATTGTCTACAAATTGTTTCGAGCAAAGCCTGCCACCTGACCAGGTTTGATCAATGGTAGGCTTATAATAATTTAAGCTATTGATTTCCCAGGCTCTCTGTAATAAAATATCCCAGTATTAATGGCTTAAGACAATGACAATGAATTTTATTTTCAGAAGTTGAAAAGTATTAGCAGGCCCATGTAACTTAGAAGACTCCATATAAGTCTTATGCAGCCTGTAGTGCTTTTTTTTTTTTTTTGGTCTTTTCGAGACAGGGTCTCCCTGTAGCCCCAGCTGTCCTGGAACTCACTCTGTAGACCAGGCTGGCCTTGAACTCACAAAGATCTGCCTGCCTCTGCCTCCCAAGTGCTAGGATTAAAGGCGTGCGCCACCACGCCCAGCTGCCTGTAGTGCTTTTTATTCCTTGCCTGACCCAATCACCATGCCTCTGTCTGATTTTCTTCTCACACGCCCATCTTCTCCCTGGCTGTCTTCTCGGATGGCACTATTTGGTGCCTTCTCAACATCCTCTAATAAAGGATACTTATCAAGGGCTGGGGAGCTAGCTCATATATTAAATGCCTGCCAGGTAGTCATGATGACCTGAGTTCGATCCCCAGAGCCCACCAGATAAAGCCAGCCAGGGCCATACATACCTAGAATCTCAAAATCTCAACAATTGGAAAGTGGAGACAGGCTTTCTCTGGGGCTAGCCTTCTTGACAAGCTCCAGGTGAGTAAGAAACACTGCCTTAAAAACTAAGGGGGAACCTGCCTGTGGAATGATCCAGAGGCTGTCCCCTGGCTTCCACAGGTACCCACACATCTGTGTACCCACATTCACACACACATGAATATGTACACAACTGGCAAGGACACATGCCACACTGGGTCAAGGGCTAGTCCTCCAGTATGACCCTATCCTAAAACATTACATCTATAATAAGTCTATTTCCAAATAAGTTCAAAGTATGAAAGACTAGTTTAGGATGCCAGCCTGTCTTTTAGGGGGATACAATTCAGCCTGCAATAATAAGGGGACCTTGCAGCACCGAGTTGTACCTCTTACTGAGCATGGGGCACTTTGTATTTAGTGTCTCATGAGAGACAAGAGCCTATGCCCTTTGACGACCGACCCACAGATGTCTGTGCTCTGCAGTACCGCGTGAAAGGAAGAGAACAAGCAAATGCTGAGTCCTTCCTCTGCAGAGAGGTTGGGAGCAGGAAACAGCCAGAACATATCTAAGTAGCAACAGACACGCAGCTTAGAGAAGCATCCGCTTCTCTAAGGGGGATGAGCCCATCCGCCCTTCACAACATCGTAGCCAATCCGATGTTGGCAGGCACCCAGGGTCCTCCCATCTCTATTAGGGTGAGCCTCGGAGCAAGCTGTTTATTTATCAATTCTTAATTGAGTTGATGTTTACTCATGATTGCAAGCAGATGATTAATTTATTGCCGAGTTCGAGGAGTCAGATAGTGAGGAGATCATTATCAAGAGAAATTATAATAGAGTTTTCTGTACTCAGGGGTCTGGTAATAAAGGATTGACTGATATAATTAGATGGGGCTTGGTAACAAATACTATTAGATTATGTCTGAATCTTATTTAAATGTATTGGCCTTTTATCTTAAACTTATTAGTGAGTGGCTATAGGTTAAGTTGACACCTTCTAGCTCTTTTGCTGCTGCGAAAGGAGAGCTGGGCTATGGAGGGAATGAACCATTTTAATAGTTAGACAAGGTTAGGGATAGTTATCCCCCACTGCTTATTACGGAAAAACCAGGATGTAGGAGGATCCTAAATTTCAATTGTGTCATGGGCCACTGCCATGACTGGGAAATCCAGGGCTTTGTCTCTCTGTAATAAGTGGCTTTGTCTCTTTTGGAACCTTTTTTATGGCTGGAGCCTTTCTTGAGAAAGTAGATAAAGGAAAGCTCTAGAAATAATATGACATTGTGATGAGAAAGGGATGTATGGAATAAGACAGAGTTTAGTTAGAATTAGTTGTGATGAATTGAGGAGAGGTCCTCTGTAGGAATCATCCCCATCCTTATCCTGGATCCTCAGGATGTGACTTTATTTGGAAAGATGGGTCTTTGCAGATGTAATAAAGGACCATAGATTAGCATCATCCTGAGTTAAGCAGGTAGCCCCTTTATTCAATGACAGGTATTCTTGTAAGTAAGAGGTACCCAGAGGAGAGAGAAGTAGAGAAGAAGAGGTCCTGGGAAGATAGAGACAGAGAATGGAAGGAAGCCCCTGTAGGCCAGCAGAACAGAAAGATAAGACGGAAGTTGCCCCTGGAGCCACTGGCAGGGAACAGAGCTCTGCCTATACCTGGTTGCAAATATTGTCCTGCCAAGATTTGATTAAAGGCATTTTAGTTTGCTTTAAGCTACTGAGTTTTTTGCTTTGATACCACAGTCCTAGGCGTTAGGCCATACACCAGTCACAGGTCTGGGGATAGACTTCAGTGGTGGAACATACTGAGACCCTGAACTCCTTCCTCCATTTTGTAGAAAGCAAAACAGAAGCATAAACACCACCGCCAACAACACAATGCCAGTTATACAACAATTTCCTTCTATGTCTCTGGGCAAGTCTTTTACTATTTCTAAGCCCATTTTTCCATCTGTAAAATTTTGGTTCTGATACACATCTCTCAGCATTGTGAGGATTGGATTTCCTAAGTTACGGAAACCTGCTGAGCTCAGTGCCTGGTGCATGATCGACACGTAACAGGCATCAGAAGCTTTCTTCCATCGTCACCTCCCACCCTTTTCCCCACATGATGTTTCAAGTTAGTTGAAGTCTCTTTCATCTTCTACGCCTCCTGAAGTGTCTGCAAAGGCAGCAGCCCTCCCCTGAAGAATGTTCCGTTCTTCAGGAGCTGTTCTTACCGGCTGTCACATTAGAGGAGGAGGAGGCATGGTACAGCTGGTGTTTTTAAGACAGTTGGGTAAGAGCCATGTCGATGTTGATTCTTTTTTTGCAATGTAGTTCATAGAATGCGGTCCTACGGTGAAGCAGCTCAAGTCTCTGCTGGAGCCACAGCACGGCTGGCCAGCTGGGGTCTGTTAATGTCACATAAGGGAGTCTTAATGTACATTCTCAGTCACAGAGAAGAGACAGAATGCAGGAAAGCAGTGTATGAGATACTGCGGGCCACAAGAGGAAGGTGATGTCCAAGACTTCTCACTCAGTGTCTTCCACTCATTGATTTTAGCCCTTAAGGGCCATAGCTGTGTGCATCCAACCCCACACAGGCTGGGGATGTCAGTCCATGGAATTTAGAATGTGATCAACTTAAGTGTGTTCAGAAGCGTGTGTTTTTGTGAGGTATCAGAAAAAGGAGACATTTACAAAAACACCAGCCTGGGAATGGGCTTCACTTCTGTTCTTGCTTCCCTATGTGATGCTGGGCCGCCATTTATCTTCTTAGAGATATCATCATTACTACAAGGTGGTTGGAACAGTATATCTCAGCACCAGCCTTCCACAGCCCCAGGGAGGCCCAGCCGATCCTTGTGAGGTCGGACGGTGGGCCTATCTAGCCCACAGCTTTGGTCTGGTATGCTTCTTGAAGGTAGGAGAATTATTATACAAGGAGGCAACAAGAGAAGGTACTAATGGATGCTCTCTTTTATGCACCATGTAGGCCTCTGAATTGTCACCAAGGGGAGAGTCAGAGACTTCCTAAAGACCCTGAGACTTCCACTACCTGGTCTTCTGAGGTGCCTACCTTGTTAATGCTTCTGTCACCTCTAGATGGTACTGGGAAGTCACAACCTGGGTGTTAATGGATAGAGAGGCCCCTGGGCTCGTGACAGTCTTGTTTTTGTGGGTTTTTTTGTTTTTTAATTTTATTTATTTCTGTATGTGTATGAATGTACTGTCTGCATGCAGGTCTGTGCACCCGTGTCGTGTAATGCTGCAGAGGTCAGAAGAGGGTCTCGGATTCCCCTGGAACTGGAGTTCTCCTGGAATTGGAGTTTCAGACGGTTCTTGGCCGCCATGTGGGTGCTGGGGATCGAACCCGGGTCCTCTGCAAGAGCGGTCGGCGCTCTTAACCGCTAGGCCATCTCTCCAGCCCGACAGTCTTGTTTTTAAGGTGCTAGAATTCTGCTACCATCATGAAATGCCCAAGATAATTAACTTTTAAAGAGGAAAGGTTTGTTTTGGCTTATAGTCTTTTTTATTTAAAATATTTTTGATTGTTTATTTTATGTGTATGTGTGTTCTGTCTGCCTGTATGTAAGTCCACCCATGGCATGCAGTGCCCATGGAGGCCAGAAGAGGGCGTTGGAGTCCTTGGAACTAGAGTTATGAATGGTTGTTAGCTGCCATGTGGGTTCTGGGGACTGAACCTGTGTCCACCAGTTCTTTGAACAACTGAGCCATCTTCCCTGCCCTGTTGGCTCACAGTTTGGGAGGTTCAAGTCCATGCAGGATTGCCTGATTGCTTTGGTCCTATGAGCAGGAGAATGTACTGAAGACAAATGGTTTCTCATGATCCCCTTGAGGACACTTGCCTGGTAGTTTAAGAGCTTCCTCCTAGGCCTCCCTCACCTCCCAAAGGCTCGATCATTCCCCCAGGGACCAAGCCTTGACCATATAGGCCTTCAGGAAATGCTCAACATTCAGACCCTGGCATAAGCTCAGTAGAATTTGCCTCAAGGCCATTGGGCTCCCTCTCCCTGCCTCTTCCATTTGCACCGGTCCAGGTTTCCTCATCTCCCCTAACACCAATGAGTGAGAAGGAAAGGCAAAGAAATAAGCCTTACTGAGTGCCCTTGAGGACCTAATCCTCTCATATGAAGGCTTATGGGGTAAGCCACTTATGGGGTAACCACTGCACCCACATTTCACACAGCCTCAGGACTGAAGGTGCTCCCTGGATTGCTGGAATCACTTACCACTAAGGAGTAATTGAGTCAGGAACTGAGCACACGTCTGCCTCAAGACCAAAGGCTTTCTTTCTTCATCTTTCATTCTACCAATCCCTCTGGGTGTGCATTGTATATAATGCACTGGGGTGATGTGGAGAGCTGGTAGGGGTGTGAGAGAAATGAATGTGTATGACCCTTGCTCTTGAACTTAGCATCTAATCACCAAATGCCAGTAATGCAAAAGGAATACCCAAGACAAGTGAGCAAGTTTATCACCAACATAGAGATATGACAACAGCTAACGCTCAGTGCACAGTGACTGTGTCCCATGTAATAAGGACTATATAATCTTTGTCTTAGTTATCACCATCACCATGGGTCCTTATTCTACAGATGAGGAAACTGAGGCACAGAGAGTTTGGAAAGTTTGAGTAAAGTCTATACACAGTATTTGGGTTTCTGAGGGTGGAGCCAAGATTCACCCGCAGACCCCTTGACTTTGCAGCTTTTGGGCTGATGTCATTATCCACCAAGTAAGGAAACTCCGGGACCACTGGAGGCTCACTTCAAGGATACACAGGTTTGTTGTGAAGTACTCCCGGTGGCTGCACAAAGGAAGGGGAACTCAAAAGCCCACTATAGAAAGAAGCAGGCGGATCTCTGTGAGTTCAAGGCCAGCCTGGTCTATAGAGTGAGTTCCAGGATAACTAGGGCTACAGGCAGACCCTGTCTCGAAAAGACCAAAATAAAAGAGCCCTGTGCCACATCAAAAAGGATGTTTGCCATGATGCCATCGCAACCAGTGTGGGTGGGACCTTAGAGTAGCTTCCAGACTTTTCTGACATTTCTAACCTCTCCACTCTTAGGTAATAGCTGATTTTTTTTCCCAGCCTTCATTTTAATCTCCAGAGAATATGCTTTGAAATGACAGGGCCCCTTGAAGATATTTTAGGAACACATCTGCAGAGGAAGTAGTGGTTGGAACAAGGGAAGAAAGATATCCCTGCCAGTCCACAGTGGATCATGGATCAGTGATGTGATCTGAAGGTGCTGGGTCCTGTAGCCTTTCCCAAAGCCCAGATAGGAATCATAGCAGCTGAATTACAGTCTTGGGTTGGCCCATCTGACACTGTGTGTACGAAGCAAGAACTTTGTCATCTGCAATGTCCCTGGAATGGGGTGTATAGAATCGAAGCATGACGGCTTTATGGAAGGGGTTGGTGCTGTACGCTGTTCTTTGCTTGGCACACTGGCGCTGCTAGTCCTGATGATCAGATAGACTGACTGAACCCATCCGTTATAAGGATGGGTACAGCTGAGGTATAAGGGGTGAAAGAAGTGACAGACTGCCAACAGCAGAGGCATGGGAGCACATATTGTATTCGGATCAGTTGCCAGCATAGTTCAAATAAAAATGATCAGAGTCTGTGCCACTCACAGGAGCATGCATCTCCAGGATACCTGTCCAACACTTGGCAGCTTCTCTTGTTCAAGTTGGCACCTGTCTCATCTCCTGTTTCTCTCTCTGCCTGTCTCTCTGTCTCTGTCTCTCTCTTCCCAGCCTCACTATCCCCCTCTACCTTGCTTCCCATTATCCTGCAGTAGTTTAACCCTGCAAGGTGACAGCTAAGGAAACTGAGTTGGAGAGAACAGACTTAACCCGAGTGTCTTATGTAGATGGCGCTTGCTCAGTGAGAACACCAGCACATTTTTCTGGTTTCTAGTTTGATGTTTCCTCATTAAGATACGTTAAAAGCTTGATTACCCTGTCCTTAAGGGAAGAAAAGGAAGCCTTAGGACTCTGAATTTGAGTTTGGATTTGAGGTGATATGTTTAACATTGGGTGAGCTAAGTTGGCTCTTGATCATGAAACTCTCAGGGCAGCCTTGAAGTCCTTTCAGAGTCTAGAGTGACAATAACAACCCAACACAACTACTGTTTGGAGTGTATTCCCTATCCTTTCAGGATATTTAGGAGGGAATAAAGCTAGTCTTCTCTAGCTAGAAAACCTATATCAAGGGTTATTCCCTAACGTGAGAGATTATTTAAAATGGACACACTAGCCCTTACTACATGCCTGCATCTCTGCAGTGTGACTGTAATAGTCCTCTTATTATGAGTGAAATTTCTCTAGTCACCTGTTGGACTCTAAGCTTGACCTCGTGACTTGGCTTTCTCAGTTGGGAGTTAGCAAGTCTGACTGGAAGCAGTATAGAAAGCGTTTGTGTGTCGGGCCCTGTATTCCCTCCTAACACCTTGAGCCTATGCAGAGGATTGCGTGCCTCACCCAGACCAACCAGACCACAGCCCATCTGTCACCAAAAGACATATGAATCATCTCAGATGAACTGGCCACCTCAGTAGTGCTCACCCCAAATTTCTGATGGAAGGAATCACGAGAGAATACAAATGGCTTTTTGTTGTATGTTACTTGGTTTTGGGAACTTTTGTTACAAAGCAATAGGTAACTGGTACATCTTCAAAATTTTTTTTTAAATTTTCTTCTTTATTAGCTTGATTTTACAGAAGTTCTTCAATAACAATTTGAGTCTAGGCTTTTTTCTTTTTTTATATAAGAGTATGCTATTCTTTTTTTACTATAATATTTTTTAAGGGATTCACAATATAAGAGCACAGTTGTTTTCAGATCACATTGATGTTGCTCAGTTTGCCATACAATTATGTAATTGGTGTTAGCATCCATAGATGAGGGATACCATTCATCGTTTATTTTACTGGGACTGTGTTACTTCACTCAGCATGGTATCTTCTAGCTCCAGCCATTTACCTGCAAAGCTCACGATGTCATCTTTCTTTACCGCTGCATAGAACTCCATTGTGTACATGTACCACATTTTCTATATCCACTCGTCAGTTGAGGGGTACTTGGGTTGGTTCTAGCTCCTTGCTATTGTGAAGAGAGCTGCAATAAACAATAGGCTTTTTTTTTTACATTTATTTTGGTCTGGGAGGTGAGGGGTGGGAACTTTTGGATTTTTTTCTATTAACCTATTTTTTCTATTAACCTATTTTTTTAACCTCAGGCTTATTTTTGTAATTTTTTAAATTTTATTTATTTATTTATTTTTAATTTTTAATTTATTTCTGTATGTGTATGTATATATGTATGAATGTACTGTGTGCATGTAGGTTTGTGCACCCATGTCGTGCAATGCTGCGGAGGTCAGAAGAGGGTGTCGGATTCCCCTGGAACTGGAGTTCTCCTGGAATTGGAGTTTCATACGGTTCTTGGCCGCCATGTGGGTGCTGGAGATCGAACCCGGGTCCTCTGTAAGAGCAGTCGGTGTTCTTAACCGCTAAGCCATCTCTCCAGCCCCCTTAAAAAAATTTTTTTTTAAATAACCTTCAGGCTTATTTTAATTTCCTTCCATTTCTGCCTGGTAATTGTACACTGCATTCAGTTGTCCTTAAAATTGAACTTCGTACTTGTACTTGCATTAATTATTTTTCTTATTGCTATCTCCCAACACCTGACAAAAGCAGTTTAGAAGAGGAAAGATCTTTTTTGGCTCACAGATGAAGAGGACACAGTCCATTGTGGTAGAGAAGTTATGGCAGAGTTCACAGTGCCTGGAGCTCCCAGCTGCACATTCCTCACATCTTCGTTGACCAGGAAGCAGAAAGGAGGCAGAGCTGCACGATAGCTCCAAGTTCTGCTCCTATAGCCGTGCACCTGCTAAGGAGGCCCCATATCTAAGAGGTCTCACAATCTTGGTTTCAAATGCATTCTCAGACACTTTCCTGCTTGACTCAAAGGGGCTGCCCTTGTAAGTTGTTTCTTGGGATCCTTTTTCAACTAGAATCCAGATAAAATGAAGCATGCTGTTCACCCACTGGGAAGTACTAGTGAGCTGTTAGTAGTAAGCAGAAACCAGAGAGAAGCTGGGTTTTTCTTTCCACGTCTCCCTGCCTCTAATGGCGGCAGTAGCTCTGCGTCATCTGTGTCGTATCTCTCAAGGGAAGCCTATTCTAGCTATGGCCCCAGCTCCCCATTTCCCTCTACAGCTCAAGGTGCTGAGGCTTCTAACTCAGGTGCTCAGGTTTACACACGAGGCACTTTACTAACTAAGCTCTCTCCCCAGTCCCTGTGAAGACTTTTGTTTTTAATTTGTCTTTATTTATTTTTATTTTATGTATGAGTATATTTTATGTACATGCAATTTATGTATGAGTGCAATACCCTCCTGTAAATAAGTGCACCTGTGTCATGCAATGTCCACAGAGGACAGAAGAGGGTTTTGGATCCCCTGGAACTGGAGTCGTGGATGGTTGTTAGCCACATATGGGTGTGAGATTAGATCCCAGGTCTTCTGCAAGAAGAGCCAGTGTTCCTAACTGCTTGAGCCATCTCTCTATCCCCAAAGACATTTTAAAATTTATATTCTCCCAGAGAAGGCGTGAGCATACTGTCATGTAGTGGCTGTCCTTCGTGATCCAGGAAACATCTGAGCATTCTCAGGAGAGTCCTTTCAACAAGGAATTATCTGCTGCAAAACATCAGTAGTGGAAAGCTGAAATACATTGGTCTAGGAATTTTTTTCATGTCAGTTGGAGTTCTTTGACATATCTAGGTACTACTTTGACCCATCCTAAACCCTTTCCTCAGGAGAAGTTCCCTTCAGAGTCCTTAAAATGTCTTTTTACTCTCTAAATGATGTCTCTTCAGGTATGAACAGAGACTCATTTCCGAATTTACATTTTTGTAACCAATTTCTTCTGTTTCTATTTGCCAAATAGTAAGTAGGTTGAATCCCTGTGGGAAAGACCTAGGTCAAGGAGGAAGTCTGACCTCACAGAGCTGAATTTTCAGAAACAATGAGCTCAGCTTAGTTTCTACCTATGTAACATAAAGATGGCCGCCCAATCTCAAAAACCCTTGAGAATTCTGTTTCTAAAGTTACGACCGGAAAAGGGCCATCTCTACTCTAGCTGATGGCCCTCACAGAATAGTGTTATCCTTGGCTTGGGAACAGAGTGAGCACGTGTAGATGGGCCGCAGTGTTTAATAGGACATTGGCTATAATTTTTCATGCCATGCCACCCAGTCAGAGAAGCTCCAGGAAATGAAGCATGAAATGCCTTTCTTATCATCAACATTTGATGAGAAAATGCTGTTCTGGCATCGTTGTCTAAGCAGAAGAAAACTCTAGACATGTTCCTTACAGCCTAGAGCTCTATCCACAAGATCAGATTTGTTTTTCTCACCCCAAATTTATAGTCGGTTAAAAGGAAGCATATCCTGTTTGCTATTTACATCAGCAGCAGAGTGAGGTGGAGAATGATTTAGTGAGTTTCTTTTTCTTGAGACTTGCTCAAGCCACTTTATGACTTAGGAAAACTTCTCATCTATGCCTCCCTAATTTTATGAGTAAATGCCTTCTTTCTGTTCTTCTTTTCCCCACTGAGTTTCCTTGGCTGACCCATGGACCAATTATGAGCACTCCTGAGCATAGCTGGGTCCTCTAAGACGAGTATAGCTGTAAAAATATTGACCCCAGAAAATGAGGCTCAATTCTGTGGCCTAGGGTGAAGTCCTGGGTTAAGATCCTGTCAAAATGAAGGTCCAACTTGAAGTGAAAGTGCCAGGACTTGATCTTACCTTCCTGAGGCTGGCAACAGCGAGGCAGAACAGCCCCAAGGCCCGGCAGTGTGCTAGGACCGAATGGGAACTTCATCAAGGTTTAATAGTTTTATGGATCCTCTCTGAATGCTAGAGTTGAACCCACCATCCAAGAGAAAACTGTCCCCCACATTCATAGATGATGAACAATTGGAAGGTAAATATCTAGCTTCTTAAAGTGTTAAAGGTGATCAAAAATGTTCCTTCTTAAATGTTTGCCTAGGGTGAAGTGTTTGGTAATGTTTACTAGGTCACAGTCCTGCATTTTAGAGGAGATCAATTAAAATGCTATGAGAGTAGGGTCTGGTTGCTCACATTTCCTATTTCATTTAGGGTAAACCATACATTTTCTTTCAACCCAGTTGTGTCTGCTTTCTCTCCCAAGGGCTCTCCTTTCTGAGTTACGCTTCTTTAGCCCTCCCTCCAAATTAAGTTGCATAGAGGCCTAAATACCCCATACAGTTAAAAAAGATGAATAAAGCCGGGCCTGGTGGCACATGCCTTTAATCCCAGCACTCAGGAGGCAGAGATAGGTGGATCCCTGTGGGTTCAAGGCCGGCCTGGTCTACAGAGCAAGCTCCAGGACACCTGGTACTAAAAGGGAGACCCTGTCTCAAAAATACCAAAAAAAAAAAGTCTAAAACCAAAAAAGATGAATAAAAAACAAATGCAGAAAAGATTACTCAGATACTTTTTAATTGCTTACTGTTGATTGAGGGTTTGCTTATTTCCATTGGTGATGGGTAGTCTGTGGGCATAATGAGGTACTGAGATCATCACATTCCATGTTCCCAGTAAATTCTAGATGTTAGAATATCTATGTATTTTGCACTGTTTTAAAATATATTTATTATTTTTACTTTTTATGTGTATGTGTGTACTACCTACATATGTATAAGTGCACCTGTGTCATGCAATGTCCACGGAGGTCAGAAGAGGACATCAGCTCCCCTTGGCCCTGTGGTTTTGAACGGTTGTCAGCCACCATATGGGTTCTGGGAACCAAACCTGGGTCCTCTGCAAGAGCAGACAGCACTCTTAACCGCTGAGCCATCTCTCCAGGCCCTGCACTTTTACTTTTAAGCGATGATTGTTATGGCACAGTAGAGCACATTTCAAGGCTGACCTAGAAGTAAAACACTGACAGAACTTTGGAGAAGCAAACTGTGAATGGAAAGGGGAGGGGGGGGCACCCATTTCTCATTCTCTTAGTAGGCTTCTGAGCTCTTATTTAGAGGATTTAAATTTAAGTTTGAAGAAGTGAGACTGAGGCCCCATCCTCCTTTGGCCATTCTTTCTGATAAATAAGTCTAAAAACTGCTTTGAATTTGGTTTCCCCCTCCGATAAGGATTTATTTTTTCCATGCAGTCTTCTCTTTGCACCTGAAGGAGCATTGAGGGTGAAAAATAGAGGTCTGTTTCCTGTTCCTAACTGGAGCCCTCGGAAGGTTGTCAGACGAGAGCAGCAACTCCGTAGGATTTATGCCTGGGACCTGTCAGAGTAAAATGATCATAGCAAGCCTTCTCCACCATCAATCACAGGGGGACCGGGGATGGCAAGGACAGGCATTTTTCAAATTTCTTTACTGTGCATATTTAGTTTTGTGCCGGGGGGAGGCCGAACTCCTTTGAACTGTTCTTGGAGATTTCTTTTCCATCAGATGGCAGCTCAGAGCACTACTTAATCTTCCCCCCAAAACTCCCCTCATTGGCCTGCTGAGAAAACAGCAACAGGGAAAAATGCAGGAAAAGGCAGGGGTCATCCACCGGTAAGTTTAGGGCGAGAAGACATCCTCTTTAGCCCATACCCCCCATGATTGTGGTCACCCCAGTGTCTCTACTTGGACACCACACTGCTGCCTACAGTTTTCTTCCTTCGTTTCTTTTAGTATCCTGTGGCCATTTAGCAACAACAATACGACGACAACGGGAACAACACAAAGCTGACACAGCCTTCCTATCAATGGAGGTATTCGTCTATCCCAAATAGCCATTTCCCACATTTGTCAAGACAGTTTGAAGGGAAGTGGGGCACCCATTCATTCCAGGCCTTCGGAGGCCTGCTTTGTCATGATAACATTCAAGGAGTCTATTTATCCATCTTGCTACCGGAGGTGAAAGGCGAGGGTCACAGAGAGAAGAGACAAGAAGAAACCTGTTGCAAAGTTTACAAATCTTGCCATGAGGGCTGTAAACAGAGTTCAGCTGGTGGCGAGATGTGTAAAATACTGCCACGTTCTAGGGACCATCGTGATTCTCCAGCCCTAGAAATCCACTCATGTAAACAGAGAGCCGTTGCTTGAATCGGGTCTGTTTTGGCTTAAAGTCTGAGGAACACATTGCCTTCAAAGTGAATTCTTAGGTGTCACTTCCCATAAGTTATGGCAGAAGATTACAAAGCTACTGATATAACATATTAGTTTGATAGACAGAATTATACCCCCAACGCTTCCTGCTCTCCTCAGTGACGCACACTAACTGGTGTGCTTTGGCAGCTTCCATGATTTACCACCAGTCGGGGAGGCCAACTGGGAGAAGGAACATTCACATGGACGCAGGGCCTGAGACTGGCCCCGAGCCTAGTTTATAAAGCTGCCCTGTAATTCACCACAAATGTGTCACCATTAAAAGAGGAAAAAAGGATTGCAGATAATAAATACTCTCTAATTTATTAGCTAACAACAAAGAGATCAGAGCCAGTTGTGATGTGACTGTTTGACATAATATTGTCAAGGAAAAAAAAGCTAACTTGACCAGAGAGGTAAATTACACATTCAAACAGATACATCAACTCTTGGCTTGTCACAGGCCCAACTAAACAAAACACCAAACAGAGTTGAGAACTGGCAGTGCACAGAGCCATTTATCTCTGAAAGAGGCATATTCAAGAGCGAGTGAAATAAGACATAGTTCTTTTGGACTTGGTCAGAGGCCAGGTTTTAACTGTTATAAATTAAATGTTTTGTGAATCAGATTTGGCAATTCTCATTGCTTTTGTCCTGGTGGGGAGATGTGAGATCCCACTGTTTGTCTGAAACTTGTGTCTTGGCCAGCTGGGGTGTGGGTCTCTACAGCTAGGTGCTGGAGGATCTGCAGTCTGGTAATCTAAAGAGTAGAAAGCAGCAGAAGGTTCTTGGATGTGGTTCTTTGTAAAATTGGTAGCATAAAAAATGGTTTTGATTGGCCCTTTTTTTTTTTCTGGACTTCCTCCTCTCACCTTATTTACTAATCACCTAGAACGCCAGGCTGGAGTGCAGAGTCACAACAAAGTTGTGGGACGCTGGAGTTGGAGGACCTTGTCTCATTCTTCATCCTATCTGGTGGATCTTTAGCCTTGTATTATTACCCAGAAATCCCATAACCTCTGAGCCATTGCTGTGAGTTATCCTAACAGAGCTGAGCATCAAAAGAAGCTGCTACCCAGAATGGCTTTCCTAACCCCAACTTAGAAAGTGGATTTGAGGGACCTATGTGGATATTTTTGTTTTACCATGTGTTTTGTTTTTTTTTTTAATTTTTGGTTTCAGATGCTGGTTGAACATAGGTTTCTTGAATTTACTTCACAGTCTGGAGGCAAGCATGGTAGGGTGGCTCAGGGGGGACCTTCATTCTCATTGATGTTGATTCATGAACCAACATTCAGATTTTGGTATAGTTACTAGATCTGCTGTCAGTAACATGGATAGATGGATAGAAGGATGGATGGCTCTCTCTCTCTGTCTCTCTCTCTCTCTCTCACTCACTCTCTTTTCAGTCTCAAGGGGATTTTCAACATGTCTTACAATATGTCTGTAGTCACAATGATCTATCAAATACCTGAAAAAAAAAAACTATGGAAAGACTGTTTCTTAGGAGTTGGCTACAATATTTTAAAATTATTTTATTTATTTTATCCTATTTGTTTAATATGCTGAGAATGATATCTAAGGCCTTATATATGCCGTGAACTTTTCAAGGTACCATCCGTCTTTCACAGTTTCAGTGGAAATCTATGCTTTCTGGTTTTCAGAGTCTTCCATTCCTTCTTTCAAAATTTAAAAATCAGATGTTTCTCTGAACGAACTTTTTTTGGGGGTATTTTTGAGACAGAGTCTCCCTTTAGTCCTAGCTGGCCTGGAGCTTGCTCTGTGGACCAGGCTGGCCTTGAACTCACAGAGATCTGCCTGCCTCTGCCTCCCAAATGCTAGGATTAAAGGTGTGCGCCACCACGCCTGGCTCTGAATGAACTTTTTTAACCCTATGATTTGTCTAACTATTCATAACATTATCTCTGTGACCAGATTTATAGGAATTTTTGTTTTGCTACTGTAAAATAGAATACTACCAATATAGGTCTAAAGATTTAGCTTCTCATAGACCCCTCTATAACTTCGTTCTTTTTTTAAAAAAATATTTTATCTGGTGTATTTTATTATTTTTATTTTATGTGTATGAGTGTACTGCTGGAATGCTGTGCAGTGCCCTCGGGGGGTCAGAGGAGGTGTCAGATCTCCTGGAACTGGAGTTACGGGCAGTTGTTAGTCACTGTGTGGGTGCTGGGAATCTAACCCAGGTCCTCCGGAAGAGCAGCCAGTGCTCTTAACCACTGAGCCATCTCTCCAGCCCCTGTTTTCTCTCTTCTTTTGTGCACTTACTCACTCCAGCTTGGTGGTAGTTCAATGATGGAGGACAATAACCACAGAAGAGGAGTCTCTACATAATGCCTTCCCTTTGTCATTTGATGCTTTAATTTTAGAGTTTGTCCAGGCCTTGGTTAAAGCTGTTTCTCTGGGCATTGCTTTCATGAATAACTTCTTAAAATAAGAGTTCATCAGAGTGTTCTCTGTGGAGCCCCCACAGCTTGGGGTTTCTCCGCCCATGAGGTTCTCCAACCTTTCTTGTTGTCAAGTTTTAGGTGCATATATGAAATTTCACTGTTGATAGGGTCTATTTGGAAATATGGGGTCTTTTAGAAATATTTTTTAGTTTTTAAAATTTATTTAATGTGTATGTGTATGTTGCCTGTATGTACCTAAGTGTACCTATGTCCTACAGTGCCCTCAGAGGTCAGAATTGGTGTCAGATGCCTGGAACTTGAGTTATGGATGGTTGTTAGCTGCCATGTGGGTGCTGGGCATCAAACCCTGGTCCTCTGCAAGAGCAACCACTTCTTTTAACTGTCCAGCCCTGTCTCTAGCCCCACCCACTGCTCTTATCTTAAAGCAAAAGTGTTTGCACATTTACATCCTCAGATGTCTGTAGTTAGCTCATACCAAGCATGGCTTTTTCTCTTAGTGATCTTGTCTCTTCTCCCCCCACGGACTTTCCTGTTCTGAGTGTTTGATCACATTGGCGTTTATTGGATTCTACATCTCTATATTCTGTAATGTTATCATTTTTGTATGTGCATAGCATTCCTTCTTGATGAATTTTCCTGGTTTCCAGAGGGGATTTTCTTTTCTTCCCAAATCCCTTTTCTCTTCCCAGCAAGGTGTTTTATACCAGTGTCACATTTTGGACTTGATTACTGACCACCATGAGTTTATTTCAAGTTCACTTTATTTTAGGAAGTTACAGCTTGTTTTATAAGAACAATGTGCTTTTATCATGTCAACTCTCCTTTCCAAAAACCTGCACAAGCTCCCCCACTCCTTGCATTTAGTATATAGTCCTGGAGTTTCAGACAGCCTGCTCTAAGGTTCTCTTAACCTTAACCTAGGTGTTATTTTTGAATAGACCTTGGAGACTTTTGCTATTTAAATTCATCCTGTCAAACCAACCAGCCTGTTCACAGCAGTGGGTGGAATTTTGTTTCTTCTTGTCTCCTTGTTGGGCCTCTCTCCCAGACCTTTCCAAGTTCTGAGAGTTAGGAAGGTCATCCACAAAGGTCCTTGGAATGGCCTGCCGTTCCACGATTTTTCTCTCTCTGTGAAGAATAAAATCACTTCATTGTGAAAAATGAACTTTGGAAGTTTTAGGAAGCTCATAAAAGTCTACCGCCAACCCAAATCATGTGTGAGTAGGGATGAAGATTACCAAAGAAGGCAACCTACAGTCCCCGCTCTTTGAGTCAGCAATAGTTTACAAGCGGGTGCTTGGCCACGTGCTGTGCTCCATAGGTGGCTGATGGTACCGAAAACTTAAGGAGCATTCTTTCAGAGAATGACTTCCTACCAAGGATATTAGTAGCCTTCAGCTAGTTACCCATCAAAGTACTGAGTACCTGAAATCTGCTGACATTCCTACACATGGCTATTAAGAACTCTTCTTCACACTATGAACATTGCCAGCCTGGATAAAGAGCAAGCATCATTTCGCATCACACCAAGCTAGGAAAGTATATCCTTCCTCAACCAAGAAGATCAAATATTCTCCAGGCCTTGTGGCCCAGTGGATGGGAATGGATGGTGCATTCGGTAGCTTTAAAGCGGCGTCAAGCAAAATAGATTTAAATCATTCTGAAAGAAATAAATCCTAAGAATGGATATATTGTGCAGGATGAAATGAAGCTCAAGAAGGAATTGATTAGGAAGTATACCAAATGGAATAAAATGTAGCAGAAAGGCACGTAGTGGAGAGAATAAAGTGTGCTTCAGCTTGAAGGGTATTGAATTTACTAAGATACAACTGACTGGCTATAAAGCAAATGAATAAAATATGTAGCCAAGTCAGATGGACAGTCAATGGGAATAAGTTAATACAGATCTATGGTATCACGTGATCAGTTCCAACCTACATTACAGTGACTTGTGTAATTTCTTTAGGTCTCCCAAGAAAACCTGAGGCTTTAACCTTCCCTTATGTACCGAACTCATCCTAACAGGAGTATATGATTAATGGGAAGTTAACTGGCAATAGTATATTATTTGTTAGTTTGTCTTCATTCAAGAGAGCCTCTGGAGTTACAGGAGGCTTTTTATATCAAACTGTACCAAGAGTATCACAGTGCAGGCTATTTAATTATCCTTTTTTCAATGAAAAGTTATTTCTATATTGTTATTATGCTGAAAGGCTTATTATCATCAGATACCTTAATTTCTATTCCTAGAAAATTTGAGAAGCTTGAGATTGACACAGAGATCACCTTTCCGGGAGTTTTCTTCTTTGTGTGAAACAAATAGTCATTCAGCACATCTGATATATTTCATTCAGAAAGTTTTAGAGATTTCTAATATTTTGTGGGATTCTTAACATTAAGGAAACTCGTTTTCCATTTTTGGCAATAGTATACTAAGAGTGGGTGGAGGGAGGACTGGTCTACCCCAAGTTCAGACCTAAGGGAATGCATTGTATATTGAAAGTTTTTTTTTTTAATTTTATTTATTTTTGTATGTGTATGAATGTACTGTCTGCATGTAGGTTTGTGCACCCATGTTGTGCAATGCCTCAGAGGTCAGAAGAGGGTCTCAGATTCCCCTGGAACTGGAGTTCTCCTAGAATTGGAGTTACAGACGGTTCTCAGCTGCCATGTCGGTGCTGAGGATCGAACCCCGGTCCTCTGCAAGAACAGTTGGTGCTCTTAACCGCTAGGCTATCTCTCCAGCCCCTATATTGAAAGTTTTAAAATAATGAAAATCAAGGTGTGTCTTGCACAATCAGCATTCACTGATAAAGAGCAAGTGTGACAGAATAGTCTGAAGGGGAACTTTACCTCATTCTAAATTTTAATTAGTGCTATTTTTTCTATGGTGAAAAGGTTAATGCTGTTTTAAATAGTTAATGTTTATTATATGTTAACACACACTAAAAGCCTCTCTTTTAATACACATTGTGTTCTGTGTTAATTTGGAGAACTTCCAGCTGCCTAGGAAGGCTGGGCACATGTGAACTCATCTATACTTGACAGAAAATTCGTAATGGTTTAGAATTACAGACAGCCCTCGGTTTACAATGGAGTTACATCTTTATAAACTCACTGTAAGTTGAAATACCGTGAGTCAAAGATGTATTTTATAAACTTAGACTGGTGGGACCTCAGAGCATAGCCAGCCTGCCTTAATCTGCTCACAGTTGTGCAAAATCATCTCATGCACAGTTTATTTTATAACAGAATGATGACCATCTAACATAACCTCTTGAAAAGCTAGGAATTCCCCAATACAGTGTCTACTAAATGCATCTTGCTCTCATACCACTGTGCCATTGAGAAATCTGAAATTGGGTCATGCTACTTCGGACACGGTCTGTTTTGGTGGTTATTACAGACATAGAGAATGTCTTGTTTGCAGAGATGCCTGCATTTAATCTTAAATAGTCAAACAGTGAAATAATTATAAAGTAAGAAATGGGTCTTGTGTTATTCTTGCTCATTACTTTGTGAGCCCACTGGTAGTGTTGACTTATAAATGCAACATTTAAAATAATCAAATACAGGCTATGCATATATAGCTCAGTGGTAGAGAACTTATCTGACACACAAGAAGCCCAGCACTTCAAACAAACAAATAAAGTAAAAGTATAAAATGAAGCCTCAACTAGCAGAACCACCATAAAAACCATGTAAATAAATCTCAACAAAAATTTAGTAAAATATAAACCATGAAATGCACTATTTTTCTTAAGTACAATTTTTAATTCATACTTTAAATACTCTAATGCATTTGGATAATGTGTTAAAAGTTAAAATTTAATTTTCTTTTTAATTGTTACTTCTTTTGTGTGTATCTGCTGAGATGGAGGCCAGAGGTCAATCTCTTAGCTGCTTCCAAACTTCTTTATGGAAGCAGGGCCTCTCAATTGAACGTGGAGCTTAGTGATTTAGCCAAATAGCAAGCCTCAGGGACAAACTTATCTCTGCTTCCCCAGCACTTAATTATTTTAAAATAAATTAAGATAATTATTTCTGCTTATTATAACTGAAAAGAATTTTGTTTTATGAGAGTAAGACTATTAATAGATATCTGTTCTGTGCATTAAATATCCAGTACAATTTGCTGGGTTTTATATTTGTTTGGTTATTAATGGCACAGATTTGACACAAATTGTACAAGGACAAAAGCATAACTTAATGTATTATCAATTAGCCTTTGCTTTATGACAGAGTATTACACAATGTGACGCCTTGAAGGGAAAGTTGTTTTATATGGGCACAGTCCTGTGGGTTGGTACATGGTTCTTGTCTGGCTTCTCTCTGCTCTGGCTGGATAATCCGGGATAGACTCACATGTCTGAGGTTTCAGGTGCTATAGTTGGGCTAGTTCTGTGTCGTATTTCCTTTTCCTGTGAGTTGGCTTAGGCTTGTTCACCAGTGGCAAAAGTTTCCTCCCATGGAAGAAATAGTAATGATCAGAGCTCTTCAATCAAGACACACAGACTGGGAGAATCAATTAAGAAGTTGAGTCCATCTTTTTGTTGTCTACAAGAAACCCATCTCACTTTCAAGGACAGGAACCATCTTAAGGTGAATGGATGGAAAAATATATTCCAAGCAAATGGTACTAAGAAGCAAGCAGGAGTTGCTATTCTAATATCAGACAAAATAGATTTCAAATTAAAAGTAATCAGAAGAGATGAAGAGGGTCACTACATTCTTCTCAAAGGAATAATTAACCATGAAGACTTCACAATCATGAATATATATGCACCAAACACTGGTTCATCAAACTTCATAAACAAAATACTACAGGACTTTAAGGCACAGATTAATCCCAACACACTAATAGTAGGGGACTTCAACACCCCACTGTGCTCATTAAACAGGTCAACTGGGCAAAGAATTAACAGAGAGATATCTGGACTGAACAATACGATCCACTAAATGGACCTAACAGACATCTACTGAATATTCCACCCAAACATTAAAGAATATACTTTCTATTCAACACCCCATGGAATGTTCTCCAAAATCAGTCATATACTGGGACACAGAACGAATCTCAACAAATACAAAAAAACTGAAATAATCCCATGCATTCTATCAGACCACAATGCAATAAAGCTTAATAACACCAGAAGAAGCCCTACTTAAATCAACAAGAACTCATGGAGACTAAACAACACAGTCTTAATGAATGGATCAAGAAAGACAGACAGACAGACAGATAGACAGACAAAGAAAGAAAGAAAAAAAGAAAGAAAGGTATTAAGGTATTCCTGGAATTAAACAACAACAACAACAAAAAAAAACAGTATAACACAACAAAACCTATGGGATACTCTAAAAGCAGCCCTAAGAGGGAAATTTATAGCCCTAAGTGCCTACATTAAAGAAAACCCAAACAAACAAAAAAACAGGGGCTGGAGAGATAGCCTAATGGCTAAGAGCACCGACTGCTCTTGCAGAGGACCCTGGTTCGATCCCCAGCACCCACATGGTGGCTAAGAACCATCTGTAACTCCAATTCCAGGAGAGCTCCAGGTCCAGGGAATCCGAGACCCTCTTCTGACCTCCGCGGCATTGCACAACACAGGTGCACAAACCTACATGCAGACTGTACATTCATACACATACAAAAATAAATAAATTAAAAAATATATAAAAATATATAATAAAAATTATATACATATATATAAAACAGAAAGAGCACAAATAAATGACCTAACATTATAAATAAAAACACTTGAGAGACAACAACAAATGAATCCCAAACACAACAAACAAGAAGAAATAACAAATAATCAGAGTGGAGATCAACCAAAAAGAAAACAATACAAAGAATCAATGACTCCAAGAGCTGGTTCTTTGAAAGAATAAATGAGATAGAGAGAACTCTTGCTCAGGTAACCACAAGAAAGAAAGAGCAACTCTAAGTCAACAAAATTAGAGATGAAAAAGGAAACATTACAACAGATAATTAAAAGATCCAGACAATTATATGAGAATACTTTTAAAAACTATATGCTATTAAATTTGAAAACTTAAGAGAAGTGGTGAATATCTGAAATCACGGGAGTCACCAATGCATAAACAAGAGGAGATCCACAGCTTAAACAGACCCATAATATATGAAGAAATTGAAATAGTAATACAAAACCTCCCAACTAAAAAAAGCCCAGGCCCAGGTGGATTTATGGCAGAATTCTATAGGACATTTAAAGAGGACCTATAACCACTATTACTCAAATTAATCAAAAGGATAGAAATAGAGGGAAATTTCCCAAATTCATTCTATGAAGCCAGCATAACTCTAATACCAAAACCAGGCAAAGATACAACCAAAAAGGAAACTATAGACCCGTTTCTCTTTTTTTTATTATTGATGCTTTGTGTATTTCATACATCATTTTCCAATTCAGTTCAGGCATATTTCCCTTTCCCTTCCCCCCACCCCACCCCACCCCATCCCAGATCATGCATTCTGCCATAACTGTCCTGCATCTTTCTCTCAGTTTTTTTTCATTTTTTAGCAATAAGTGATAATTTATGAGTACAAGCATCCTTCATGTAAAGCCAATTTGCAAGCAGCTGTGCCCAAACGCACACAGCCCATGGGTCCCACCATCCAGCAGGGGGTGCTTGTATGTTCAATCAAGTTGATCAAATGAGTGTCCAGACTATATTGCTGTAGTTTCACCATTCACCCCAATCGCAGCCCTTACATTCTACCAGGCCCCCTCTTCTGCAGATTGTTCCCTAGGCTTAGAAAAAGGGCACAGGTGGATGAGAAGCAAAACAGTCTACTTTCTCTGGAGCTGTTGTCTTGGTCTCTAGTCAATTCTGGCTGTTTTCTTTCATGGGCTGCCAGCTTGTCCAGGCATAACCTTTCAATCCTACTAATGAAGCACATGCAATTAGATATATAGGTATTTAAACAGTATAATATATAGCCTTTCGATCCTACTAATGAAGCACACGCAATTAGATATATAGGTATTTAAACAGTACTAATTGTTATGGTAGGTTACTTTGGTATAGACACAGATGTTTGGATGGTATGTTAATCCATGAATTACATTTTCTTCTGTTAAGTATGACAGGGTCTTCGTGTGGTTTATAACATCTCCTAACCATTAGAGGATGTAAGCTTGTGGCATCAGCCGTGGGTTATTCCTCCAAGGAGAGAGCTAATAGCCAATTAGATTTGGGATATACAGACATATGGCTGCCACTGCTGCACAGTATTTCCAGGCAGATGAGGTGTAGCTGGTGCTGACGGAGGAGTCTTGCTTGACTCAAGGAGACCTATATTTGCTTTATTGGTTTAGTGGCCTTTGGTAACACTCTCTGGCATTCCAGAGACCATCTGTATACTTGCAAGTGCGGTCTCCATACATCTTTCCCATGTTTATATCAGGTCTTCAACAGCAGGGCCTTATCGCCTCTCTTCCTGCAGATATCCCAGTTTGGAGGCAAGGAGCCTTTACCTTTTGTGGGGGCTTGGATCCCCTGGCCAACATCTCCTTGGTAGAATAATCCATTGTTGATGTCAGAGCTCCTGTATTAATATATTTTGTTTAAGTGCATAGCTTAAGGAGACTTTAGCATTATATTTGGTTCTGAATAGAGAATAATCCTTTTCACAGTTTCTATGTCCATTAGTCAATTAAAGAAGGCAGTTTTACTGATTTTACAAGAGAATACCTCTATAACAGCTGGCTCCAATCTACAGCTGGAGAACGACCTCATCATCATCATATTTCTCCTTATTCTATGGGGGGGAGTTAAGAAAGTCTCTTGTATTAAAACCTTTGCGGCACCTAGAAGGTAAGCTTCGTTAGGATTCATTAAAAATAGTTGTTACTAGTAGGATCCACAGAGGGGCCTGATGTCTGCAGCAATCTGAGGCATTTCTTCCCTTCAATGCCCAGAGGAGTCAATCCTTCTGCTGGCACTTTCTGGTACATCCTACTCACTGCAAAGCTGCATTTTCTTTCTCAGCCATTAAGTTGGTGATACTCTGGCCTGTTGGAACATACAAATCCTTTCCCATAGTTAGTTTTAAGATTTGGGTTGCAAGGTTTTTTGACAAAAAGTTTTCATATCTATCTATATCCCCCTTTTTTATTTAAGGTTTTTATTTTTGACCCATGAGTCTCAAAAAAGCAGTTGTTTTATACATACCTATAGGGTGGAATCAAGGCACAGATTTCATCAAGTTCACCCATGCTGTTTTGGGTTACTGTATGTGATTAACTTGGGAAACAAAGTTTATTTTTGAGTTAAATCATCCTATAGGTGAAAGAGATTGCTACCAGGTGATACTATATGACAGCAAAATTATAGAGAACATTTGTTTATACCAATCCCAAAGTAATTGTTATACAGATTTTAGTTAAAGCTAATGTGGACAAGAGCAATTTATATCACCAATTAACTCAGATGCATTACCGTTTTTATCAGTCTTCAAACCAATGTTGTCCAATATGCCCATATTTACTTTTACTAAGTCCTAAAACACCATGTATCTTGTAGACAGAGTCTGGGCAAAACTGGATACTTGTTGAACTCATGTCAATTAAACATGCACCAATCGAATATACACCCGTGTCCCTCTCCCACCCCTCCCACCCCTCCCGAGTCACTATTTCAGTCAGCCTTCTGATGCAATCTTTCTGTTGTTGTTCTTTTAATGTGCATCCCTCTCCACAAGAAATATTTATAACTGGGTTATTGGTACTAGCGTCCACATATGAGAGATACCATTTGTCGTTTGTTTTTCTGGGACTGTGTTACTTCACTTAACATGATGTCTTCAAGCTCCATCCATTTACCTGCAAAGTTCATGATGTTGTCTTTCTTTACTGCTGCATAGAATTCCATTGTGTACATGTACCACATTTTCTCTATCCACTCGTCAGTTGAGGGGCATTTGGGTTGATTCCAGTTTTTTGCTATTGTGAACAGAGCGGCAATAAATATAGCTGTGCATGTATCTCTGCAGTAAGATGAGTCTTGTGGGTATATACCCAGGAGTGGTATGACTGGGTCAAATGGCAGGATCATTTTGAGTCTTCTAAGGGTTCTCCACACTGTTTTCCATAGTGGCTGCACAAGTTTACATTCCCACCAGCAATGGATGAGTGTTCCCCTTTCCCCACACCCTCTCCAGCACTTGGCATCATTTGTTTTCTTGATCCTAGCCAGTCTTACTGGAGTAAGGTGGTATCTTAAGGTGGTTTTAATTTGCATTTCCTTAATTATTAGTGATGTTGAACACTTCTTAAGGTGTTTCTCAGCCATCTCTAATTCCTCCTCTGTGAAGTCTCTGTTCAGATCTTTGCTCCATCTTCTGAGTGATTCATTTGTTTTCTTTCTTCTTTGTTTTTTGAGTAGCTTGTATACTCTGGAAATTAATGCTTTGTCAGATGTATCTGCTGTGAAGGTTTCCTCCCATTCTGTGGGTTTTCTCTTCACTTCCTTTATTGTTTCTTTTGATGTACAGAAACTTTTGAGTTTAATGAGGTCCCATTTGTCAGTTGTTGATCTTATTTCTTGTGTAGCTGCTGTCTGATTTAGGAAGTCTTTTCCTATGCCTATGTCTTGTAGTCTGCTGCCAAGTTTCTCTTCTATCACCTCCAGAGTTTGGGGTTTCATGTTGAGGTCTTTAATCCATCTGGAGTTGACTTTTCTACAGGGTGAGAGGTAGGGGTTTAATTTCATTCTTTTACAAGCGGTGATCCAGTTTTGCCAACACCACTTACTGAAGATGCTGTCTTTCCTCCATTGTGTCTTCTTGGGCCCCTTGTCAAATATGAGGTGGCTGAAATTATATGAGCTCAGGTTTGGATCTTCAGTTTTATTCCATTGGTCAACTGGTCTGTTTTTGTGCCAGTACCAGGCTGTTTTTATGAGTATAGCCCTGTAGTATAGTAGGATGATAGACCCATTTCTTTAATGAATATTGATGCAAAAATTCTCAACAAAATACATGCAAACCACATATAGGTGCATATCAAAAAGATCATCCACCATGACCAAGTTGAATTCATATGTTGAACCATTCCTGAATCTCTGGTATGTAAATCAATACATGTCATAAAGCACATAAAATGACTGAAAGACAAAAGCCATTGGTCATCTCAATTGAAGCAGAAAAGGCCTTTGATAAAATCCTGCATAACTTCATGTTTAGAATCCTAGAGGTAATTGGACTGGAGGGAATTTTCCTTAACATAATTAAAGACACATACAACAAACCCACAGCCAACATCATTCTAAATGGGGCAAACTAGAAACATTCTCCTTAAAGTCAGGAACCCAGCATGGCTGCCCCCTATCTCACTCTTTTTCAATATAGTATTGGAAATGCTTGCTAAAGCAATAAGACAAGAGAAGGAGTACTAATTAAAAACTAGGAGGTCTGGGGCTGGAGAGATGGCCTAGCAGTTAAGAGCGCCGACTGTTCTTGCAGAGGACCCGGGTTTGATCCCCAGCCCCCACATGGTGGCTGAAAACCATCTTTACCTCCAGTTCCAGGGGCATCTGACACCCTCTTCTGACCTCCATGGCATTGCACGACACAGGGGGTGCACAGACCTACATGCAGACAGTACATTCATACACATCCAAAAATAAAATAAAATTTTAAAACAAGTAGGAGGTCAAACTATCCCTTTTTGCAGATGACATGATAGTATACCTAAGGGATGCCAAAAATTCATGAGAAAACTCATAAAAACGATGAACAGTTTCAGTAAAGTGGCAGGTTACAAAATTAATTTAGAAAAGTCAGTAACCTTTCATTATACCAACAAACATTTGGAGAAGTAATACAGGGAGACCTTCCTATTCACAATAGCCTCAAAAAATATCTCGGAACAAACCTGACAAAGGGCACTAAAGATCTCTACAATGAAAATTTTAAATCATTGAAGAGGGAGATTGAAGAAGACATCAGAAGATGGAATGATATCCCATGCTCATGGATTGGAAGAATTAATATAGTGAAAATGACCATCCTACTAAAAAGCAATATATAGATTCAATGCAATCCCAATTAAAATCCCCATGGCTTTCTTCACAGAATTGGAAAAAAATATGCTAAAATTCATATGTGAAAACAAAAGACCCTGGATAGCCAAAGCAACTCTGAGCACAAAGAGCAATGCAGGGGGTATTACTTTACCAGACTTCAAATTATATTACAGGGCTATAGTCATAAAAACAGCTTGGTATTGGCACAAAAACAGATCCATAGGTCAGTGGAACAAAATTGAAAATCCAAACTTGAACACATGTAATTTCAGCCACCTCATATTTGACAAAGGGTCCAAGAAGACTCACTGAGGGAAAGACAGCATCTTCAGCAAATAGCGTTGGCAAAACTGGATCATCACTTGTAGTAGAATAAAATTAAACCCCTACCTCTTGCCCTGTACAAAAATCAACTCCAAATAGATCAAATACTGCAACATGAAACACAAAACTCTGAAAATGATAGAAGAAAACATTGGCAGTAATTTACAAGATATAGGTATAGGAAAAGACTTTCTAAATCAGACAGCAGTTGTGCAGGAAATAAGATCAACAATTGACGAGTGGGACCTCATTAAACTCAAAAGCTTCTATACAGCAAAAGAAACAAAGAAGTGAAGAGAAAGACCACAGAGTAGGAGGAAACTTTCACCAGTGACACATCTGACAGAGGTCTAACATCCAGATTGTATAAATTATGCAGAAAGCAAAGGAGCAAGAAAACAAATGACTTAATCAAAAGATGGAGTAAAGAGGTGAACAGAGACTTCACCAATGAAGAAGTAAAAATGGCTGAGAAACATCTTAAAAAGTGTTCAACATTGCTAGTAATTAAAGAAATGCAAATTAAAACCACTTTAATATTTCATCTTACCCCTGCAAGACTGGCTATGATCAAGAAAACAAATGATACCAAATGCTGGAGAGGTTGTGGGGAAAGGGGAACACTCACCCACTGCTGGTGGGGATGCAAAACTCATGCAACCCCTAGAGGAAGCAGTGTGGAGAACTCTTAAAAGGCTCAGAATGAGCCTACCACCTGACTCAGTCATACAACTCCTGTGTCTATACCCACAAGACTCATCCTATTGAAGAGATAACTGTACAGCCATGTTTATTCTAGCTCTCTTCACATAGCAAAGAGCTGGAAGGAACCCAAGTTTCCCTCAACTGATGAGTGGATAATGAAATTGTGATACATTTACACAGTGGAGCAGTAAGAAAAGACAACATCATGAAATTTGCAAGTAAGTAGATGGAACTAGAAGCTGTTATGCTGAGTGAAGTAACACAGTCCCAGAAAAACAAATGACATATGATGTCCCTCATTTGTGGATTCTAGCACCAAATTATTATATGTAAGTCAAACCTGAGGCTACTATAGTTATAACTTGAAGTTTATGTCTCTATTTTCCCAAGTTCTAAGATTTATGAGAAAGAATCAATCTCTTCTTTGAAAGTACATTAAAACATACATTAACTTTCTATGTAACATGGGAATATAAACTTATATTTCTTTGTGCCTGCTTGGAAAATTACTGTTAAAATGTGAATCCCAAATGTGTTTTGGAATTAACCCACAGCTTATTTTCAGACTCTGTCATTTTGGTATATATGTTAGGCAAATGTGATAACCACTACATTACAGAAACCATATTCTGTTGAGTGTATATATTTGTATTTTGGAGTAATATAAAATTAAAGGGAACAACAATAGAAAGAAATAGAAAGAAGTATAATAACTAAACTGAACTATTATAATCCTCAAAATAAAAATATGTAATTATATCTTAGAACATAAATTTGAAATTATAAAAAAAATGGACTCAATGAATGAACTCATACTGAGGGACATTTGAAGACACAAACTTGACTCAAGACTCAATATATGACAGAATGCATATGACCTGGTTGGGTGGGGGCATAAGAGGGTGCAGACAGGGGAAGGGTCTAAATATGATCAAGATGTATGAAATGCAAAAAAAAAATCAATGAAATTTTTAAAGAAATAAAGAGTGAAAATGTGCAGCACTCACAGACCTCTAAGTATTTACTTGTGTTGTGTTCATCAATGACTTCTTGATCAGAGGACATTCCATGGCTACCCCCCTGTGAGAGGGAAAGAAACAGGCTGTACCTATCGATAGATGGTGGGTTGGAGATAAGCAAGGTCACATGGCAAAGTGGAGTTTAAAAGGAATTCAAAGTAATTATGATTGTATGCACCCCTTCTAAGGTACCTGCTAGTTTCAGATGATCAGCAACCATCGTCAGTAACTTCTCTTCTGTCTTATGTCTGCTTTCCTATGAAGTACACACAGGTTTTGGCAAGATGACCATCATGAGGCAATGGATGACTCTTGGCCAACTTAGCAACCCCACTGAAGAATACCTTTCCAATATTCAAACAAGTCACACAAGACTGACTTTCATTAGTTCTTTCGGGCTTGCATTCAGAACCATGACACAATCACTTGGGTCACATCTGTGGGAAGGTGGGAAGTACTTTTTCTCCAAATAGACCCTTTGACTGCCCTTTAGTATTTTGTGCTTAAGCCATGGTAGTAAAAAGAGAGTAAGTCTTGTTATTTTAGGAAATAGGCTTAATGTATGATCTTCTTTTTTTTTTTTTTTTTTTTTTTTTTTTTTNTCAAGCAAGACTCCACCAGCAGTACCCCAGCTACCCTCACCTGCCTGGAACTACCGTGCAGCAGTGGCAGCCAAATATCCGTATATCCCAAATCTAATTGGCTATTGGCTCTCTCCTTGGAGGCATAACCCATGGCTGAGCCACAACTTACATCCTCTACCGGTTCGGAGATGTTATAAAGCCACAGTTAGACCCTGTCATATTTAACAGGGGGAAAAATGTAACTCATGGATTAACATATCTTCCAAACATATGTCTATGCCAAAGTAACTTACCATAACTATTAGTGCTGCTTAAATACCTATATAATCTAATTTCTTGTGCTTCAATAGTAGGAGCGAAGGTTTATTCCTGGAAAACCTGTCAGCCCATGAAAGGAAACAGCCAGAGATGACCAGAGTCCAAGAGTCAACAGCTCCAGAGAGAGAGTGGACTGTTTACTTCTTCATCCACTGTGCCCTTTTCTAAGCCTAGGGAAAATCTGTGGAAGAGGGGGCGTTGGTAGAATGTAAGGCTGTGATTGGGGTAATGGTGAAACTACAGCAAGTAGTCTGGACACTCATTTTGAATCACGTGTTGAACAACAACCTGCCACCCCCGCCCCACTGGATGGTGGGGCGTGGGGGTTGGGGCGCAACCGGCCTGCAGATTGGTTTTGCATGAAGGTGCTTGTACTCATGGATTACAACTTATAGCTAAAAATGAAAAAAAAAAAAGCGGAGAGAAAGATGCAGGAAAGTTTATGGCAGAATCTGATCTGGGATGGGGTGGGGGGGGGGGGGGGGAAGGGAAAGGAAATATGCCTGTCTGAATTGGAAAATGAATGTATGAATGCACAAACATCCAATAAAATTAAAAAAAAAAAAGAGGGTCAGCTTCCAGCCTTGGAGCAGAGGCAGGTGGGATATCTATGAATTCAAGGGCAGCTTAGGTCCTACATGCAAGCTCCAGGCCAGCTGGGACTAAATGAAATCAGCTGGGGCCTCAAAAAGACCAAAAAATAAAAAATAATAAAAAGTAAAAAATAAACAAAAAACGAAATGTGAGGTTTCTCCCTAGAGGTGTGAATACAGTACATGAGCATATAAAGGCTGACGAAGGCCTGAAACAGGACAAATTCAACAGTCCCACACTTCTGTACTTCTGGAACACAACACACACAACACACACAACACACACACACACACACATAGAACGTGGCCCCTGCTGCGTGGCCCCGGAAGTCCTTAAAATCAAATACAAATTTTGAAAGTTGAAAAGGAGGAAGCTATTCCAAATGACTTAAAGGATAACTGTCACTGGAATTAATATGGTTGGAATGTTTAAAATTGCCACAGGTCATTTCACTTCTGAAAGGTGTCAGGTTCCTGTCTAGGAAGCCGAACGCTTGTCTGTGATACTAGGATGAAGGGCATGCTGTCATAGGTAGCTACAGCAGAAGGGAAGCTTGCTTAATTTACTGAGTCTCACGTAGAAATTGCCAAGAATGAGTCCCAAAGTCAAGCACAGGGGAAGACATCGCCCTCCATGTTCCACATTACATCATCATCATTCCATTGCGTTTTCTCTTCTCTGAGATCACTGTATACCTTTTCCAATAGTAGGCAGGACTCTTCTCTCAAGGAGTAAAAACAGATCAGATGTAAGGATCGGGAAGGCAGACCTTTCCAGTGGAGCAAAGCTTCTGGAACTTTAGGAAGAAACATCTGATATCATCTGGGCAGACATCCTGAGAGCAACAAGTTGCTTCAAATCGTCAAAGCTGACAAATGAAATGATTGTCCCACATACAAATGGAGGACACACCACCACATGGTCCCCTTCAGCATTAGAGGACTAACTGCCAAAAGGGGACTAAAAGCAAGGAATGTAGACTCTCAGAACTCCTTTTGTGTGTGGGTTTGCAGTGGTACATGGTAAGAAGTTTGTATGTATGTGTGTGGAAGCTATCAGGAGTCTTCTGCAATCAATCTCCAACTTATTTTCTGAGACAGAGGTCTTCTTTCCTAATACCTTTTTGAAAAAATATTTTAACTTTAAAATTTATTTATTTTTTTGGAGACAGGATCCTCTCTTGTAACCGTGGCTAGCTTAGAACTCCTAGGTAGACCAGGCTAGCCACAAACTCACAGAGAGACAATCTGTAGCGTATCTGCTTCTGGTACTGGAGATTAAAGCCAGGTCTTGATAAGCGAGGGCTTTTACATGGGATTGGGGGGATCCACTGAGTCATCTCCCTAGCCCTTAGATCTCATTTTGGGGATGAGCTGAATCCTTCCAAATGGCAGGAGGGTCCTCAGTTCTCGCAAGATTACCTACCAGTGTGTTATAAAGAGGGAAGAGCCATGGCTGTGAGGAGGGCAGAATTAGAGAAGGTGGAATAGAACTTTCTGCTTTGTTTGAACTCATGGGAAGCAGCTGAGTTAAGTTCTTCCACTAGAGCCACAGGGGGACTCCAAGTTACAATCTTCACTTTCGCAAGATGGCTTGTGTCAACAAGAATGGAATTATTTATTTCTCTTTTTTAGGAATTTATTTGCTCTGTAGAAGATAGATCTCAGAACTTGAGATAGAAAAGGGTCCCTAGAGGGCTCACGTACTGAGGGGCCTGGGTCCAACTGGGTTTTTGCTATTTTAGGAAGACACATGGGAACTCTAAGGGGTGGGGCCTTGGTAGAGACAGCAGGTTACTGGAGTAGGGAAGCAGGCTCTTAAGCCGCCATCCCCTCCCTGGCTCCCAATAGGGTAATCAATGATTCCTCTCCATCCCTCCATCATGATGTTCTATCTTTCCCCAACTGCCCAGAAGAAATGACTCCAGCAGACTGTAGACTAAAATCTCAGGCTTGGTGAGCTCAAATAAATCTTGCTTCCCTAAAACTTTTCTATCGGGTAGTTGACAGTGTTGAAAATTGTGACACACTATGACAGTAAAGCTTTTTCCAGATATTAACTCCTCCTGCCCTCCTTCAGCTGCAAGTGATCTCGTGAGATGTCAGGTTATACAACAAGGAATAATTTAACCACAAGGGGAACTTTATGATGCAGCTTCCACGTGGCTGTCATCCACGCAACAGCGGGACCTGGTGATGATGCCCACTCCAGTAAGAAATGTCGTATATATGCATGAGTAGCTCAAAAAACACATCCATTCACCAAGTTGGACTTTGGAGGAATTGTTACTTTGGTCTGTTCCCTGTCCTGTCTCAGGCAAGATAGATGGTTTATGTCTCTCCAGGAAGTTAACACAACGACAGTATCTTTACCCATAAATGCCTTTTCTATTGAGCACAACCAAACCATTCGTCACTTAGTAAGTGCTTGGCTCTGGTTGAATTAGGGCGGGGAATCTAGGAAATGAAATGAAGTTTGCAAGGATAGACAAACCTTGCCTGGGCTCAGAGATCCAGAAAATGATAACTAAAAACTCATTAATGAGTTTTTTGTGGAAGCTTGAACTCACTATGGGAAACACACAAAAATAGGGATGACTCTGTCGGCAAATCGTAAGGGAGCAAGGTCCCTTATGGAAGAACCATTGCCTGAGTTCAAAGCAAGTGCAATCAACTTCATTTTCAAATAGCAAGTTTTGCTTTGATGTACTTTTTCATGGGATTCTGTACTGCTACAAACTGGTATTTTGCAAAACCATAAAAAAAAGAATTAGAATTAACGGATGACTAGAAAAAAGCTGTGTCTGTGGACATTCCTCTTGTGGTCACACATTATAATAAAACAAATTGAAATATCTCATTAGAAATGAGCTTGCCCCTTTTTGTTGGCGCCTCAAATCAATTTTCTTTTCTTTTTTTTTTTCAATCAAATTTTCCTACAGAGGAAAAGATGACCCTCAAGAGTTACCAAATAAAGTCAGCAAGCCCACCCCCACTAACACAAATTTGCTACAACCAAAAACACCAATGTGAAACAAATGAACATCCTGAAGGTTTTGTTTTTTCTTAATTCTAATAAAATAGAATAAATGAATAAAATAAATAGTTATTGTTGGGAATTTTTGAAAAAGATTTTCTCTAAAATATGAATGCTACCTTCTTCACAAAAGTCCATGAAAATCATAGTACTGTTTTTTTTTGTTCTTGTTTTTTTTTGTTTTTATTGTTATTTTATTTTTTTTTTTTTATTTAATTTTTATATTGTCTTCTTTCTGTATGTGTAATGAATGTACTTGCCTGCATGCAAGCCTGTGAGCCCTTGTCGGGCAACGCCGCGGAGGTCAGAAGGGTCTCGGATTCCCATGAGCTGGAGTTCTCCTGGAATTGGAGTTAGGCTATCTCTCCAGCCTGACTTTGTTTTCTATATGGGTGCTGGGGAGCGACCCCCCGGGTCCTCTGTAAGAAGAAGTCGATGCATCTTAACCGTAGGGGGCCAATCTCTCCAAGCCCCCAAAAAATCATAGTAATTTAATTATGAGCAAAGTTTTGTTAGGAAACATAAACAAACACAGCCAAGATTTGTGTTTGTGGAAACATTTACTTACACAGCCAGTTTTTTTTTCTCCTATCTTAGGTTTTAATATTCCAATTCCAACCACTTTAAAACCACTAAAGATCAAAAGCTTTGAATAAGATCACATGAGTACTTAATACCCCACACCACACAGATTTTGTGTGTCTTACTTTTTTTTTTCCACGGTGTGACCCCATTCAGTGCCAGCAGCCTACAGGCACAGGCACAGGCCAGGCAATGGGGCGGAAGGCACCAGTTTTTGCTCTAAAAGCAATGGACACTAGTTGTCATTGACTAAGTGTAATTTTTCTTTTAAACAGTAACCACTACTAAAAGCAGTACGACACTGAAGTCAAGGGATTATAAGTAATCTAGAGATCATCTTAATTCAGGGGAGGATATGCACAGGGTATATACAAATACTGAGTCATTTAAATATGGGCTCTGAGCATTCAAGGATTTGGATGCATGAGAAGTGGTCCCTGGACCAGTTTCCATTTATTTTATTTTATGTATTGTCTTCTCTTGTTTTCTTTTGAGACAGAATTTCCCCTGTAGCCCCCTGGCCGGAAACTCACTATATAGACCAGGCTGGCCTTGAAACTCAAGAGAATTCATCACCTATCTCTGGCTCCTGATGCTGAGAATCATGTGCCCCACCATGCCCAGCTGGTCCTCTAACAACAGTGTGTCAAAGACTTGAAGGATAAGCTGTAGATATTAGCTAAAGAAAACTGTTACAGTTTAAGCAAAAGAAAAATGTAGGCAACGAGAATGTCCCAGAAGTAACAAAACACAAGACTAAGGTCAGTTATGTCAACAGATGTATGTTCTAGTTGCTCTTCAATTGCTGAGACAAAACACACTCGGACCAAAACTAACTTAGGGAGGAAAGGGGTTATTCAGTTCACATCTCCAGGTCTAGTTTTAAATCACTGAGGGGGCCCAAGGTAGGAACCAAGGCAGGAGAGTCCTGGAAGCAGGAAGCTGAAGCAAGCATAGGCATGGAGGAATGCTGCTTACCGGGTTGCCCCCAACCTGCCCAGGAGGTGGCACCACTCACAGTAGGCTAGGCCCTACCACTTGAACTTGATAATCAAGAAAATTTTCCACAGACAGGGCCACAGGCTAATCCAATTGAGAAAATCGCCAATTGAGGCTCCCCTTAACCCAGGTGTGCAAGTTGACACTAAAGCTATCACGCAACAGCATACTAGCCAATAGTTTGTGAACTTACTAGAAAGCATGAATGTGTCAGAATTCTTATTTGGAATGGAACTGGATACGAGCAGAACTGAAGAATCAAAATCCATGGATTAGGAATCTGAGGAGGAATCTACATTAAGTTCCCAGGGAGGAAAGATAATGAAAGACCCCATACTAATCAAAGAAGATGTAGAGGAGATAATGAAACTGGAGACCAAAAAAGAGAGAGGTTTAAACATTCACCCATTGACAGAGCTAAACGTTAAGCCCGAATAGCAAGCAAGCATACTTCCCTTCAACCCACTTTTGCTGAGGTCACCCACCAAGCAATAAACTACCTTCCTAAGAGTGAGAGGTTTGAGATCAGAGCATGGGGCTGGTGGACATTTCAATGAGAAATGAAGCCTGGCTCTCAGGTCCAAGCATCTGAAGTTCATGTTCTAATGACAACCAACATCTTTGTTCTCCAATTAAGCTTTACCCTTTCCCAACAGTCTTCTGAATCTATGTACATTATCACCCTGATGGTTGAGATCAGGCTAGGCCCCACTCCAAGTCACTCCATAGTATATAAAACAGGGCTTATTCCAGGCTGAGCACGGGTGGCGCTAGAAGGCGGTCCGGTTTACGAGACACATTATGAACTGCCTGTCTTGGAAGGAAGAAGACGACCACAAAGTGATCAGAAATGTGCTAAACTGTGATGGCCCCCACAACGAAACTATGGTCCGATATCTGGTGTGCTGTACGTAGTCAGCACCAAGATACTCACAAACTCTGCGTTGGTGACACCTGCTCATACGCACCACTTTTCCGTCTGCCTCCTGACCTGTTTGTTGTCTTGAGCCGGGCGGGGCTGCCGTAGGCTGACTGTGCTGTGTACTGCTCCTGTTAGCATGGGTCTTGTGTTGCATTATCCGTAGTGCAACTTGCAGGACGCTCAGTAGAAGCTTTATGTACCTGATTTAACTGGTATTCATCTTGGTACCCATATAATATAATATTAAGATATATATATATATATATATATATCATAATGCTAGAACCATGAGAAAGACTTTGGCATTGATATGTGATGGTGCCGAATAGTATAGTAATTAAGATTGGGTTAAAGAACTTGCATTTGCCTCAGCCAGCTAACAATTAGTGCAGATTATATGACAAATTATTGTCACTGAAACTGCTAAATCTTGTGAATTTTCTATTATTCAATGAATTCTAATTGAGGAAAGACATAAACATGTTCATCTATGTTTCTAGTACAGTCTGCACCAATAATACATAATAGCTGTGTGTTGGATGTAATATAAGTCTACATGTGAAAATGCACACTGTATATCATAGCATATGTGTTCAATTGAAAAGCAATGATGGTAGCAATAAGGACGATGTTACTTTTGATGTAATGTATTATAGGACTACTTGTACACATGGTTTTGAAAAACTATGAAGAACAGTTACTAGAAGCCTAGTTTGCACACCCATTATTGAAAGTATTTGTGTTTCGTTTTGTCATTTTCTTTTTTTTTTTTTTTTTTTTGTTTTTTGTCTTTGGAGAGCGGGTCTCCCCATAGCCCCAGCTGTCCTGGAACTCACTTTGTAGACCAGGCTGCCCTTGAACTCCGAAGATCCACCTGCGGCCCTGCCTCCTGAGTGCTGGGATGAAAGGCATGTGGCCATGGCACATGGCACTGTGTTTCAGTGAGTTTTCATGACACTGGAGCTACAGGGAGACCCTGGTCTCGAAAAGACCAAAATTGCTGAGCCATCATTCCAGCCCCTGCAGTAAGATTTGTCACAGATGCCTCTCTTCCTCTCAATCACCCTTATACTCTATTTCCATGGTGTAATAAGAATAATTGCATTAAATATGAAACATACCATGCTTGAACAACAATCTTGTGTCCTCCTAAGTTTGTATAAAAATCTAAGCCTTTAAAAAGCCACAGGGACCTGCATAGTAAGGCTGCCGGTTCTTCTGTAACCACCCTTTCAACTTCTCTTAGGTAATATACTGACTGCTTTTATGGCCCGCATAATGCTGAACCTCTTCCCATCCCATGGTATACTCCTCTCCCTAGAACATACTTCTCTAGGTATTGCATAGTCCTTTATATTCTATAGGGCTCTGGTCAAAAGATCATTTCTCAGAGGTACTTTCCTTAATCACTGAAAAACAACATATCTCTCTTCCTTATGCTTTCTTGCCAAATTTTATTTTCTGAATATATGTGTACCTATTCCATCTAAGATACAGAGGAGTCATGTGTGATTCCTGACTTACTATCTGATTCTTCTTGCGGTCAGGGACTTTGCCTCTTTTTCTCACTATTGTCATTGAGAGCCTAGAATATAATGTCCACCAAACAAATACTTGTTTTTTAAAAGTATTTTATTTATTATTTTTAGTTCGTGTGGATGAGTGTAATATATATATATATATATATATATATATATATATATGGGTTACAGAATGAATACAAGTTAAACAGGCTACAATAAAGTTCATGAGAGTCTGAATTGATAGGATAATGAACAAGACCAGCTCAGGAGCAGAAAATAGTAGGTCAGGACCAGGTCCAGACAACAAACAGGTCAAGGAGGCAGACGGAAGGGTGCGTTGAGCAGGGTACCAAGCAGAGTTGTTGATTCCTTGGTGCTGACACATACACACACCAGATATCGGACCATAGTTTGATGTGGGGCCATCACAGTGTTAGACATCGATCACTTTGTGGGGTCTTTCTCCTTCAAGAAGGAGTCATAATGTGTTTGTAAACTGGAGCCTTCTAGGCCAGTGCTCAGCCTGAATAAGCCCTGTTTTATATACTATGGAGTGACTTGGAGTGGGGCCTAGCCTGATCTCAACCATCAGGGTGATAATGTACATAGATTCAGAAGACTGTTGGGAAAGGGTAAAGCTTAATTGGAGAACAAAGATGTTGGTTGTCATTAGAACATGAACTTCAGATGCTTGGACCTGAGAGCCAGGCTTCATTTCTCATTGAAATGTCCACCAGCCCCATGCTCTGATCTCAAACCTCTCACTCTTAGGAAGGTAGTTTATTGCTTGGTGGGTGACCTCAGCAAAAGTGGGTTGAAGGGAAGTATGCTTGCTTGCTATTCGGGCTTAACGTTTAGCTCTGTCAATGGGTGAATGTTTAAACCTCTCTCTTTGTTGGTCTCCAGTTTCATTATCTCCTCTACATCTTCTTTGATTAGTATGGGGTCTTTCATTATCTTTCCTCCCTGGGAACTTAATGTAGATTCCTCCTCAGATTCCTAATCCATGGATTTTGATTCTTCAGTTCTGCTCGTATCCAGTTCCATTCCAAATAAGAATTCTGACACATTCATGCTTTCTAGTAAGTTCACAAACTATTGGCTAGTATGCTGTGCTGGATAGCTTTAGTGTCAACTTGACACATCTGGGTTAAGGGAGCATCAGTTGGAGATTTGCCTCCATTGGACTAGCCTGTGGCCATGTCTGTGGAATATTGTCTTGATTATCAAGTCAAGTGGGAGGGCCCAGCCCACTATGAGTGGTGCCACCTCTGGGCAGGTTGGGGAGCAAGCCAGTAAGCAGCATTCCTCCATGGCCTATGCTTCAGCTCCTGCTTCCAGGATCCTGCCTTGAGTTCCTACCTTGGGCCCCCTCAGTGATGAACTATGACCTAGGAGATGTGAACTGAATAAACCCTTTCCTCCCTAAGTTAGTATTGGTCAGAGTGTTTTGTTGCAGCAATTGAAGAGAAACTAGAACATACATCTGTTGACATAACTGACCTTAGTCTTGTGTTTTGTTACTTCTGGGACATTCTCGTTGCCTACATTTTTCTTTTGCTTAAACTGTAACAGTTTTCTTTAGCTAATATACAGTTATCCCTTCAAGTCTTTGAAAACTGGTTCTAGGACTCAGCTGGGCATGGTGGCACATGCCTTCTCAGCACTCAGGAGACAGAGATAGGTGAATCTCTGTGAGTTCAAGGCCAGCCTGGTCTATATAGTGAGTTCCAGGCCAGCTGGGGCTACAGGGAAATTCTGTCTCAAAAGAAAATAATAAAATAAAATAAAATGGAAACTGGTTCCAGGACCACTTCTCATGCATCCAAATCCTTGAATGCTCAGAGCCCATATTTAAATGACTCAGTATTTGTATATACCCTGTGCATATCCTCCCCTGAATTAAGATGATCTCTAGATTACTTATAATCCTGACTTCAGTGTCAGTACTGCTTAAGTAGTGGTTACTGTTAAAAGTAATGACACTAGTGTCCCATGCTAGAGCAAACTGTGCCTCCGAACCATTGCCTGGCCTGTGCCTGTGCCTGTAGGCTGCTGGCACTGAATGGGGTTACACAGTGGAAAAAAAAAGTAACGACACACAAAATCTGTGTGGGTATAGTACTCATGTGGATTTATCTCAAATGCTTTTGATCTGTAGTTGGTTAAAGTGGAATATAAAACCTATAGATAGGAAAACTTGGCTGTGTAAATGTTTCCAAACAAAACTTGGCTGTGTAAATGTTTCCTAACAAAACTTGCCTCATAATTAAATACTATGATTTTTTGGGGCTGGAGAGATGGCCTAGCGGTTAAGAGCACCGACTGCTCTTACAGAGGACCCGGGTTCGATCCCCAGCACCCACATGGCGGCCGAGAGCCGTCTGAAACTCCAATTCCAGGAGAACTCCAGCTCCAGGGGAATCCGAGACCCTCTTCTGACCTCCGCGGCGTTGCACGACACGGGTGCACAGACTTGCATGCAGGCAGTACATTCATACACATACAGAAATAAATAAAATTAATAAAAAAAATAAAATAAAAATAAAAAAAAAAGAAAGTAAAAAAAATAAATACTATGATTTTCATGGACTTTTGTGAAGAAGGTAGCATTCATATTTTAGAGAAAAATCTTTTTCAAAATTCCCAATAAACTATTTATTTTATTCTATTCTATTTTATTAGAATTAAGAAAAAAAAAACCTCAGATGTCATTGTTTCACATGGTGTAGCCCAAATTTTGTGTAGCTGCTGCTTTATTTGTACCTCTGAGGTCATCTTTTCCTCTGTAGAAAATTGATTTGAAAAAAAAAGAAAATTGATTTGAGGGCAAGCTCATTTCTAATGAGATATTTCAATTTGTTTTATTATAATGTGTGACCACAAGAGGAATGTCCACAGACACAGCTTTTTTATAGTCATCAGTTCATCTAATTCTTTTTTTTATGGTTTTGCAAAATACCAGTTTGTAGCAGTACAGAATCCCATGAAAAAGTACATCAAAGCAAAACTTGCTATTTGAAAATGAAGTTGATGCACTTGCTATCTGAACTCAGCAATGGTTCTTCCAAGACCTTGCTCCCTTAGATTGGGACAGAGTCATCTTATTTTGTGTGTTTTCCCATAGTGCTGCTCAAGCTTCCACAAAACTCATCTCATGTAGTTATAATTTTCTGGACTCTGAGCCCAGGCCAGGTTTGTTCATCCTTGAAACTTCATTCATTCCTAGATTCCCAGCATATGCACCAGCACTTACTAAGTGACGAAATGTGTTTGGTGTGCTCAAATAGAAAAGGATGTATGGGTAAGATACTGTGTGTTGTGTTAACTTTTCCTGGAGAGACATAAACATCTATATGCCTGAGACAGGTACAGGGAACAGACCAAAGTAACAATTCCTCCAAAGTCCAACTTGGTGAATGGATGTGTTTTTTGAGCTACTCATGCATATATACGACATTTCTTACTGGAGTGGGCATCATCACCAGGTCCCGCTGTTGCGTGGATGACAGCCACGTGGAAGCTGCATCATAAAGTTCCCCTTGTGGTTAAATTATTCCTTGTTGTATAACCTGACATCTCACGAGATCACTTGCAGCTGAAGGAGGGCAGGAGGAGTTAATATCTGGAAAAAGCTTTACTGTCATAGTGTGTCACAATTTTCAACACTGTCAACTACCCGATAGAAAAGTTTTAGGGAAGCAAGATTTATTTGAGCTCACCAAGCCTGAGATTTTAGTCTACAGTCTGCTGGAGTCATTTCTTCTGGGCAGTTGGGGAAAGATAGAACATCATGATGGAGGGATGGAGAGGAATCATTGATTACCCTATTGGGAGCCAGGGAGGGGATGGCGGCTTAAGAGCCTGCTTCCCTACTCCAGTAACCTGCTGTCTCTACCAAGGCCCCACCCCTTAGAGTTCCCATGTGTCTTCCTAAAATAGCAGCACCAGTTGAGGACCAGGCCCTCAGTATGTGAGCCTCTAGGGACCATTTTCTATTCAAGTTCTTGCAGATATATCTTCTACAGAGCATAAATTCCAAAAAAGAGAAATAAGTCCATCTTGGTGACAAGCCATCTTGAGAAAGTGAAGATTGTAACTTGGAGTCCCCCTGTGGCTCTAGTGGAAGAACTTAACTCAGCTGCTTCCCATGAGTTCAAACAAAGCAGAAAGTTCTATTCCACCTTCTCTAATTCTGCCCTCCTCACAGCCATGGCTCTTCCCTCTTTATAACACACTGGTAGGTAATCTTGCGAGAACTGAGGACCCTCCTGCCATTTGGAAGGATTCAGCTCATCCCCAAAATGAGATCTAAGGGCTAGGGAGATGACTCAGTGGGATCCCCAACTCCCATGTAAAAAGCCTGCTACAGACCTGCCTTTAATTCCATTACTCAGGAAGCAGAAGTAAGCATGTCTCTCTGAGGGTTTGAGGCCAGCTTGGTCTACATAGTGAGTTCTAAGCTAGCCAGGGTTACAAAGAGAGATCCTGTCTCAAAAAAATAAATAAATTTTTAAAGTAAAATATTTTTAAAAAAAAGGTTTAGGAAGAGACTCTGTCTCAGAAAATAAGTTGGAGATTGATTGCAGAAGACTCCTGATAGCTTTCACACACATACATACGCAACTTTCTATACATGTACATGCACACACAAAAGGAGTTCTGAGAGTCTACATTCCTTGCTTTTAGTCCCCTTTTGGCAGTTAGTCCTCTAATGCTGAAGGGGACCATGTGGTGGTGTGTCCTCCATTTGTATGTGGGACAATCATTTCATTTGTCAGCTTTGACGATTTGAAGCAACTTGTTGCTCTCAGGATGTCTGCCCAGATGATATCAGATGTTTCTTCCTAAAGTTCCAGAAGCTTTGCTCCACTGGAAAGGTCTGCCTTCCCGATCCTTACATCTGATCTGTTTTTACTCCTTGAGAGAAGAGTCCTGCCTACTATTGGAAAAGGTATACAGTGATCTCAGAGAAGAGAAAACGCAATGGAATGATGATGATGTAATGTGGAACATGGAGGGCGATGTCTTCCCCTGTGCTTGACTTTGGGACTCATTCTTGGCAATTTCTACGTGAGACTCAGTAAATTAAGCAAGCTTCCCTTCTGCTGTAGCTACCTATGACAGCATGCCCTTCATCCTAGTATCACAGACAAGCGTTCGGCTTCCTAGACAGGAACCTGACACCTTTCAGAAGTGAAATGACCTGTGGCAATTTTAAACATTCCAACCATATTAATTCCAGTGACAGTTATCCTTTAAGTCATTTGGAATAGCTTCCTCCTTTTCAACTTTCAAAATTTGTATTTGATTTTCATGACTTCCGGGGCCAGAGCAGGGCCACTGTATATATATGTGTGTGTGTGTGTGTGTGTGTGTGTGTGTGTGTGTGTGTGTGTGTGTTCCAGAAGGCAGAAGTGTGGGACTGTTGAATTTGTCCTGTTTCAGGCCTTCGTCAGCCTTTATATGCTCATGTACTGTATTCACACCTCTAGGGAGAAACCTCACATTTCGTTTTTTGTTTATTTTTTATTTTTTATTTATTTTTTATTTTTTGGTCTTTTTGAGGCAGGATTTCCCTTTAGTCCCAGCTGGCCTGGAGCTTGCTATGTAGACTAAGCTGGCCTTGAATTCATAGAGATCCACCTGCCTCTGCCTCCCAAGTGCTGGAAGCCTGACCCTCTTTTTTTTTTTTAATTTTTATTGATGTTTTGTGCATTTCATACATCATTTTCCAATTCAGATCAGGCATATTTCCCTTTCCCTTCCCCCCCCCACCCCATCCCAGATCATGCATTCTGCCATAACTGTCCTGCATCTTTCTCTCAGTTTTTTTTTTTTCAATTTTTAGCTATAAGTGATAATCCATGAGTACAAGCATCCTTCATGCAAAACCAATCTGCAGGCTGTTGTGCCCAAACCCCCACAGCCCCACCATCCAGTGGGGGGTGGCAGGTTGTTTGTTCAATCAAGTTGATCAAATGAGTGTCCAGACTACATTGCTGTAGTTTCACCATTCACCCCAATCACAGCCTTTACATTCTACCACGCCCCCTCTTCCACAGATTGTTCCCTAGGCTTAGAAAAGGGGCACAGGTGGATGAGAAGTAAAACAGTCCACTCTCTCTGGAGCTGTTGACTTGGACTCTGGTCAATTCTGGCTGTTTCCTTTCATGGGCTGACAGTTTGTCCAGGAGTAACCTTTCGATCCTACTAATGAAGCACAAGCAATTAGATATATAGGTATTTAAGCAGCACTAATAGTTATGGTAAGTTACTTTGGCATAGACATATGTTTGGAAGATATGTTAATCCATGAATTACATTTTTCCCCCCTGTTAAATATGACAGGGTCTTACTGTGGCTTATAACATCTCCTAACCTGTAGAGGATGTAAGCTTGTGGCATCAGCCATGGGTTATTCCTCCAAGGAGAGAGCCAATAGCCAATTAGATTTGGGGTATACGGGCACATGGCTGCCTCTGCTGCACAGCATTTCCAGGCAGGTGAGGTGTAGCTGGTGCTGATGGTGGAGTCTTGCTTGACTCAGGGAGACCCATATTTGCTTTATTGGTTTATTGGTAACACTCTCTGGCATTCCAGAGGCCATCTGTACATTTGCATGTGCGGTCTCAATACATCCCTCCCATGTTAACTTCAGGTCTTTGGCAGCAGGGTCTTATCGCCTCTCCTCCTGCAGGTATCCCAACTTAGAGGCAAGGAGCCCTTACCTTTTGTGGGGCCTTGGATCCCCTGGCCAACATCCCCCTGGTAGAACAATCCATTGCTGATGTCAGAGCTCTTGCATTAATATACTTTGCCTAAGTGCATAGCCCAAGGACTTTAGTATTATATTTGGTTCTGAACAGAGTATAATCCTTTTCACAGTTCTTATGTCTATTAGTCAATTAAAGAAGGCATTTTTACCGGTTTTATAAGAGATTACCTCTATAATAGTTGTCTCCAATTTACAGTTGGAGAACGACCTCATCATCATCATATTTCTCCTAGTTCTATGGGGGGAAGGCAAGAAAGTCTCTCATATCAAAACCTTTGTGGCACCTAGAAGGTATAAGTTTCATTAGGACTCATTATAAATAGTTGTTACATGTAGGATCCACAGAGGGGTTCGATGTTTATGGCAATCTGAGGCTTTTCTTCCTTTCAATGTTCAGATGGGTCAACCTTTCAGTTGCCACTTTTTGGTACATCCTACTCAATGCAAAGCTGTATCTTTTCTTTCTCAGCCGTTAAGTTGGTGACATTTTGTCCTGTTGGAACAAACAAATCTTTTCCCATAGTTAGTTTTAAGATTTAAATTGCAAGGTTTTTGACGAAAAGGTTTCATGTCTGTCTGTATCCCCCCCACCTTTTTTTTTTAACCCATGAGTCTCCAGAAGACAGTTGTATTATACATAACTATAGGGTGGAATCAAGGCACAGATTTCATCAAATTCACCCATGTTGTTTTGGGTGACTATATATGATTAACTTGGGAAGCAAACTTAATTTTTACATTAAATAATCTTAAAGAGAATGCTACAAGTTGATACTGTACAACAGAGAAATTATAGAGAACATTTGTATGTGCCAATCCCAAAGTTATTGCTCTACAGATTTTATGTAAAACAAATGTGGACAACAGCAAATTATATCTACATTTGAAACCTCACATTTCGAAAGAAAGGCTGAGTGGTTCAGAGCTCTCTCCTTGAGCGCAAGCTTTCTGTTATTGCTCCTCCACCCAGGTTGAAAGGACAGTGTCATCGGTCAAGAATTAGTAAGTAGAAGTTTCACAGTCAGTTCTGGCCTCTGTCTTCTTGCCAAGCACCACAGACTGCTGGGTAGTAAAGGCACCACTCCCCAGGCTAAGCCTAAGACTGGAAACTCTCCTTACCACTTGTGGACTTCTTCCAGGAAATGTTCCCCACTTTCTTCCTGGACAGGAAGCTTTGTAGGCCGTAACAAGCAGGTGGAGGGACTGGGACGCAGCCTACTGTTTATACTGAAGAGTTGGGCTCTTCTGGCTTGAGTCTCAAGTTGACTACCTACTAGTGACTTCTTTCCGTAGGTGCTGGCTTGTTGTTCTTACTAGCTCACCCTCAAGCTAAACATGCTCTTGCTTTCATCCATGATTGCCTGATTTATGGACTAAAAGACTGCTGTATTTTGCTTTGGAATGATGGATGGTAGTCAGGGAGCTACCAGACTGTCCACACCTGTTTCCTGGTGTTAGGAAGTTGACTAATTTGCAAGATTCCAAAGTGGATGATGACATAGTTGTTACAGTTACAAGTTGGACTGCTGGGCTTTTGAATATTGGGATTGGCCCTCCATCCCCATGTGATCTTTGGCCAGTTATTTGCTTTCTTGAAGCTTCCATGAACTGATCCAGAAAATGAGGTACCAGGAATGCTTGGTAAGATTAACAGGCTAACAAGAACAACACAAAAGAGGTAGGTATCAAAGTGCTGGGCCCATAAGTCCACAGAAGATGTTAGTGTGAACAACAGTTCATTTTGCTTTCTTTTTTTAATTTATTTATTTTATTTATTTATTTATTTATTTATTTATTTATTTATTTTTTATTTTTGTATGTGTATGAATGTACTGTCTGCATGCAGGTGTGTGCACCCGTGTCGTGCAATGCCACGGAGGTCAGAAGAGGGTGTCGGATTCCCCTGGAACTGGAGTTCTCCTGGAATTGGAGTTTCAGATGGTTCTCGGCTGCCATGTGGGTGCTGGGGATTGAACCCGGGTCCTCTGTAAGAGCAGTTGGTGCTTTTAACCGCTAGGCTTCTTATTTTTGAGAATGTCCTCATTGACATAAAGTTATTTTTAGCTAAGGATCTTATATATTATAGATATATAATTACATATATATATTTTATAAATATATTATATTCTATTTTTTATATTTTTAATAATATTATATATTTATAAATAAGTAAAATATATTTTTAAAATTTATTTATACATATATTTTTTATCAAGTCTAGACCCATGTCCCCCCCATCCCCCCATCCCTCCAGAGCTCATGCATTCTGCCAAACATGCTATTCATCTCTTTCTCAGTTTTTCTAACAAAGGGACTTGGATATTTGTATAGGCCACTTCATTCTGTGATGATAGACTCTGGAAACTTTCACCTCCTTCTCCAACACTACTCCTTTACAAGGACAAGGTTATCTGTTAGCTGCTGAAGACACATTGATAATTTTTGATTGACCAGATCTTTACCAAGACTCTATTTTATTTGTTTGGGTTTGTAAGCATGATAGTTATTTATCATTGTCATGACCGAATACCTGACAGAAGTTAACTAAGAGAGGAAAGATTTATTTTGGTTCCTGATTTCAGAGTTTTCGATCTGTGTGTGATGAGCTCAAGCACTTGACTGGAAATCATAGTGGCTGGAAACATGTGGCAGGGGCTGTTCTTCCTTCCTGATAGACGAGAAGCAGATAGAAGGAGCAGTCAAGAAAGGGGCCAGGGAGATGGCTCGGCAGTTTCCGGAGAACCCAGGTTCCATTCCACATGATGGCCAGGAACTCCATTTCCAGGGGATCTGACACCCTCTTCTGGCCTCCACAAACTCTTGAACATACATGGTACATATAAATTTGTGCAAGAACATACACAAGCATGTGTTTGTGTGTGCATAAAAATATTTTAAAAAGGAAATGGGAGAGAGAGAGAAAGAGAGACAGAGACACAGAGAGACATTGCTCCAAGGAGACTCACACAATTATCTCCAATTGGGTTCCAGCCACTGTGTTTGGCAAGTCTCAACAATGCGGTCATATGGTGGCTCATTCAAGGGATGGTTATGTCAGAACTTTCATAGTTTAGTTCTCTTTGGAGATGCCATTGTAGAAACTTCTGAAGGCATGCTTCACTGACCCACTTCTTATCACAGTGAGGTCAAGAGTCCAGATGGCTATTCTAGTACATTTTTATCCTAGGATCATGAGGAAGACACTTGCAATCTGCTGTCTTGTGTTTTTTGTTCGCTTGCCTAATTTATTTTTACATTGCTTGATTGAAGATTAGTCATTTTCTCTGTTTAACTGTTTTCCAGATTAGGAAGCTAAAACACAAAGAAGTACTCAAAATAAGTCCTAAAATGGGGTTCAGTCTAGGTATATGACATTCTAATAACTGTGTATCAGACTTTGAATCACTTAGTGCCACCTCTATATTTATTACAAAGTAGCATTTAGATGTTTTGAGAACTGTCCCCATTATCTTTTTTTTTTTTTTTTGGCCTTTTTGAGACAGGGTCTCCCTGTAGCTCCAGCTGTCCTGGAACTTGCTATGTAGACTAGGTGGTTCTTAAACTCACAAACATACACCTGCCTCTGCCTCCCAAGTGCTAGGATTAAAGGTGTGCACCACCATGCTGCCCCCATTCTCTCTCTCTCTCTCTCTCTCTCTCTCTCTATATATATATATATATATATATATATACATATATAAAATCACTGACAATTTGAAACTTGATTTCTGTGTTCTCACACTTCCGCATTCTGCACATTAGAATCTGGAACTTGTTCTGTTAACTGGAGATATGCTTCTTTTGAGTCTAGAGATCATTTCATCTCTGGGAGATGATTTAATGAACATACCTTGGAACTTTAGAGAGCTTTTGCAGGGCAGGGACACAGGGGGGTTGCCCCTTAGAAAGTCCTGCTAAAACCACATTTTAGCTGATCTCTTAGATCTGGATCCAAGATGGCCATGTCCTCACTTGAAATGACCCCTGAGGGATGCAGTGTACCAGCTGATTGGAACCTTATTCCTACCATCAGTAAAAATTTCTGGGACTCAGTGCTTGTCAAGCATCCTCAAAACCCTTGGTTGGATCCAGCAGGTTATAAACTGCATTTCATGGTACAGTCTCATGATAGAAGCACTTGGGAAGTAGAAGAAGGAAGATCAGAACTTTGAGGTCATCCTTGGCTAACTGGGAGTTTGAAGCCAGCTTGGGATACATGAGATCCTGTCTTGAAAATTATTCATGACCTTGAATATTCCCTGAATATTCTTGAGTCCCACACATAACACTCTTGGTTTTTATCTTTATTTTTATTTTTATTTATTTTTTGGTCTTTTTGAGACAGGGTCTCCCTGCCAACCTGACTGTCCTGGAACTCACTCTGTAGACCAAGCTGTCCTTGAACTCACAAAGATCTGCCCACCTCTGCCTCCCAAGTGGTAGGATTAAAGGTGTGAGCCACCACGCCCAGCTCCATTTTTGGTTTTTAAATACCTTATTAAGCTATAATCTGAATGTCCTGAAATTTACTCATTTAAGTATACAGTTCAGTGAGTTTGGGGCATATTAGCTCATTAGACTTTGAAACTATGATGCAACGTAAACGTTGGCATTAGCCATCTTCAGGGGTAGCTGCTCTTCAGGTCTACTGGTCACATTCATGATGGTGCGAGGCCATCTCCACCATCCATCTCCAGAACTGTTCTTATCCCAAATAGAAACTTGCTATTAAACAGTAACTCCTTCATAATTCATTCTCTAACTCTTGGCAATCTCTACTCTAATTTCTGTTTCCATGAATTCACCCATTCTAGATGCCTTCTGGGTGAAATTGTATAATCATGTCCTTTTGTGTTTGGCTAATTTCTGTTAACATAACGTTTCCAAGTTTGATCTATGTTGTTGGTCCACTTGTAAAAATTTCTATTTTATAATTGCAAGTGCTGAGACTACAGGTGGGAGCCACCAAGCTCTGATCTATCTACCTCTTAACATCCAGCTTCAGCCGGCTATCTCTAAGCCTCAACCAGAGATGAGTAGATTTTATGTTAAGTACTAGAATAAATGATGAGTGCCCCCAGAGATTGGAATTTGAAGAGGAGAGGAGTATAGAAGAAGTTTCCAGGCAAGGTGGGGTGGGGTGGGGTTGGGTGGTGGGTGCGGGAGATGGACTAGGGACCAGTAGGGTCAGGTACTAGGGTTACACTGCTCATCAGCTGGGAGATCTTGACATTGTCTCCCATGTTCTAGCTCCCAGTCTGCATTGAACAGACTTTCCTGGCTGCACTACTCTCTCCCCTCTTCTCCATACCCGAGAGTGACCTCGTTGCATGACTCTGTACTGTGTGTTCACAGAGTTGAATTAAAGAGGTCCCATTTCTTGGGTTTTTAAAAATATTCAATATTATTTTTGTTTTATGTGTATGGTGTATTGCCTGTATGTATGTAAGTGTACCCATGACATACAATGCCCATGGAGGTCAGAAGAGGGTGTTGGATCAGGTGGAAATGAAGGGTGGGTATTGGGAATCAAATCTGGGTTCTCTGTAAGAGCTGCCAGTGCTCTTAACCACTGACCCATCTCTCCAGCCCCCGTTTCTTTGGTTTTGTTGAACCTTCACCCTCTCTTCTTTTGTATTCCTTGTCCCTATTATGGTAGCTCAAACTATGCTGTAGTTCTTAAGGATGTCATGCTTAAGGATTGCATTAGGAGAGCCTGCATCAAGGATGTCACTTACCTTCCTGCAGAAGTGCTGGCATCTGCACTGTGTCCATTTCTAGCAGCTATAAAGCGGCAGTAAATCAGAAAGCGTGCCATGCTCCTTAGAGCTTGGAGATTGAGCTTCAGAGCGCCCTGCTTACAGGGATATGTGCTTGTCAGTGAGTAAATCAGCCCTGTCCTTCTGCCCTCACTGCATCAGGGAAATCTTTGACTTTGTGGGATGGTCTTGATTAGTCAGTCCATCCCCCCACCCCTCCCTTAGAGGTCAAGAGTATATTCATTCCTTGTTTTCTCCCAGTGTGTTTAGTGAGCTCGTTGGCCTACTGGTTTTATCACCAGCCACAGACTTAGCCCTTGTCATAGAGATTATTATATGAACCCTGGGTGACTTCTGACTGCATAAGGGCCTGAGATTTACATTTGTGCATTCCAAAGTCAGGAATATAAATGACTAATGGAACATGGGCCACCGGATATTTATATATCTATTTTGAAATTTACATTTTTTTTCTCTCTCTCTGATGATGGGGTTTGCCGCTTTCAGGGTCGTAGTTGATGGGCCAGGAGCCTCAGCAGTGACATAAAGCAATCAGCTGGGGAAGAGAACTTCCCGGCCCCCATAGCCTGCTATGATGTGCTTCTGGTTATTAAGCTGGCAATTCTGTGGTAATCGAACCACTCCCCCCATCTCCTCAGCCCTCTCCCCACTTCTTTTTTTATGATGCCCAATAAATTTTCCATGCTTCAATTTGCCTCATCCACCGACCTAATAGTGTTTGAATTGAATGTGTCCTCCGTAGTGTTCAACCATCGAAACTTTGCTTTTCCCCAACCAAATTATTCATAAAGGCTACTCATGACTATGGCAGAAATCGGGGGTGGGACATTCGCGGGTGGGCCATGCAAATTTGCTGGTCCAAATCGAGAACAGGCTTACTAGGTTGTTGAGCTTCTCAGCTGCATGATCGATAGCTATAGAAGAAAACACCTGTGGACAGGCATCAAGTCTCTTCAGATGAATAGGCTGTGCTGGATTAGGCCAACACTGGAAGGATGCAGGCTCCTGGATAGTTTCCATGGTATATAGTAAATATTAATAACAGCAAGAGTGAAAACGATCAAAGATTGCTAATGCATCTGGAGGAGTTGAATTATTCTTTCCAAGCATGCATTAAAAAATATCCAGCAACATCAGTTATTTCAATTTGTGTTGTTGGGTGGTTTTAGCTTTCTCGTAGACCTACAAGGGAAGGTTCAGAGAAGTTTAAGCAATTCTTCATGGTCACTTGGACAGTAAGTGAGGGTAGGATAAGATGTCTTGTCTTCTGATGTATAGTCTTAACACTACCCAGTACAACCCCACAAGGTAGACTAGAAGCAGTGGCCAAGAGGTGGATGTTAGTAAGTTTCCCATTCACCGAAGCTGCTTCCCAGCTCCCCATATTTTATTCCCACATTAGTATTTGCAGAGCAGCCCCCATTGTGGACACTGGGGACATAGTGGTACAAAGGACCCATGATCCCTGCTCTCCTGCAGGCACCTGAACAGTGCAGCCATACAATAAGCATGAAAACAGGTAAAGCATATTCTTTCCTAACAGTGAGTGGAACTTTATAGAGAAGGAGGTGGAGCTGTGTGGTAGAAAATGTCCAGCTGGGAAGAGGGACATCATTCTCCCCTGAAAGAGCAACAATAAAACACGGTGTATATCAGATCATATAGGCACATACAGATACATTTAAAAATCAATAAAAAATTAGGAAATATTAATGTCTCCCTCAACTCTCACCAGCAAAGCTTCCTCAAAGAACAGAGAAGGATACACACAGAAGCCCACAACTGGCCAAAGAATAGGGAATAAGAGAGTATAGAGCGTGTTTCTCTGGATAAGAATCCTGTATTAGGGGCTGGAGAGATGGCCTAGTGGATAAGAGCACCGACTGCTCTTGCAGAGGACCCAGGTTCGATCTCCAGCACCTACATGGCGGCTGAGAACCATCTGTAACTCCAATTCCAGGAGAACTCCAGTTCCAGGGGAATCCGACACCTTCTTCTGACCTCCGCGGCATCGCACGACACGGGTGCCCAAACCTACATGCAGACAGTACACTCATATAAATAAATAAATAAATAAATAAATAAATAAATAAATAAATAATAAAATTTAAAAAAGAGAATTAAAAAAAAAACAGAATCCTGTATTAAACCTCAACCACCTGTGGTGCAGGGACCATTGTGGAAGAAGGGGCAGAAAGGTTGTAGGAGACAGAGGTGGTACATGAGCCTCCCGGGCTCCAGAGAGTTGCTCATCTGAACTTGCAGCAAAGGTGATAGCATGCACAAGGTTTAGACAAAACCTAGCACAGAGCTGGGGAAATGGGCAGCAGGCCCCAACCTTAGACAAGGAACCATTGGCAACTGATCATAGCAGGGTGAGAGTGTGGATCATCTTTACGGAAGCAAGTGACTCTAGATGGGCTGACTAGACTCCAGTGGATGAACTTGCACCAAGGGACATCTAGGTACAAATGGTTGATTGGATAGGACTTAACTTATATGACAAAATTCATAAAACACAGTGGGGGGCTATGGGAAGCACACGGATAAGGAAGGGACCTGAACATGATTACAATAAGAACTGCCTCGAACTCAATAAAATATATAAAAAGAATTAAAAAAAATTAGAAATAACTTTGAAAATAAAAATGGCTTCCTGGAGAGAGTTGATTTGAGGTAGGCCCTAAATGATTAAGAGGAACAGGGAATTGGAGCCATATGAGTAGGATTCAGGTTAAAGAAAACAGAAATGCAGGAAGTAGTACCTTGTATTGCAAAGCCAGAGGAAAGCCAGACTGGACTAAACACAATTCACCATGGAAAGATAGGTGACAGAGTCACAAGTTCAAGGTCGGCGGACCTCAGGTCCTGAACAGACCCTGCAAGGAGTTTGGAGACTGTGCCAGTGTTTTTTGTTTGTTTGTATTTTGTTTTTTTGTTTGTTTTTTATGCCATCAATTTTCTGTTGCCTGCAGCCCATTCTCTTTCATGAACTGTCTTGTTCCGCTTGTGCCAGGATTCCAGTCTTACCTCCTAATAGTCATTTTAATCCCCCTTGTGATACGTCCTGTTGCTTCGTGGTGGACCATCTGACTTTGTCCCAGACAAGGCAGCATTGTCAAATAAAAAGTAAAAGAGCAGATGAGTTCTCCAACTAAGAATAAGGCAGTTGAAAAGCTCTAATTAAATCTGTGCCACTCTCCATCCTGTCATGGGTAAGGAGTGGTAGTTGAATGCTCCACACTGATGCCGTGATATCACTTAAAGTTGTGTGACTTCACAGACGCAAATAAATTGGCCAGTTTCATCTGTGGTGACGCCACCATCGATAACAGTTATTATTTGTATTGTTGTGATAAGTGCAGTGAACTAGTCGCAAAGCTGAGCTTTTAGCTATGGCCAAACCGTGGACTCTCCAGGCTTGATCTAGAATGATTTCTTGAACAATCTTCTGCCTGTCTGTAGGTAACTAAGCATTGTTTAATTATTTTCATTAGAAATAAAAGGGATTTTTTTAGCCATTGGTGGCAAAAGTGTATTCTTCATGGTTCATGATTAAATATAAATTTTTTCTCTTTTTAACCCTATTGATTTTCCATATTGCTTTCTTGTAGGGCAGCCTGTAACCTGATTTGAGCCATAACCAAAAGAGACCAGGATACCCCTTAGTAGTGCATGTACTTACACATGGATGGTGGGAATTCTAAAGAAATTGAACCCAGGTCCTCTGCAGGAGCAGACAGTGCTCTTAACCACCGAGCCACCTCTCCAGCCTCTCATCCTGCTTTCTTTTTTTTTCAGTTTAATTTTTTGTATGTGTATGAATGTTCCTGTCTGCATGTAGGTTGGTGCACCCATGTCGTGAAATGCCGCAGAGGTCAGAAAAGGTTGTTGGATTCCCCTGGAACTGGAGTTAAAGATGGTTCTTAGCCGCCATGTGGGTGCTGGGAATTGAACCCAGATCTTCTGCAAGAGCAGTTGGCACTCTTAATCACTGAGCCATCTCTCCAACCCCTCGTCCTGCTTTCTTATACAGTATAGGACCACCTGGCCAGGAGTTGTAAAACCCACAGTGGGGTGGGCCCTCCCACATTACTCAACAATCAAGAAAATGTCTCCACAGATAGGGCCACAGGCCAGTCCAGTGGTATTTTAACACATGTGAATTGTTCCTAGTGTATCCTGTATTCTTTCAGCATTACAAGTGTTAGACTAAGTCACTGTTCAATTCTTTTATGAAAAATAATTTCTTGGGAAGAGAAATACATCATACATACTTGCTGTTCTTCATTAATTCTACATAAACTTATTGAATATAATTTTTAATAAGTAAATCTATGAGACAAGGTCTGTAGGACTACAACAATTTTGGGGGATTAGTAACTCATAAGTAGATATGAGAGGAAGAAACTATATACATGTGTATGTGTGCATACGTGCATACATATGCTCATGTCAGAATGCCTAGTAGAGCATGTAGTATAACATAAACATGTCTATAGTCTTCCTTGGTAGTTAACTTGTTGAGTTACAGTGTAGCACCAGTGAACTAAATATAAAGATATTTATCCCTATGGGGCCTGGTTTACTTTATATATGGAGGAGAAGGAACCAGCCAACAACCTTGCATTTATTTATTTATTTATTTATTTATTTATTTTTTTATTTATTTATTTTTAATTTATTTTTGTATGTGTATGAATGTACTGTCTGCGTGTAGGTTTGTGTACCTGTGTTATGCAATGCCACGGAGGTCAGAAGAGGGTCTTGGATTCCCCTGGAACTGGAGTTCTCCTGGGAATTGGAGTTACAGATGGTTCTCAGCCGCCATGTGGGTGCTGGGGATCGAACCTGGGTCCTCTGCAAGAGCAGTTGGTGCTCCTAACCACTAGGCCATCTCTTCAGCCCCAACCTTGCTTTTAAAAATAAAAATTGTACCAATAATCTACTGGTAGGGAGACAAAAATACATATTTTGAAATTGGGATGGTTTTCTGCTTAGCCGTGCCTTGCTGTCAGATAGGTCAAAGGTCAGTCATTTTCTGCTTTTAGAGTCTCCTGTTTTTACTACCTCTCAGTTTCTGTTAGTTATGGCATTACCTTCATGTCATCCACGACAATGACATTCTTTCTTATAATGCTTGCCATGAATACTTAGTATATGCTTGATGTGTAAACTTACTATGAGTTTACAGCTCTTTAGCAGTCCCTTTGACCAGAGCACCCCTTTCTTAAGTTTTTATTCAAATTCTAGTTGCCTGGACTTTTCTTCCTAAAATATTTTGTTTCTCAAAAAGGGCTCAGAAGTATTGGGTTTCTTCTTTTATGTGTTTGTTATCTTTAAGTGACATTTTAGTTGGGTATAATATTTTTAGGATATACAGTGTTTATGTGTTTATAAATATTTCTTTGTGGTTCTTGGTATTGAATATGAATCTAAGCAGGTAGGAAGTAACCCTAAATTCTTTTCCTTATAAGTATTTTTCCCTTCTGTCTGTTTTATAGAGATATTTTTCTCTGTCTTGAATTTTAGCAACTTAATATTTATCTGTTAATCATTCTGTATATTGATATCTTGAAACCAGACAAATACTTATGATCTGTAGTTTTTGTCTTCATTTTTGGACCTTTAAAATTTGTATTTATTTTTATGTATATGAGTTTATGCCTACATGTTAAGTACACCCATATTGTGCAGTGTCTGTAGAGGACAGAAGAAGGTGCTAGATCTCCTAGAACTGGAGTTACAAGAGAGCGGCCATGCAGGCTGGGATCTGAACCCAGGTCTTCTGCAAGAGCAGCCAGTGCTCATAACTGCTAAGCCTTCTCTCCAGCCTCTAAGTTTTAGATCTTTTGGAATTTTGAGTCTGTTCCCTGCACCATTAAACACACACACACACACACACACACACACACACACACACACACACCATGTCTCCCTATTCTTTTTTTATTCTGTTTTTGGTATTTTTGAGACAGGGCCTCCTTTTAGTCCCAGCTGGCCTGGAACTTGCTCTGTAGACCAGGCTGGCCTTGAACTCACAGAGATCCACCTGCTTCTGCCTCCCAAGTGCTGGGATTAAAGGCGTGCGCCACCACGCTGGTGATATCTCCCTATTCTAATTACTTATATTTTTGTAGCTCTTATGTGCATTTCCTGTGGCTATGTTATTAGCTCTTTCAGTCATTTGCAATTTCGTGTGACCCTCCATTCTCTGATATTTCTACATTGGCTTTTGGTTCTGGATCATATTATTTCCCTGTGCTTTATTTTTTCAGTTCTTTCAATTAAAAACTTTAGTCTGCTTATAAATGGCTGAGATTCTTGAATAATCAAAAACGTTTTTACAGTAGATTTGATGAGCTTTTTATATTATTTCTTCTTTCCTTGTATTAATCCAATTGTACATATGACTTTTTTATTTTTTATGTATGCGGGTGTTTTGCTTGCACATATGTGTGTGCACCCATATGTAGAAGGCCTGTGGAGGCCAGAAGAGGGCATAGGATCACCTTGGAGTTTCAGAGGTTATTAGCCACCTGGTGGGTCCTAGGAACCAAACCAGAATCATCTGTAAGAGCAGCCAGTGCTCTTAACCACTGAGCTGACTCTCCAGCTCCCCCCATGCCGTCTCAAAGGTTTCTGAGGCTCTCCTCATTTTCTGCTTTCATTCTTTTGTTCCTCAGGTTTTCCTCTTGGATCTTTGTTTTCCTTCCCTCCAGTGGCAGGCTACCCCTCCCGCTGCCATCATTGTCATGGCGCTCATCCCATAGAAGTTTACCTTCACATACTGTCCTTTTCAGGCCTAAAATCTCCAAGTTGTTTATAGCTCACATTTCTTTCTTGAAAACTACTTTTCAAGTGATTTCAAGTGTGATTAATTTTGCCTCATAGAGTATGGCCATAAGAGCTATTTGAAGTCCATTTGGTAATTCCAACATCTGGGTCATATTGGGATTAGTATTTGTTGATTATTTTGTCCCCTGAGCATCGGTTACATCTTACTTTCCAATGTATCTCATAATCCTTCATTTCTGTCTTATGCATTTTAAACACAACCAAAAGCTCTAACATATGGAAGTACTCTGTCTTTTCTTTTTTTTTTTTTCCCTATGTTGACAAAATAGTTGCTTTGATATATGATTATATTTCAATTTTAGGAATACTGGTCATTTTTTTATCTGTTTAGCAGGGAAATGAGCTTCTTTACTTTGAGACAGTAGGGTTGTCTCCTTCAATCTTTTTTGTGGGCTCTATATTCAGTTCTTTTTTACCTGTTTTCCTTTGAAACTGGCTTATATTTTCACCATTCCAAGTTAAGATGAAACTCAAGTGGCCTGCCCAAGCACATGTCCTGCACATGAACAGCTCACAGTTGAGGCCAAAACTCAGGTAGTTCTGTGTTGGAAGCTCCCATTCTTCAGTTTTGTGTACCCTGGGACCCCTTCCACACCTTGCAGTCTGTTCCTTCAGGAGCCCTTTTACAGTTCTACACCCCACTACTTTGAGATGGAAATAGAAAGGAGAGGTTTACCTTTCTTCTCTGTTCCTCTGTCCCACAGGTCTTAGATTATGGCCTATGGTTAAGGTAAAATGACATAAAAAGCCCCAAACTCGTGTGCTAGTACATAGCTGTCCACAGTCTGCCTACTTTCACCTATTTTTATTTTTATATATTTTTTTAATTTTTTATTTATTCTTGTATGTGTATGTACTGTCTGCATGCAGGTCTGTGCACCTGTGTCGTGCAATGCCACTGAGGTCAGAAGAGGTCATCGGATTCCCCCGGAACTGGAGTCAAAGATGGTTCTCAGCTGACGGTTCTCAGCTACGATGTGGGAGTTGGGGATTGAACCCTGGGTCTTCTGCAAGATCAGTTGGCGCTCTTAACCACTAGACCATCTCTTCAGCCCTATTTTTATTTTTTTAAATAAAATACTTTTATTGATGTTTTGTGTACTTCATACATCATTTTCAGTCCAGTTTAGACATGTTCCCTGCCCCCCACCCCACCCCAGTTCATGCATTCTGCCATGTATGTCTTGCATCTTTTTCTCTGTCTTTTTAAAAATTTTCTCTGCAGAGATTTATTGTTTTGGGCAGAATTTAAATGTATCAGTCAGTTCTTTGACCCAGTCCTTATGTTGTTGTTCCCTCCCATTTGTATTGCTCCAAAATATGCCCATATAAACATCACATATATACCAAAATTAGACCTCCAAAAATAAGCTGTATGTTAATTCCAAAATATATTTAGGAATTCACATTTTTCCCTTTAATTTTATATTACTCTAATATATGAGTACATACCATCCACCCATATACAGCAATTACAATGTCTGAAAATAAATGGTAAGTTAATTCTAGAACCTGTTAAGAGATTCACATTAAACAGCACAGTTGCCTTCAAATAAAAAGAAATATAACAATAATGTTGCTCAGCTTGCCTTTCAGCTGGGGATTTGGTGTTAACATCCACAAATGAAGGATACTATTTGACATTTGTTTTTCTGGGACTGTGTTACTTCACTTAGCATAATGGCTTCGAATTCCATTCATTTACCTGCAAAGTTCATGATGGCATCTTTCTTTACCACTGCATAAAACTCCATTGTGTACCAGGTTTTTTTTATCCACTGGTCAGTTGAAGGGCATTTGGGTTTGTTCCAGCTCTTCGCTATTGTGAAGAGAGCTGCAACAAGCATAGATGTGCATGTATCTTTGTGGTAGGATGAGTCTTGTGGGTATATACCCAGGAGTGGTATGACTGGGTCAGGTGGTAGGCTCATTTTGAGTCTTTTAAGGGTTCTCCACACTGCTTTCCACAGAGGTTGTATGAGTTTACATTCCCACCAGCAGTGGATGAGTGTTCCCCTTCCCCCACATTTGTTGTCTTTTGTTTTCTTGATCTTAGCCAGTCTTATCAGAGTGAGAAGATATCTTAGTGAGGATTTAATTTGCATTTCCTTAATTATTAATGATGTTGAACATTTTTTACAATGTTTCTCAGCCATCTCTATTTCCTCACTTGTTCAGCTCTTTACTCCATCTTTTGAACGAGTCATTTGTTTTCTTCTTTGTTTTTTTGAGTAGTTTATATATTCTGTATATTAATGCTCTGTCAGATGTATCAGGGGTAAAGGTTTCCTCCAACTCTGTAGGTTTTCTCTTCACTTCCTTGATTGTTTCTTTCACTGTACAGAAGCTTTTGAGTTTAATGACATCCCATTTGTCAAGTGTTGATCTTATTTCCTGCACAGCTGCTGTTTGATTTAGAAAGTCTTTTTCTATGCTTATATCTTGTAGCTTGCTGCCAATGTTTTCTTCTATCAACTTCAGAGTTTTGGATTTCAAGTTGAGGTCTTTGATCCATTTGGAGTTGATTTTTCTATAGGGTGAGAGGTAGGGGTTTTAGTTATAAAATAAAACCCTCTATAGGGTTTTATTCTTCTACAAAGAAGATCCAGTTTTGCCAACACCATTTGCTTAAGATGCTATATTTCCTCCATTGCATCATTTTGGCCCCTTTCTCAAATATGAGGCGCCTGAAATTGTATGAGCTCAAGTTTGGATCTTCAGGGTTGTTTTCTCCATTGGTCAATGGTTCTGTTTTGGGGCCAGTACCATGCTGCTTTAAGACTATAGCCCTGTAATATAGTTTGAAGTCTGGTAAAGTAATCCCCCCTGAATTGCAATTTTTGCTCAGGGTTGCTTTAGCTATTCAGGGTCTTTTGTTTTTCCATATGAATTTAAGGATTTTTTTTCTAAGTCTGTGAAGAAATTCATGGGGATTTTAATTGGGATTGCATTACATCTGTATATTAATTTGGGTAGGATGGACATTTTACTATATTAATTTTTCCAATCCATGAGCATGGGAGGTCTTTCCATCTTTTGATGTTATCTTCAATCTCCTTCTTCAGGAGTTTAAAATTTTTGTTGTAGAGATCGTTGGTGTCTTTGGTTAGGTTTGTTCCCAGGTATTTTTTTGAGGCTATTATGAGTGGGAAGGTCTCCTTATATTCCTTTTCCAGTTGCTTGTTGTTGGTGTAAAGAAAGGCTACTGATTTTTCTAGGTTAATTTTTTTTGAAGGCCATTACATTTTTTATTTTATTTTATTTTATTTTATTTTTTTTACCCATCACCTAAAATTTATTATGTCTTGATAGTGAGTTTATTCAAAACTTTCTTCTATGATTATTTTGTTTTTTTGTGTTTTTTTCTTTCTTTTTTTAATTATTATTTGTTTATTTTTTTATTAATTTTATTTATTTCTGTATGTGTATGAATGTACTGTCTGCATGCAAGTTTGTGCACCCGTGTCATGCAATGCTATGGAGGTCAGAAGAGGGTGTCGGATTCCCTGGAACTGGAGTTTCAGATGGTTCTTGGCCGCCATGTGGGTGCTGGGGATCGAACCCGGGTCCTCTGTAAGAGCGGTAGGCGCTCCCAACCGCTAGGCCATCTCTCCAGCCCCTTATTTGTTTATTTTTAAGGGATTCCACAATATAATAACACAGTTGTTTTCAGATAACATTGATGTTGCTCAGTTTACCATACAATTAGGTAATTGGTGCATTTTGCAAGTATCTATGTCCAAATTTTGAACAACCCAAGGTTCCCATAGTCCAGTTGGAGAAGCTTGTATGCACAGGCATGTTGATCAATTAGGAGTCCAGACTATATTGCTGTAGTCTCATGATTCACCCCTATCTCTCCACAGCCCTTACATTCTACCACTCCTCCTTTTCTGCAATTTGTTCCCTGGGCTTTGGGAAAGGGGCACAAGTGGGTGAGAAGAAAACAGTCTACTTTCTTTGGAGTTGTTATTTTGGACTCTAGTCTGTTCAGGTTGTTTCCATTCATGGTTTGACAGCTTTTCTAGTGATACCTTTTTAGTCATACTAACAAAGCACAAGCAATTGGATGTACAGGCATTTAAGCAGTACTAATTATTATGTCAAGCTAAGCTGTGAGCATAGACACAGATGCTTGGATGATATGCTAATCCGCAAACTGTGGTTTCTCTATAAAGGGTGACAAGTTCTTATTGTGGCTTATAACATCTCCTAACCACTAGAAGACATAAGCTTGTGGCATCTACTGTGAGTTATTCCTCCAAGGAGAGAGCTAATAGCCAATTAGATTTGGGATATATATAGACACTTGGCTGCCACTGTTGCACAGTATCTCCAGGCTGTTGAGGTGTAGCTGATATTGACGGAGGAGTCTTGCTTGTCTCAAGGAGACCAATATTTTGCTGTATTGCTTTAGTGGCCTTTGGTAATGCTCTCTGGCATTTCAGAGGCCAGTTGTATGCTAGCAAGTGACGTCTCATAACATTTTTTCATGCTCACACCAGGTCTTCGACAACAGGGACTTACTGCCTTTCTCCTTGCATATATCCCACTTATAGGCAAAAGGCCTTTGTAATTTGGGGGGGGGAGGTGGTTTGAATCCCTTAGCCAACATCTCCTAGGCAGAATAATTCATTGCTTATGTCAGGTTAATTTTGTATCCTGCCACTTTACTAAAACTCTTAATCGTTTCTAGGAGCTTTCTGGTGGAGTTTTAGCATCTTTATATCATCTGTAAAAAGGGATAAATTGACTTCCTATTTTCCAATTAGTACTCTTTTAATTTCCCTTTCTTGCCTTATTGTCCTAGGAAGTGTTTCAAGCACTATATTGAAGAGGAGTGGCAATAGGAGGCAGCCTTGCCAGGTCCTGGACTTTAAGGCGAATGCTTCCAATTGCAATTTGTATACAGTCCCACATCAAAAAGATCATTCATCATGACCAAGTTGGATTCATACCAGAGATGCAGGGATGGTTCAACATATGTAAATCAATAAATACATAAGACACATAAATGGACTGAAAGACAAATATCACAGGATCATGTCAATTGATGCAGAAAAAGCCTTTGACAAGATCCAGCATCCCTTCATGTTTAAAGTTCTAGAGGGAACTGGACTGAAGGGAACATTCCTCAACCTAATCAAAACCATATATAGCAAACCCACTGTCAACATCATCCAAAAATGGAAAAAATTTGGAAGCATTTCACCTATTTTTAATATCCTCAGAATTCTGGAGTCTTAGGAAGGGTTATAGCCACCTAATGCCTTGAAAGAGACAAAATTCTCCTTCAGTTAAATTGCATCCAATTGAGTCCCTCTTTTACTTAAGTCATGTTCTTATTGTTTTATGCATAAAGCTATTCTGCTCTCCCCCTAATACTCGAGCTAATGGTTCCTTGTCTTTGGCTTGCTGTGATGCTAACTTTACTTTCTAGGGTGTTTAGCCCACTTTCCAGCAGTTCTATACACTTGCCATGACATTCCATTTTTCTTGGAACATCTTTGATCAAGACTGTGTGTGATTATGTGTAGAGAACTGGTTTTTAATTCTTTTTCTACCTATGTCAAATACTTTATGCTCAGTGTTTGAATCTTAGAAGTGGTCTCTATTTTATCTAGGTTTTTTTTTTTTTTTAGCTGAGAATATGGTAGTGAGGGGAATTAATTCAGCTGGGGAGGTATGTAATCTTTGGGGAACACTCTGTGGTCTCATTTGACACTCTGCAGATCCATCACCGGGGTGTTCTTGGGGGGCTTTGAATAATTGCTCACACTCATTGTAGAATCTTGGAATCATCATGTCCATGAATAAGTCTATCCTCCTCTTACTCTTGGTCTGGACTATTATCTGCAGTGCTTTTTGTTATTCAGAATAAGCAGAAGATAATATCTACATAGAAGTTGCCTCTTTCTGGACTTAGGGACATGCATGTGAAAATTCAGGATTTTTGGGGGTTTCCTGTATAATTCCTGGTGGCCAATTATTTATTTTATTTATTTTTTTATGTGTATGAATATACTGTCTGCATGTAAATTTGTGCACCCATGTCATGCAATGCTGCGGAGGTCAGAAGAGGGTGTCGGATTCCCCAGGAACTGGAGTTCCATGTGGGTGCTGGGGATCAAACCCAGGTCCTCTGCAAGAGCCGTTGGCGCTCTTAAATGCTAGGCAGTCTCTCCAGCACCACTAGTGGACAATTATATAGTTTACACATGACCTGTACTATCCGTCTGTCCAGAGACTTCCACCTCTTTCATCAAATTCCAGTTTGTAAATTTAATTGCTTTTGCTTTGTTTGGTTTCTATTATGGAGTTTTCTTGGGGGTTAAGGGTTTGTACTTTACTGTTTTTTTTTTTAATTTTAGTTTATTATGTATAAGTGGAGGAGATTCTCTGATAGATTCATATTAAGGCTTATATATTTGTAAGTATAAAAATTAATACACATGACTTGATAGGTATGTCAAGTATGTCACTCCACTCTTTATTCTCAAATATCCAAATGCTAAGGATTCTTTAAGGCCCAGTGGAAATCCTTGATACTATGTGGTAGGTTTCTTGAGCATTTTCTCTAGTAGCCATCTCACTGTGTGCAGTAGTAACTGTAAACCAGTCCCAGTGTGTGCAGTAGTAACTGTAAACTAGTCCCACTGTGTGCAGTAGTAACTGGGAACCAGTCCCACTGTGTGCAGTAGTAACTATGAACTTCTTTAATGAATAAGCCTCCTTCCCTCATCTGGTCCAAGTTCTCTTTGACTAGAGAGACCCATGTGGTTCCTTGGTTGCTCCAGACTGCCTTTGTGATAAGAACTTGATTAGCAAGTTGACAATCCCATGTGTTTATTTGTGCAGTCACCCAAATTAAAATAGGCATCTTTCCTGAAACCATGGAAATATGTTCCTCAAAGCAAAGTTTTCTGGGAAGCTTTGATGGTTCTTGAATGACATTCCATAAAAATATACTGAGATAATAGCTGGAAAAGTGCTCTCTAAACCATCAAATGCTCAGCACGTGTAAGACTTTGATATTGCCATCAACATCACTCAGGTGCCGCTTAGCATCATGGGTGGGCTCAGAGACAAGCTTTCCTCACTGCTGCTTTGTTCTCCTGTCTCCTCCTGACCTTGACACTAGAGCAGTGACCCTCAGCAAGATAGCCTGACAGTCTGCAGTGACTCATCCCCTGCTATTACCTGCCTTTGTCAGCGATGCTCATGCAGCCTGTAGGTAATTCCCCCATGTCCCTTGTCCCTTGTCCCTTGTCTCTGTGATAAAACATTTTCTCTTAGAGAAATCTTGAATCTCATTTTGCAGAAGCTCTGCTATGGAGCCCTCTCTGCCTTCTCCCCTTCTCCTGAACACCAGCAATGCCTGTTTCAGACTTGAACTCACAAGCTAATTGAACTTCCCTAGAATATTCTGTGTAACATCTTTACGTAGAGAATTGGTGTATTTACTGTACACACTCTCAAAAGCTAGCCCTGGTGAGGAAGATAAGTAATCCTGAGGAAGCTGAATGGGCTTGAACAAGTTTAGATTCTTTTATCTGTTGTGTTTTTCACATGGGTTTGTATTGTTTTCTTGTTTTTGATATAACATCCTTGAGGGTAGGAAAAATGACTAAGAGAATTTGGGAAGAAATGGAAGATGAAGGCAAGCATAAGGAATACGGTGAGAAAGAATTGCTAATCAGATTCAGCAAGTCCACATTGCGATGGCTAAGTGCATGAGCTTAGAGTTTGACCACTTCTAGCTGGATGACCTTGGATAAGTTACTTAACCTTTCTAGGTCACATCTGTAATTCAGAGATAATAAGAATATTTGCCTCCTACGGCTGTTAATAATAAATGTAAAGTGTTTATAGCAGTGGCCAGAACATAATAGAGGCAACAATGTTATCTACGACCATTAGCATCATTGTTTTATTAATCTTTTCCTTGAAGCTTCAGCAAGGTAAGCAAAGGACAAGAGGAAAACTATAAACATTGTAACATGAGGTAAGACTATGAATTTGCTCTACTGAATGTGGGCGTAAGCTAAAGGACTAAAATAATAATCAGTACTTCTTACAGGCATTGTTTTAAAATGCTAAATGTGTAGTCTAATATGTATAACTCTGTGAGGCAAGTGTTACTTTAGTGGTTCATCATAGACAGGGAAACTGAGGTACTGAGAGTTTTAAGTAATCAGCAATCAACCCAGAGTTCCAGTGAGCTTAACTGACATTTGTGTGTGTGTGTGTGTGTGAGTGTGTGTGTGTGTGTGTGTGTGCACGCACGCGCACGTGCATGTATTGGGGAGTGGGTCTGAAGACCCAAAGTCAATTATTAATTAAATTATTTAGATGTTTGGGCGGGCAATGTTGTTGCATTTAAAATCATTGCCAAAGAGGACATTTTGAAAATTTCTTTTGTCAGAAAGAGAAATGAGAGGTTTGTGGAATCCAGCCCTGAGCCAGGAAACAGGTGTTGAGAATCAGGTTCAAGGCCCTCAGAAATAGCCAGGAAAACTAAAGGAGTACTTGTGGGGTATATGTATGATGGATCTGGGGTGTCATGGGCAGGAATTCAAATGCTTACGGACTTAATAATTTAGTGACTTTGGATAAGCTCTTCAGCTTGGTCTGAGAGGCTTAATTTCCACCTTGGGAAAACGAAGAAATTATGTAGGAATATTTTTGTGTGCAGTTAATGTTTTAAAACTCACACCTTGTGTTGATTGCCTTCATATTGAAAATTATCGGGGGACTGGAGATATGGCCTAGCAGTTAAGAGCTCCGTCCGCTCTTGCAGAGGACCCGGGTTCGATCCCCAGCACCCACATGGTGGCTGAGAGCTGTCTTTAACTCCAGTTCCAGGGGAATCTGATGCCCTCTTCTGACCTCCGAGGCATTGCATGACACGGGTGCACAAACCTACTTTCAGACAGTACATTAATACACATAAAAATAAATAAATAAAATTAAATAATAATAATTAAAAATATATTTTTTAAAAAGAATATTATCGGGACCATTTGTTTAACGTTTATTTCCTGTTTGCACATTGGCCTATTGGTTCAGCCGTCCTCTGAATTCAGTGTGTGACTTGTTTCCTCCATTAACTTTGGTCTGGGTAGAGAATGTATTCTTCCACTTGGAATCTTCAGCATTTCAGGGGCCCTAAACGGAATCCGCCCACCATCAGTGTTATTCATGTCTGTGATAATGGTATATCAAAGGTACTGAATGCCACTCGAAGTAGCATACAGCAAGTATTTAAAGGACTTACTAACATCACCCTTCAAAAACTTTTATGGAGAATGTATCTTTTTGTTGTAAGGCTCCTGGCTATGTGTTGAGAAAACCACACATAAGTCAGATGACCTCCTACCTTCAAGAAGCTTACCCAAAGGACACAAAACCTAAGCATCCTAGAATTCAGGCTCCCAGAGCTGAGAAGCCCTAACTGATGGACTCTTTCTCTGTACACCTTCAATTCCCATGACAACACCCCCACCCTGTGGTTGCCTGGCATCGCCTTGTACAATTCAGCAATACAGAACTCACGACTCTTCTTTCTGGCCAAGGTTGCATCATGGCCTGTCAAGTTCTAGGTAGAAGAACAGGTCTTAGTGCAGAGCCACAGATTTCTATGCTGAGGAACAGCCATAGATTCCATCATTTAAAAAAAATACATATTTTTAAATTTTATGTATATGAGGGTATTGCCTACATATCTGTAAGTGCACCCAGTCAGACAGTGCCCTTAGAGGTCATAAGAGGGGGTCGGACTCACTGGAACTGGAGTTATAGATGGTTGTTAGCCACCATGTGGTTCTTAGGAATTGAACCTGGGTCCTCTGCAGGAGCAGCCAGTGTTTTAACTGCTGAGCCATCTCTCTAGCCCCATGGACACCATCTTGAAAGTTGACATTTGGTAGATGGAGGGAAATGGAAAAGGATGTCAAAGCTCCTTTATTAGTTGACGGTCACAGAGGCTCAAAAGCAAAGGTTGTCCTGTGGAAATACCTAATGGTCCAGTTTTCCCATGTAACCATGATGGGCTGAAGGCAGGGGTGAAGGAGCTGTTAAAGACAGACTAAAGCTATGATGTGGAGGAACTCAAATGCCTTTTGCATTGGGGAGAAGGAGATGGGCCTCATGCAAACCATAATTCTATGTCCTGCAGGGGGCTGGTTAAGTAAACCCTTATTAGTAACCAGATCTGATATTTAGTTATACTATAGCCTGGCCAAGTACCTTGACTCAACACCATGGGTTTTCTTCAGTTCAAAGACACGGATACAATAGGCATTATGCAGGGCCCTCTGCTGGTACGAGTTCCACGCAGACCTATTTTGGATTCATACTATTCCTAAGGGAAGTTGTATCAGTTCACCTTACCTGACAGAGCCTTAAATCCTCTGAACATTGCTTCCATTGTTGGACATGTGCCAAGTAGCATACAACCTCAAAGACAGAAAGAGCATCCTGATTTGGGGGGAGGGGCAGGCGAGGGTCAGTGATAAACAGGCCTTTGTCCATGATTGTCTTTCCCTATGATAATGAAGCCATCACTAGCAAAGGAATTTAAGGCAATGATTTTTTTTCCAAAAGCTATTGAATGGACTCTACTGCAGCCCGGCCTGCAAGTATAAATACACCCTTCCTAGGGACAGATTTGCATTTTGGGGGGGGAAAGAAATTCATATATATTGCAAAGATGCCTCTGTAATTATAGAAAGTTTATTTCTGTCCCCAGATGTCAGCAATCAAATTCCCCATAAATATATTTTGTGTAAATCTGTCGGCAGCTGGTCTCCATTCAGGTTTCTGGAGATATTAGCCTGTCTTTGAGTTTATGACAAAGTTAAAAATTATTCATTAAACTGACCTGCAGTATATTCAGTAACTGGAAAATTGCCTTGCAGTTCTATTTGGTTTGTAGATGTGATCACAAGTAAATTTTTAACTTAATTAATTGGCCGTTTCTGTTGACAAGAAATTTATGTGGTAATAATTTGCTCGAAATAGATGCCGACTGTAGGAAATGAGATATCCATCATAGGCTTGTGTTCCACCAGCTGCACAGTGGCTATTATGAAAGTATTTCAGCCTGCGTCGACCCCAGTGTTTGTGCAGTCAAGATTATATATACCCACGATCCATAGCCTGCCAGAGAGGCGCTGGTGGAGGTCTATGATAACAAAGACTTTGTGATTTATGGCTTGCTGTGAAAGCAGAGCTTGATGAGATTAAACAATTTCATAGCACAAGTGTTTCTCAAGACCTGATTTGTAGTTGCAAGCTGATGGTAAATCACATTTATATATCTGCAAGCGTGCTCAGCAGAGGACTGCAATTACAGTTTAAGACAGCTACTTTTTATTTAATTTTTATCCTGGTTTTGTCTCTTTTATATCCCCTTCGTCTGCAAACCGTTCACCTTCACAAGTCCTTTCCTGGTTAGGAGGCCAAAGATTGAAGTCAGTGATGTTCTTCTTGTCCTCTCGCCACCTCAGGGAGGGAGGTGGGGGACGTTCTCAGAGCAGCACCGACTGGCTCAAACTGGCTTTGACTGGTGTGAGCTCTTTGTTCCATCTTGTGTCCTGTTTCCACTGGGTGTGCAATGGATACTTGTGCGCCTTGGAGTACAGAGGGAGAAGAGAGGCTTTCATTATCCTGGGATACAGGGCCTCATCAGGTACATGATATCAGGGAGAGCTGTTAAGATAATTTACTTCTGAAGCCTGGCTTCAAGGTTTCAGAGGACTTCAGGGGTTCACAGCTGGCTCCTCATGAATGTGACATTGGAGTTGTGTTTCTTCTGCAGACCTGTGGAGACTCAACTCTGACACCAGCCCATTTAGCCAAAATTTTATTATCTACTGTGGCCTCAGCTCTGGGCTAAGTAGTGTTACAGAGATCTCTGTCCTCAAACAGTTTATGATCTATCAGTGGTTATAACACATAGTACTGCAATAGCCTTAAATAGTTGCTGCGCACATTGCTGGAGACCCGAGGGAAGGGGGCAACAGCACTCCTAGCTGGGGAAGCAAAGGAAATTGAAGGAGGCAGAAACTTGCAGGATAGTTCGGAGCTTAGGTAGCCGGAAGAGGAGATTTGGAACATTCCAGTGGTCTGCAATAATGGCAGCATCCTACATGCCCTGCCGTGGGATCGAGCCCAGGCTCACTGACTAATGATAAGAATGATATAATAGGGACTGGAGAGATGGCTAGGTGATTAGGAACACTGGCTGCTCTTGCAGAAGACACAGGTACTGTTCTCACACACATACACGGTGACTAACAACCTTCTGTGACTCCAGTTCAAGGGCTCCGATGTCCTCTCTGACCTCTGTGGGCATTGCACATGCATGGTGCAGACACACACATACATGGAGGCAGTGCACTCATACACATAAAACGAAATAATACATTAGAAAAGAGTCATGAAATAATAACTGTTGAATGCTTGTTGTGTGTCACAGTAAATATGTCCTATGTATTATCTTATTCATCCTCAGAAACCTGGAGAGTGAGCTGAGTTGTGATCTTCATTTGGGGAATGAGGAAGCAGAGTTCAGAGAGAGGTTAAGTCATTTGACCATGTTCATCCTGGTTCGGGGTTGAGCTGTGTCTGAAACACTGGTGAGGCTGAGAACGATGGCTCACCCTTGTAATTCTAGCACTAGGTAGGCGGGAGGGGCCTGAAGTAGGAGAATGATGAGTGTGAGGTGATCCAAGCTACATAGTGACCCTGACTCAATGTTGGGTGGGAAAAAACGAAACATCGAGGTATTTGTACCAAAGGCTTTGTTCCCAGCTGCCACGTTTCATATCTTTGGGGAAGGAATGGAGATTTGAGAAGGAGGTTCTCCACTGCTGCCCAGGCCCATGATCACAGCCCCAGTTGTGCCTCGGTCCCTCAGTTTGGTCTTTGTGATAGTGGCTTTATATAGTGGCTTCCCACATATGTACACAACCCAGAGCTGGTCACTAGAATATATGAATGCTGTCTTAGGTGTCAAAAGGGACTTGTCAGATGTAGTGAACAGTCTTAGCTAGAAAATATTCTGTACTATTTAGGTAGGCCCGATACTAGGATGATTGTGGAAGGGGACTCAGGGGAAGTCATAGGGAGATGTGATTATGTGATATGGGGCTGAGATGGAAGAAGGGGATGCAAGGCAGAGAAGCCAGGGAGCTGCCGGAAACTGGGCAAGACAAGGAAGCATCTTCATCCCTCCCAGCATCTAACAGAATCTCTACCCTCCAGATGAGGAACTCATACTTTTATAGGTCACTGGGTTCATGACTTTGTTACAGCAGCATACAAGAAACCCATACAGACAGCCACAGATTTTAATTAGCTCTACAGTTTGTGCCTGATTTTAACGAGATGGTGGGGGAAGTTGTACAAGTTGAGGTGCTTTTTGATTACTTTACTTTCTTCTGTTCCATTCCTTTTTATTTATGGGGCCAGTGGCATTCACTGCATTCTCTCACCAATCTTTAGTGCTAAGATGCTACACAGCATATAGTAGACATTCATTAAATATATGCTGAATGAGCGAATGAGATGACACCGTCCATCTACGGGCTACTATTGGTTATGCTGTTCAGGATCCAAGTTTTCTTCCAGAAGCCAACCTTTTATGTTATAACTCACTATTTATGAGTGACAAAAAGAGAAATGATTCCCTATTTTTTGTTGGCTACAGTCTTATAACATCTCAGTGTAAAGGGGTGTGTGAGTGGGGCGGGGGGTCAGAGAGCCCTAGGAGAGACAGGCCTACCATAAGAATCTCTAATAAGTCAAGGTGAAGGGTTATTTGTGCTAAACGTACATGTATGTATGTGTTTCATAGATGATGCCTTATCTCGTCAGTAGGACGGTAGGCAGGTTTGATAAAGAACAGCTGACCTCTGAGACTTTTACATCCTTCATCTTACACTGGTTTTTGTCTTTTATTTGATAAGCGGTATTTTCTACCTATTTGTTATTCTAGGTTTTATGCCCCGGGGGTCATTTAGCTGGGCACTTACAGGCACAGGCCTCTGCACCAGCAGAGCACAGATGTTAAGCTGGCCAATGGAGCTCTTTATTAGGGAGCAATCCAATCCTGTATCTTTGGCCTGGATTCCAGAGACCTGCTTTGAAAATCTTGGGAAAGCTGAGTGCTCTATTTCTTCCTCTAGGGTACTCATGTATTAGCCTCCCAATAAAAGTTAATTGAATTTAATTTTATGTTTTAAGTGTGATGCATTTTAAAGTTCTCCCCAGTGCTAGAGTCCCCCTTGAAAAGGCAGTAAATTCATATTATTAAACCACCAAATGTAATTCAGCTCAAATAAGCATATTCGGCAATCTTTATTCTGGGTGTGTGGGACTGACCTTGCATTGAAACTAAATCATTCCATCCCAGACAAAGTCTGTTTGGAGTTAATTGAGGAAGCAGTAGAGAAGTGGGGTGGGTCACTCCGAGCTTTTTATTCTCTTTCTGGTCCTCACTCAAAGAGTGCCATAGTGCACATTTTCCAATGCCAGGCCCTTCATCATTTTATAAATATCAATAGTTACCACAGTGTGTGTGTGGGGGGGTGATGCAGTGATGTAGATCTCCCTGATGGAGATCGCTCATCAGATGCTCTGCTTCCCCAGCTCATCTTAAATAGTGCTAATTGGTTGCTGGAGCATTTCCCAGCAGTGTGTGGTAGGAGAAAGCTCATTGGGCTGGAAATCAGCGGCCTGATTTGTGACCCCAACCTGCCTGTTAACCAGGCCAGTAACCTCAGGATGGAGAGAGAGCATCACTTTTTGAAAACTAGATTCAAAGCCGTTCAGACATTCAGATTGAGGTTTCTTGGCCATTCTATGGATTAAGCAGAGCAAGGACTGGGTGAGTGGTGGTTCAAGGTCAAACCAGCCAGAGGTTCAAGGTCTCAGCCGCCTGTCCCTTGTGCTAAGACAGTATCTCCCACCTCCAGTGGAAGCCAACCCCCCAAAGAATATGCTGAGCTCAGAAGTTCCCACGTCACATCTGCTTGAGATATCGGGGCCACATTCTCCTTGACTCATCACTGCAGACCAGACGATGGGTCAAGCCCTACTGGTTGGATCTTTCTCTGGTATTAGGTAAAAATATCTTGAGGGATTTACCTACATTTCTCTACTTTATTTCTTTTTCTCAAATTTTGTCTGTCCAAATACCAGGCTTCCCAGCCTATAATGTCACAGCAACTCTTTTGTGGTTGGGGAGATGTGGTGCGGGGAGATGTGGTGCGGGGAGATGTGGTGCGGGGAGATGTGGTGTGGGGAGATGTGGTGCGGGGAGATGTGGTGTGGGGAGATGTGGTGCGGGGAGATGTACCATGGTGGCAGAGCTGGCACTAGCATCTTCTCAACTCTCTGTTGTCTTATGTACATTACTTAGTACTGTATNGGGGGGTGATGCAGTGATGTAGATCTCCCTGATGGAGATCGCTCATCAGATGCTCTGCTTCCCCAGCTCATCTTAAATAGTGCTAATTGGTTGCTGGAGCATTTCCCAGCAGTGTGTGGTAGGAGAAAGCTCATTGGGCTGGAAATCAGCGGCCTGATTTGTGACCCCAACCTGCCTGTTAACCAGGCCAGTAACCTCAGGATGGAGAGAGAGCATCACTTTTTGAAAACTAGATTCAAAGCCGTTCAGACATTCAGATTGAGGTTTCTTGGCCATTCTATGGATTAAGCAGAGCAAGGACTGGGTGAGTGGTGGTTCAAGGTCAAACCAGCCAGAGGTTCAAGGTCTCAGCCGCCTGTCCCTTGTGCTAAGACAGTATCTCCCACCTCCAGTGGAATCCAACCCCCCAAAGAATATGCTGAGCTCAGAAGTTCCCATGTCACATCTGCTTGAGATATCGGGGCCACATTCTCCTTGACTCATCACTGCAGACCAGACGATGGGTCAAGCCCTACTGGTTGGATCTTTCTCTGGTATTAGGTAAAAATATCTTGAGGGATTTACCTACATTTCTCTACTTTATTTCTTTTTCTCAAATTTTGTCTGTCCAAATACCAGGCTTCCCAGCCTATAATGTCACAGCAACTCTTTTGTGGTTGGGGAGATGTGGTGCGGGGAGATGTGGTGCGGGGAGATGTGGTGCGGGGAGATGTGGTGTGGGGAGATGTGGTGCGGGGAGATGTGGTGTGGGGAGATGTGGTGCGGGGAGATGTACCATGGTGGCAGAGCTGGCACTAGCATCTTCTCAACTCTCTGTTGTCTTATGTACATTACTTAGTACTGTATATATATTTTTCTGTTATTAGTGGTGCCCAAATATAGGTACTCTCTGACTCACGATGGAGTTCCTCCAAATAAACCCAGTGTAAACTTTAAATATAAGCTAAGAAAAACTAGTAATATCCTGAACCAATTGAACTTCACTGCTCAGTCCAGCCTAGCCTAGCTTCAAAGTGTTGAGAACACTCACAGAATCAGCTGACCCAAAGCCAGTTTCGTGAGAAAGGGTTGAATATCTCATGTCACTTTTTGAATAGCTATAAAGTATGCTGACAATGGAGGGCCAAGTTGTTTCCTCTTACTGTGTAAATGACCAGGAGCAGCAGCCACAGCCCAGCATCAGAAGAGAACATTGTACTGATGGCATATCACCAGCCTGGGACAAGATCGGAATTCTAAATTCAAATCTGGCTTCTGTTGAATGCATCTAGCTTCTGTACTATTGTGGAGTTCAACCATCCTAGGTTGAATGTAGTCTGTTGGAGACCATATGTGTTTCTTATATCTAAGCTCATGCTTTAAATTTTATTAGATGGAATCTTTGCAACGAAACGAATAAGGAACATCTGCAAAGTATCTCTTCTCCTTGCCAAGGGGATTTTTTTTTTTTAATCTGGAAATGCCTGTTTCACTTATCTGGATAGTCAAGAGAGAACTTCATTGTAGATTCTGCCCCCTTTTCAGAAGATGCTTCTTGCTTATGATTTGGTTGCATCCTAAAAATACCTTTGAAATTGAAGTTAAAAATATCATAAGTTATACATGATCTTAATAACCCCTAACTTACCAAGCATCATAGTTTACCTGACTTAAATATACTCAGAATACTTACATTGGCCCATATTTGGGCAAGGTCATTCAATGTGAAGCCTGTTTTATGATTAAATGTTGACCCAATTAAATAATTTAGTGCCTATTGTGTTGAAAGTTGGAATGGTTACATGGATACACTTTAAAAAAAATTTTTTTTATTTCTGTATGTGTACGAATGTATTGTCTGCATGCAAGTTTGTGCACCCATGTCGTGCAATGCCGCGGAGGTCAGAAGAGGGTGTCGGACTCCCCTGGAACTGGAGTTCTCCTGGAATTAGAGTTTCAGACGGTTCTCGGCTGCCATGTGGGTGCTGGGGATCGAACCCGGGTCCTCTGTAAGAGCAGTCGGCGCTCTTAACCGCTAGGCCATCTCTCCAGCCCACGTGGATACACTTTTATACCATCAAAAAGTAAGAATAAAAAAACACCTAAGTTGAAACATTGTAAATCTGAGTATGGCAGTTTGAATTGAAAAGGTATGCCCAGGCTCCAAGTATTTCTACAGTTTTCCTCCAGTTGGTGGCCCTGTTCCAGGAGGTTTACAGGTGTAGTCTTGCCAGAAGAAGCATATCACTGGGGGTGGGAGTTGAGAGTTCTTAAGACTTGCTACATTTCCTGTCCTCCCTGCTTCCTGTTCCTGCTTGAAGACGTGATTGCTTGGCTTTCTGATCCACCTCGCCTGCCATTATGGAATGGTAGGTTCAAATAAGCTGTTCCTTCTATAAGTTCTCTTGGTCTTGGTGTTAAATTATCTGCCTCCTCTATCCCCAGCATAAGCAGCAAGTGGAGGCCAGAGGAAAACCTTGGGGGTCATTTACCTATTCTTTATGAGGCAGGGTCTCTCAGCCCCTGGAACTTGCCTAGTCTGCTAGACCAGCTGCCCAGCTAGCCTCAGGAACCTGCCTGTCTCTGCCTTTCCAGCCTTAACATTGCAAGCGTGGGCTATCTCTCCAGCCCCAGAATGCCATTATATTACAATAAACTATTTGTCTCAGTCTATCCTCTTTTGGACAGGTAATGCATTGTTAGTAAGTAGAAATAAAGTAAGTGTGTTTGGTTTGACCCACTTTTTAAGTATTCACAGACATTCTCTCTGTTGATACCCTTGTTAATTCATTTCCGTGGAAGGAAAAAGTACTTGCAAAAAACAAATTTTGCTCACTTGTGTTCTGTTCAAACAAAAACAAACAGAACAAAAACAAAGATATCAGCAAATCAACCAGGTTTCCCTGGAAGAGCTCAGGTCACAAGTGAACCTGCTAGGTAAATTTTTAACTTAAATCTAAGTATATTTGCTGTGGTGGAGTAAATGGCTTGGGATCAGCTTTGCACTATGAAAGTGAAAAATACGTGAAAAGGAAGAAAAACCTTGAATTGGGTTCAAAGGGCTCAGCTTCCTTGGCTTCACTCATGATTTGGATAGGGGCAACAGAAAATCTCATCAAATTTTCATTAAAAACTATTGCAAATCCAGGATTGGAGAGATGGGTCAGTGGTTAAGAGCAGTGGCTGCTCTTGCAGAGGACCCACTGTTCGGTTCCCAGCATCCACATGGCAGCTAACAACTGTTCATAACCCCAGTTCCAGGGGATCTGACATCCTCTTCTGACTTCATTGCATGAGAGGGATGTACTTGCATAAATGCAGGCATTATACACATACATGGAAGAGAGAAAGAGAAAGAAGGAAGGAAGGGGAGGGGATGGGGAGGGAAGGGAAGTGAAGGAAAGGGAAAAGGGAGAGGGGAGGGGAGAGGGGAAGAAAGGAAATAAAGAAAAGAAAAGAAAAAGAAAAGAAAGATAGATGACTGGATTGATGTGAAGTGGTCAGAGAAGCAAGCCAGTAAGCAGCATCCCTCCATGGTCTGTGCTCCAGGTTCCTCCCCTGAGTTCCTGCCGTGGCTTCCTTTGATGTGAGCTGTAAACCAATAAACTTTTCCTCCCTAACTTGGTTTTGGCCAGTGTTTTTATGATAGCAATAGAAAGTAACTAGAACAAACCCACAGGGAATATACTCATACATATAGAATAAAAACAATACATAAAATATTTTTTAAATATCAGAAAGAAACAGGATCATCTGGGATGGGGCATGGGGGCTTTGCTGATGGTGCCTGTACTTGAAGGAGGATTGTGAAAGGAACTGTTTACATCACACACTCTGACGCCTGTGATGTCCTGACAAATACCTTGAAATTCTCTGCACAAAATTAAATTGTAACAAGTGCTAACTCTATATCTCAGTCCATATTTATACATACTTTTCCTCACTTACTTTGGCAGGGTGAGTTATTAACTATGTAGCAGAATCAAGCATTACCTGTACAATATCCTGAATACTCCTCAAAGTTGCCAATTACGTGTTATAATCTTCTTAATGGGCCTAATCCTTCAGCCTGGTTTATAGATTTAAGCAAAGTACATTAGCCCTTGAAAGCATTTCCTTAAATGCTTACCCAAATCCTAAAATAAATTTGCTTCCCTTGGTAAGATAAGACTGAATTGAAAAGCATAGGTCCATAATAAGACTGAATTATTGTTTCTGAGACAGTCTTGCTCTGTAGCCCAAACTGTCTTTAGACTCTCAATCCTCCTGCCTCAGCCCCTTGAAGGTTTGGATTCTAGGCATACCAACCATGCTAGACTGAAATATTTTTTAATCACGATTTTCTTTAAAAACATAAGTATTACATTGAAATTTAAGTCTCTTTTCCTTCATGTGAAATGGTGACTGGAGATGGTCCTATTTTCTGATGCTGGTGGTCTGGTGGACACCCCTTCTTTAAAGGAATCTCCTTATTTCCTCTAAGGAGATAGTACACCTTCAAGGTGGACACAAGCTGCACTCTTTTAGTAGGTACTAAACCCAGAAGATGCCAGGTGACTGTAAGAAGCTGTTACTACGGGCACATGTGACAGTGTGATGGGAAGAATTGTCACCAGGCACTTTTCTTGGTCTTAGATATAAACTAATTCTAAACTCTAATGAAGACCTTTCAGTTAACTCAAAGACAACAAAAACAATCATCTAAACTTGTCTACCAGACAAGTTTAGATGATTGTTTCAAACTTGGGGATGTTTTGAAGCCATTTCTTTTAGATTGTAGCTTCTTCCTCCAAACAGGAAACAAGGATTTATATTTTCTCAAGGAGCAGCCAGTGAGAGTTACTGCAAAATGAATCTGAAGTCCTTTTGTGTGTCGGGAGGGTTACAACCTACAGTATTTCCACTCTTCTGTGTTTTCTACTTCCCTCCCTGTCTTTCACTGTTGGATCTCAAAATAAATAACACATGCACATCTTTAATTCAGATAATCAGAGGCACAGTCATCTGGGATGTTGTGATGAACAATGTACATTTCATATACACGGTGTCATAATAATTTAAAATGTCATCTTAATCTATTTATGATCTTCTAATGACTGAAATGTTTTACAATTGTGGGGGATATTTTATCACTGAAGCTTTAATGGCTGAATCACTAACACCTGGCTGTCTAGAATGCTTTTCTTCTTCCCAGTGAGCCGTTTAAATGCATTTCTGGGAAGGCCCAGGGGTGGGATGTGACATATAAGCTCTTAAAAGGAGGAAAATTAGTTCTTGATACCTTAATGATCAGTCAGGTGAACGTTTGCATGCTTCACATAATGCTCTTAAGTGGAATGGCTTGATTAAGACCCTTGGTAGGTCTATATATTTTTTCCTTTAACCGTTCTTCTGTGTGAAACTATACATAGAAATGCTGTTATTCCACCCGCCTTAAAAAACTTAGGTATTTTATAGGAGTTTTTCTTTTTTTTCAACTGTATTGTTTTTATTCCCTCTGTTCTTTACTACCTCTGATTGGCTTCCAGAACCATTACATTACCTCTTTATTGAGACTGTTACATATTCTTTTTTTGTTGTTTATTTATTTGCTGGGTAAAAAAATATATATATTTATATTGTCTATGACAATATATATATGTCATACATATATGTATATATGACATATATATACATATATGACATATATATATCTGACAATATATATATATACATATATATTGTCATATATATATACATATATACATATATATATATATGACAATATATATGTATATATATATATATATACATATATATTGTCATAGACCTCTTTTGTCCATTGCTAAGCATGCAGTTGCTTAAAGAAGACCAGATATGGGCCCATGAAAACATCAGTGAAGCACAGAAGCCAAAGTGTAATTAAGCCCATGGCAGGCTCTCCATGGATGTTTACTAATGATGATAGTGGCACTAAATTATCTGGTACAGGCTAGGAGAGGTCAATACAGGGTTGCCCAGCAGCCTGCATTAAACACTCACAGAGAAGACTGTGTTTAGCTCCCGCTGTTCACACATGTCCCATGCAACTTCCATTGTAACCCACTGAAGGAATTCAAGGTGATACTTGTATCCCCAGTTTGTCAGATGGGAGAATGATATTTTGGAGCCATCAGATGAATGTGTGCCCTGACTTGCACAGCTGGGAAGGGGAGAGAACACAGCCAGGAACCCCATCATCTGGGTGTTCATCGGCATTTTGCCCTTGCCCTGTGGCTTGCAGTCTCAGGGTTCCAGCAGAGTGTCTGGAGGCCAAGTTGTTGTCTTATAATGTGCAGCTGGCCTGAGATGTAGTTGGATTTGCTGCATCTTTGCATACGTGGTGCCTGGAAATCTAGCAGCAAATCTCTGTATATTTGTTTCCAATGAAGATTGACTAGATTGATGAAATAATGATAGGCTTTCCATTTTTATCAACTAATGGTGCTCCTGGCGACAAGTCCCCGTAATGTTGCTTTATGATTCCTGGTACATACACTGGTCTTGCCCCTGCTTTCTAGGTAGATTGGGTTGATGTTTCCATACAAGCCTGCTTGGACTGACACCAGAAATCCCTGTATGACAGTGGACTTGTAGATTTGTCATTGGGCAGTTTATAGAGAGGCATTTCATATTCTGTGGCAATACGGCATGAAGAAGCTAGAGGCATGACTATAAATTGTGACCCTGTGTCTTTGAAGAATCAACTTACCTAAAAGTTTGAAAACCAAAGCATAAATACAGTTATGCTTGCAAATTTGAAAAAAAAAATGGAGAAAAAAACCAGACTGTATTTTGTACTACTGTATACTCATTTACTTCTTTAGCCATATATATATATATGTATATATATATGTGAAGAATTAATGCTTACCTTATGATGCTGATAGTAGAGAAGCTATAGAAGATAGGTAATTGACGATATGTTTGGGAGACTGTGAAGCATTATCCATTGGGTTCTGGAAAGATGACTCAGTGGATAAGAGCTCTTGCTGCTTTTCCAGAGGATTCAACATTGGTTCCTACTACCTACATCAGGTGATTCATAACCACCTATAACCCCAGCTCTAGGAGATCTTCTTGCCTCAGTAGACATCTGCATTCATGTGGCATACACACAAATATTCATACAGACATGTATAAATAAAAATAAATATTAAAGAATCATACAGTAAGGTGTCTTATTTGTATTGATGTCATTTCAGAGTATTTTTTTTTCCCCTAAATATCTTCCTTGTGGTGTGATTATAGGTGATTTGGGCTAAGTCAGTAGCATCATAATTTATCTTTTATAAGATACATAGTTTGGTTCTTCATGTTTGACCCTGAGGGAGATAACTATTAAGAGTTAAGGGCCTCTGTAATTATTCAAATTAATGAGGCAAAGGCCACATGTGGCAGGGTCATCTACAATTTCTGCTAACATTATAAGGTTTACATGATATACATATATATGTGATTCCAGCTAGAGTCTGAAAAATGGTTCAAATATCCATCCCTCATAATTATCTTTGAGAAATCACTCATGACCTGAATCTGTTTACTGTCTGCTTTGTTGTAGTATTGAAATATTTAGCTTCGTATTGTTCACTCACAATTAAGCAGTTCACTGACCTGTGGGCATGGTAGCCATTCTTCAGCCTAGGGCAACCTTTGGGGGGATTGTTTGGCTCATAGTCTTAATGATGACTTTTTGATATCTATAGGAAATACAAGTTTTCCCTCCTCTTGGTAGGAGAGGAGCTGATAAGTATGGTGTTCTAGTATTGATTATGGAGATGTTTGACCCACCCCCCACCCCCATACACACACCTCTTGAAGGAAAACCCATTCTAATTTTTTTTAATTTTATTTATTTCTGTATGTGTATGAATGTACTGCCTGCATGCAGGTTTGTGCACCCGTGTCGTGCAATGCCGCGGAGGTCAGAAGAGGGTGTCGGATTCCCCTGGAACTGGAGTTCTCTGGACATTAAGTTCTTGGGCCAGTGACTCTGCTGTTTCTATCTCGAGGTTGTGCTGCAGCTCATCTCTAGGAGCCATAGGTTCACTTAGATCATTTTTGGTTTCTTTTTAAATTGAGAGAGATCGCACTGAAAATTCTTTGCTAATTGTACCATCCTTAATGTCAGTAGGTTTTAGGGACTAAAAATGTAATATAGGAGCTAAGGAGGTGGCTCAGTCACTGGAGCCTTTGGCATCCAAACAGGAAGACCGGAGTTCAGATCCCCACCACCCATGTAAAAGACCCGGATACAGTGTCAGATAGCACCAATCCCAGTTCTGTGGAGGCAGAGGATCCTTATGCCTACTGGCCAGCTTGTCTTGCCAAATCAGTAACAGAGATGCTGTCTCAAAAAGAAAGGCGGGGAGAGACGGCTCAGAGGTTAAGAGCACTGGCTGTGCTTGCAGGGTTCTATTCCCAGCACCCACATGGCAGCTAACAACTGTCCGTAACTCTAGTTCCAGAGGATCCAACACCCTCTTCTGACCTCCGCAGGCATTGCACAGCACAAGTGCATTTATAAACATGGCGGAGAGTGATTAAGAAAAATTGCTGATGTCTACCTCTGGCCTCCACACACACCTGTGTACATATATGCACACACACAGACACACACTCATACAGCATACACACACAGGTATCATGGTTCATATAAGCAGTCACCTTTATAGTAATAAACACATCTCCGGTTATGTATCTTCACACTGCCCAAAGAGTATGTGAAATATGTCTTTTTTATGTATATAATTTTATTTGTTTTTATTTATTTATATATATTTTATCAAATCTAGACCCGTGTCCCCCACCCTATCCCCCCACCCCACCAGAGCTCATGCATTCTGCCAAACATGCTTTTCATCTCTTTCTCAGTCTTTCTCAATATTCTCCATGTGGAAGTTGACTGTTTTGAGCAGAAGTTCACTGTTTCAGTCAGTTCTTTGATGCAGTCCTTTCTGTTGTTGTTGTTGTTGTTGTT